>JAWZYV010012844.1:0-236510 GCA_038373885.1 Cheiracanthium punctorium | reverse complement strand
CGGAACCAAAATTTAAGCCTCCGTTCAGGAACGGTTGTACTCACCCAGTAGTAAAGTTCAAAACTGTGTCCTAGGGTGTCTCAAAGAGTCATATAACGGTCTATCAGACCACCACGAACAAGATTTATAAAGGAAATCGTGGCTGAAAATGCGAACTGCGACTCCTAGATGGCATTGTTTGCAGACTTATCAAAGAAAGAGAAGAATGCATAGGTTTACCAAAGTAGTATTCTTGGATGCGAATTAAACTTGAAAATACCAATATATTTGGAAAGCAGTTGCAGATTGACAATAGAACATATGAAAACCATAAACCTCTAAAAGTGGAATGTGCAATACTTGGAAACTGAAGCTGAAATGTTAATGTTGCCAAGGATTGAAATAGACTACCCACGGTATTCATTTATGCCATCTGCCAAGCCATCCATTGTGTGGTCGGTTGTACAGTAAATTACGTGAGGAAGAAACTTTTCATGTGAGTGTCCACATTGGTCGGGACTGCTCTATGCACATGTCTATGGTACGGGTAGCGATCCCAAAATCTTTAAGCAATTAAGCGGAATCTATGCCACGGAAGCTAGAATGGATCCTCTAAACATGTCTCCAAGTAGTTGAACATGTTCTTGGATGTATATCGCTACGTACATATTGCAAAAAGACAAGCTACACTTTTATCATGTTCGAAAATTATAGACAATATGTTATGCCAATTATCTCCGTGAATTGCATTCTAACTTGGCAAGACGTCTTCTTACTTACTATTATGAAGGAAAAATCTGCAAAGTGAGGGTTGCGTCCCTGGCAGAAACGTTTCATGCCCGTAGCTAGGGGCTGCCCACCCGACCAGCCCCTAGCTACGGCTTTTTAACTGTAGGAAGCGCAAACATTTTCACATTACTATAGAATGACAACTAGATATACTGCCAAACGTTGAATAAATGTTGTCGTTGCCAACGTCGCTCAATTTAAGTGCGAGGACATCATTTGTTAACAGGCTAAGAGAAAATCTATCCGAAAATCAAGAATTCGGCCTGTGACACGGCATCACAATGCTAACAGCTACACCACTGTGTTTCAAATCTATTTCATAGGGAATATTAAGTCCATAATAAATTTGCAACTGGGAATTCGCGAAGAACAGGTTAAAATTTTGAGTATTTAACTCTCGAAAAAGAAAACATAAAGAAAGAAATCTATAAACTTCAATTAAAACCTGCGCTAAATTATTTTTATGTGAAATGGCAAAGTAACTAGCTTTATTTTTCAGGGTACATACGATGCCAAACTAACTTATTTTGTAACTGAATAGATTTAAATTTGTTTCACTTGAATACTTTATTTTCGAATTAGCTTCCAAAAAACGTTTCTACAAAACTCTCAATCAAGAATATTTAAAATGTCAAATACGTAAAATGAATTTCATCGCCAATTTTATTTTTCAGTTCTGAATAAGTACAAAATCTTCTGAACAAAAATGCATTAGCTTCGGGGTTTTTTTGCAATAAACAGCGTAATTAAAGCTGACCTTGAAAGAAGTATCCACGTGCCTTTCAAAAGTTCTTTTCTTTCTTTAAACTTTACCAGGGAGAGCATTATTATTAAAGTCTTATTTTTCGAAACATTTTAGTTGGCAAAGTCATTTTTTTAATTAGCTCTTATTTACATTCATTCGTTTTTTTAAATTTATTTTATGCGTGTGAATGAAATAAGATTTTTGTGTACAGATTGCTGCGAATTCGCAAAAACTTTTTATGCATGCACAAAAGACGCTAAAATGGCCAGCAGTAGGAAAATATCTTTTTTTCCCAATGGGTGGGCACTTACTACCACAAGCCTTTTCGACTACTAATCCCCAAACTACTAGGCATTTCATTATGGGGGCACTCAATGGGCAGCCAGCGTAACCTCCTATGTGTAGTCTATGAATTTTGACCCAATTCCAGACGAGAAACCTTGCTCCTAAAATCGGCACCCCCAGAGGTATAGTTTGAACATGGAGAACACTGGAACCACGAACAGATTTTGCCTGAACCAGCTCTCATTAGCATACACGGTAACACAGCAGCTCAGCGGAGAGAGGTTTTCACCTTCCCAAGCACTGTCCAAGCCGGTGCTTCTTCCCTGTCCGTATTCCCAGCTTAGCGACTAGGCCACTGCGGGAAAGTTTAAAAAAAAAAATCATCTGCCTTTCAGTAACACTCTTTTGATCGTTCTTCTTCTTGGAAATAAATTGGCATGAAGAAATGCAAATTTCAAAGTTTGATATGCAAATTAAGAATAGTAGGGCTTCTAGATAAACCGTCTGTCACAATCCGCCAATTTTGATTTGATTTCATTTGTGTGATTGAGGCATCGCTACACTGGAGCGATCTGCCTAGGATGGGGGATGCTTTGGTAGGAGGACTTTTTAAGGGGTTCTAACGCGTATTCACGTTATATCTGGAGAAAACCTACCAGAACTCCAGACCGTTAGATCGACAGCCGCACGATGGGACCCGAACCTGGGACCTTCTCACTGCAGTTGTCTACCATTTTCAGTGACATAACCACTGTACCATGGTGAGGCGCCGCCAATTTTGTACCTAAGGGTGGTCAGTTGTATTTTTCATTTAGTGTTAATGGTAGAGTACTAACAATGTAATTTTTCTTTGAAAAGTTTAAAAATGATCGTATACGTGAAGGTAGGAATCTAGCGAAATCTCTCCCTGCTAAAAAAAAAAAAAAAATTGGAATGTTATGAAATGCAGTACAATACATTTAGGTACTCTGGATAACAGGAAACAATAGTTTATGTTACTGAAAGTGTTATTTAGAGCTAATTAGGGGAAGGCGGGGTAAGATGATGCATTGGGTAAGATGACGAATTCAGTATTTCTCTTGAGTATTCATAAATGGCAGCCTGTCTTGGTCAGCATAACAAACACCTGGTTCTGAACTTAGAATAGCACTGGTATAGCCACCTGAACTTGCCGTTTAGAGGAAGTTATAAACAAAAGTTCATATTCCAAGGGTATCCGTTTTATATTTGACCGTCTGAATGCAAGGAATCAAGATAGATTCTACGGTAAGTCCTTTTACTTTCTCACTAAAATATTCTGAATTCTCAGCTTATTGCATACAGATTTACAGTAGATCCATGTTTAAAGATTATTTTTTTAGTTACTTATAAACGTTGGTTTTGTAAAAATGGCGTGAAGGGGAAAGAGGACAAATAATTTTTAGCTCGACATCTTACCCCCACACTATATTTAATATAGTTTCTCCAGTTTTCATTTCTTAAGGGCACATAAGACAGCAAAAACAATTCAAGGCAGGTAATTGAAATTTTGAGAAAAAAGTGTGAGAAAGCCGAGGAAGAAATTGCCGTCGCTTCTGTTATCAGGAATTCCCATAAAACAAGCTTTTGAAGAGGAATAAAAGGAACAAGACGAGAAAGAGTTAAAAATACAAAAAAGATTGACTAAAAAGGCAAACAAAACGAAAGGAGCAAGAAGAAACCACGACGCCATTTGAAATTTTCTTTATTTTCTGACGACGACTATCCTCATTCTATACCGTACATTGAGACTGAAGATGATATGAGTTTGGAGGATTTTAAACATAAATTCTGTATCATATGAGCAGAAAAAGGCAAGGACGAACTTTGGTATCAGTGCTTAAAGTGAGTACCTACGAGTGTTCCGAATGGGATAGTGGAGAAGATAATCAAAGACCTTAAAAATGCGACTTGTGTATTTATATGTATTTTTTTCTGTTTCTTATTAAAATTATTTGCTAATAAAGTGTTCATGAGTGTTAATTCACATTCTGGGGATAGTTCGTCATCTTAGCCTATCTCATTAGTTATCTTACCCCATGGCTGGGGAAATACGACAAAAATTACCTTTTTTAGGAGAACCGTTGATTCTCCTCTTAAAAGTGGAATCAGGCAACAGAAAAAATTCGTGATTTATGGCAAGACATGAAAGAAGTTATCACGAAAATCTCGGTTTTTAAATTCATTCACAGTGAATCATAGTTGCTTAAGTTCGCCATCTTACCCCGTCTACCCCTACGCCTTTTCAAAATATTTCGTTCACAATTTTAAGTCCTCATCAGAAAGACGAGCTTCTGAAGCTTTAACACTCTTGAGAAACTACTACGAGCGATAGTAAGACTTTTGTGTAATCACGGATTAAACTCACACTAACACGACAAGTACACCTCAATAGTAAGATTAGTATCAGACTAGTTTGTTGGTATCAACCACTGGGTTACTGCTATCGAAATTTAAGCCTCCATTGTAGAGCGCCTAACGATTTTAGTAACCCAGTAGGAAAGTTCGAGACTGCGCTTCAGGATGTCTCAGAGGGTCGTGTGTCGGTCTGTAAGACCACTACGAACAAGATTTACAAATGAAATTGTGTCTGAAATATCAACTGCTACAGCTAGATGGCATTGTTCGCAGACTTTTCAAAGATGGTGAAGAATGCATAGGTTTGCAATAGAATTCTTGGATTTGCATTAAATTAGAAAGTACCAACAAATTTGAGAAGACAGATTCACCGTACCAAAATCGTTAACCTCTAAAAGTCGGAGGTCCAATCCTAGAAAGTTGAACTGAAATGTAATATTGCTGAGGGTTGAAACTGACAATGTGATATTGCTGAGGGTTGAAACAGACAATGTGATATTGCTGAGGGTTGAAACAGACAATGTGATAAGTTATCCATTGTTTGGACGGGTGCATAGTAAATTGCTAGGGTCAAAAACTTTTGAAATAAGTGTCGATATAGCTCCGGAACACATTAAGCACTCATCTGTGGTAGAGGTAGAGTTTCTAGAACCTACTTAGGGGAAGCTGTGACATGTCATCTAAAAATGAACTCCCAAACATTTCTCTGAATAATCACACAGTGTTTTGGATGATTGCTCCATCGCTACATACATATTGCAAAAGGACAAGCTACACCTTCATCACGCTCGAAAAATACAGACAATATTACGCCATTTATCCCCGCTAATTGTATTCGTAACTTTTTTAGGCGTGTCAAACAGCTGGCTTTAACATCGTGAATTTTGTTTGTCCCGCAGTGGTCTGGGCGCTAAACTCTGGCCATATTAGAACACGGCAAGTGAAGCAGCACCGAGCTTGGCCAGTGCTTGGGAAGGAACTCCTCTCTAGGCTGGATTGCTGTGGGACCGAGTGCGCTAATGGAGCTGGTGAACGGAAAATTCCGTCGTGGCTATAATGTCCTCCACGTTTAACGCTACCTCTGGGGGTGCTGATTTCAGGTTGTTTATCCCTCATCTGAAATCGTCTCAAAATTAGGGGACCCCGAGCGAAGTCAGACTTCCTCACACTGGGGCTCATTTAAATTGAAGACGTCCCCCTCTGCCCACTGCCGTCCTATATGGAGGATTTGGCGCCACTCTGCGGTTGCCAGATGGCATCAGAAAAAAAAACAACAACAATTTCGTTTCCAACGAGGCTTCTTTTCAACAAGGTGGTGTCATAAAAATGAATGTGAAAGCGCATTAAATGCAATCACATGCTGAAGCAAGCCAACAGAGGCGAAGCGAATGGGTTGGTATTATCAGAGATATGCTAATTGGTACTTTTAGCTTCATGCGACTACTTTTTAAGAATGTGTTGCAGAATTTGATGTTTGACGCTCTAGAAGCTACACATCGACAAATCTGGTTTCTCCATGATAGTCCATCCGGACATTTTAGGAACACTGTAGAAAAATACCACTATAGTGCAGATTCAGATCGTGGAACTGGCAGAGGTGGCCAGTGTCTTTCCGTTATCTTTTATCTTGATTCCTGACTATCTCTGATTTTTATTATAGGAAAACATGAAATCCAGGTGTTAAAGGCGCCCGCAATATCTGATATAAATTTGATTGTTAGAAGCGTAGAACTGATGACACATGTCCTTGTCGCACATGTCCACCTTCAACGGGTTGATGACTCTACGAGCTTAGATCGCGAGTGGAAGGAATTTTGAACATCGATGATTTAACCTCGTTTTTCAATTCTGCCAACTTTATCAACATGCTTTTGTTCTCCCTTTTTTCTAATACGTCATAGAACATCACCCTGCAGCCGTCTCTAACAATATTGCCGAATGCAATTTCTCATACAAATCTTGTTCGTCATTATCTGAAAGACAAGTATATTTAGTTTGTAAGCAATGTTTTGAGATACTCTATATCATTGGTATTAAATGTCCTAATTCCAGTTTCGTTTAGATACCTTTCGGTGGAGAATGTCAAACAGAAAAGTGCTATAAAGACATTGAATAAGATTAAAATTAATACAAGAAGTTTAATTTTCAACATTTATATAGAAAAATGTCAAAATTATTGAAAAGGCAATATAATTTCCGGAACCAAATTGCACAAGGGAATCGAAGATTACTATAATTGAATTTACCTATAATAATTCAAGGGAAATTAAATATAGTCCTTAACTAAAAGTACTTAATTTTAATTTAACTTTTCAGCTGGATGAGAACTAAAAGAAACATCAAAGTTATTCACTCGAAAATTGAAAAGTTGACTAAAAAGCCAGTGAACAAAGATTGCGTTCCTAGAATAAAATCTCAATAAAAAATGATGCAATCGATATTACGTAACACAACTGTGATACATTTTAATTATTTAAAAAAACTCATCTATTTGAAAAAGCTTTTCTGATTGAAATGTCTCAATCAAACCTTTTCTACCAAAACTGTAAAAAAGGCTCATAGGTTAATTACCATGTCAAAATTCATCTGCTTCAAGTTCAACAAAGTTGCTACTGAACGCGATTCTTCTTTTGTAGAATTTCTAACGATAAAGTCATAAAATTTGACTTAAAAGGCACAACGTGAAGACAACATTCACAAATTAAGTCCTCAATCAAAGGTCCGCAATCAAGATTGGGTAACACAACCGAGAAACATTAAAATTAATGCAGTGGAAATCTATTCTAACAAATGATTACATAATATGGCAAAGACGTCTGGAAAGATCACACGACCTATTAAGGGAGTAAATTGCTCTGACTCAAAAGTAATCTCAGACGACCAATTAGGAATTTCTTTTCATTGTTTCTCTATTAGCAGTTCAGTTACCGAGACAGAGCTGATTAGATTATTTTCTCACTTGTATTTGGCATTAAGAGTTTCCGTTTTTATAACTGTTAAGAATATCGATTAGTTTCATCAGAAGAGTGTGTGTTTGGAAAGAGAGATTTGTAAAACACTAAATGAATAATGATTTTTCCCATAAAACATTTTATTAGCATCATACGTGGAAAGTTTTCAGAACTGATTAATTAAATTGTATAGAAGATGATTTAGACAATTTTCAATATTGTTAAGTCGAAATCGTTCTTATGGAACTACATGTGTACACAAACGTGTTGTTGTTGTGGTCGTTTCTAATGACCCTTGGCTAACCGCGAAGCGGAGCCAGATTCCATTATTTCCACCAAAGTAAATATTATTGGGTTGGCAACAAAGTAATTGCGTTTTTCCGTATGTCAATATTTCGCCTGGCCAAAACTACTGAAGTTAATTATGCGAAATTTGGCACGTACGTGAGTTCTTCAACATAGGTGCTAGATCAGAGAGCATTTTCCAAAATTCGTAATCTTAGGGGGGGGTAAGGGGCCAAAAAGTTCCTTTCACATATCCCGCGTGATCTCAAATAAAAATAGAGATATCCGTGAAATTCTTTCTGTAAAATACAGCAGTCACGAATTCCTAAAAATTAATTTCAGGACATTTTTAATATTGTCCTCTAAGGAGGATAGAAGCGAAAAAAGGGGGAGGGTGGCCATCTTTTATGGACGAAAAAAAATACTGCCAGTGAAATTCTTAATTTAAAATGTAACAAATATGAATCGTATGTTCAGGCACAGCTTACCTGTAATTAAAAACTTGTCGAAAACTTATTTGCTTGAATTTTATACAAGAAAACGCAATTACTTTGTTGCCAACCCAATAGTTAAAGTTTAAGTGCTGTATAGAAATATATCATCTATCTTTTGCGGATGGCGAAGGGCGGAGCTGCAGGATGATGAAGGTTGAAACAGAGCAGCTTCAATCAATGTAAAACAATCGACTTAGCTGGGGGTTTCCTAATTTTGAACCAATTTCACATGAGCGACCAGCACCTGGATTAGCCCCTCCAG
This sequence comes from Cheiracanthium punctorium, assembly GCA_038373885.1. Lineage (NCBI taxonomy): Eukaryota > Metazoa > Arthropoda > Arachnida > Araneae > Cheiracanthiidae > Cheiracanthium > Cheiracanthium punctorium. The sequence goes on along the minus strand of JAWZYV010012844.1, from coordinate 228,344 downwards.
AAGTACAGTCTGAACATGGAGGGCATTAGAGCCAAGACAAAGTTTACGTGCACCAGCTCCCTTTAACGTACGCCGTACCACAGCAGTCCAGGAGAGAGAGTTTGTCACTCTTCCAAGCGTTGGCAAGGTTGGCAATGCTTCACTTTCAGTGTTCATATGGGAATCGAGCTTTAAGCGACTAAACTACTGCGGCGCAGCACAAACATAATCGTTGTGATCAATACAACACAGTCATTTGTGACACACAATTTGTGATCAATCATAATATACAAGTCTATTCATTTGATGCATGTTCTCATTCATAGAAGAAACTTTTCTTCAAATTTTGATACGATTCGTCAGTCGTGTCATTTTTTCCGATCTCCTTAAAATTGTATCAATTGCTCTTCACAAGTGCAACATCGATTGCAATTAGCGATTGTCTGAAAGAGCGAGCTGTAGTGAATAAAGCAGATAAAGTGACTGCAAGCTGAAAAACACAGAGTTCTTTCAAAATACGGAGGTTGCTAGGAAAAATTTGCAGTAATTGAGCAACAGAGAAATTCCAGAGGCTGCTTGTTGTTCAAATGCAGGACCGGCCCGCCATAATAAGCAAGATAAGCATCGCAAGGAGAGCCATCTTCGAAGAGATGCCATTTCGTACTCAAAAACTGAGAAAAACTTGATCTGGATCATAATAGGGGGCACCATTTTTACGTTTCTAGTCTGTAAGTTCAGTTATTTATTAGTAGTGATAGTTTTCGGATCTTTTAATGACATCCTGGTCACGAAGTGAAGTTCAGGTGGTACTGCAGTATAACTTTGCGATTGGTTTGCACGTAGAACAGCTATTAGAACTGTAGCCAAGGATATTGCCTTAAATTATTGATTGGCAATACTTCGCTCATATCAGCTGCACGCTATTTTTATGGTGTGGGATATTCCACGGATGAGTGAAATTTCGAAAAAGAGTTAATTCATTAAAAACTGGCATTTTCGCTTGTTTGTCATATTTAGTGCTACAAATATTTTGTGCTACAAAAATTCCTATGTCTTTAGTAAACTGATTTAAAAATTCGTATACAGAGTACCAGCAGCGTAGCCAGAAATATTTCATGGGGAGAGGAAGTGGGTTACGACTACTGAAACTCACATATATACAGTAAAACTCGCTTAAGACGCTGCCGCTTAAGACGCTTTCCCGCTTAAAACGCTTTTTTTTCGTCAGTCCCTGGACATTACCTATATTAATCAATGTAAAATCCACCTGATAAGACGCTTTTGTTCTGCTTTGTGTCGTCGGTTAACCCTTTAACGCGCAGTGGTTTCGCTCTGAGACCACCAAACTGTTGACGTTTTGACTGTTGCCAGTCACGAAGAATAGCTTTGATTTCTATAAAAATAGTTGCGGGTGACATAGCTCCACGAGAATCCTTTATTTTTTAGCACGTCATTTCCCGTAGAAAAAATTGTCACGATTATTTTTAACACCACTGACATCTGCCGAAAAATGGAAGAATGCGAGAACAGCCGAATAGATTGCCCAATGCTGAAAAAAGGGCAGCCGTTGCCATCGCTCGACTTAACTACCAGCAAGATGGCGGACGATCGAAACGTTCATCGCGTGCCACAGATCTAGAGACCTTTTTTTGACGCAGCTGGCTGTGCACGAGCACAGCCAGCTGTCGTCAAAAAAAGGGTCTCTAGATCTGTGGCACGCGATGAACGTTTCGATCGTCCGCCATCTTGCTGGTAGTTAAGTCGAGCGATGGCAACGGCTGCCCTTTTTTCAGCATTGGGAAAGGGTTGCGCCTCAAAGGGTTAAGACGCTATTCTCGTATTTCTGATGAAGCTTTTTTTTTTTTTTTTCCTTTTTGAAAGGTATTGCAATCCCCCCGAGGTTAGTCACGGTAACCTAACGCTCTAATACCCTTGATAAGTATCCATTCATCCAACACCCCTCTCTTTAACTCTTACCTATCTCTCCCACGCTGCTGTCAGGTTTTATGCCCATCTTTACTCAGGAATACAGAAAGATTGCAATATCGACATAGTCCGGGTTTTCTCTCCCTTGACCGTGAATGTCTCCCGGAGCTAAAAATCCAATTCATCAAAATTCGCTCCACTTCTGAAGGGGGTGTAAAAAGTAAAATCAGTTCCATAAATTACATCAGTGCAGCTTGGGACGAAATTAAACCAGATGTAATAAAAAACTGTTTTCGGAAAGCTGCGTTTGATGTGTGGGACAATTCAATTCAGGCTGACACTTCACTTCCAGAAGATGAGGACTTTCAATCATTGGAGAATTTTTCTGATTATACAACGGTGGACGATCACCTCGTGACCTGCAGCAATCGGACTTTGGAAGAAATAATCGTAGATGCCACTTTAAGGGATTGTGAAAGAGGATGCCGTCGAACAAGAAGAGGACGAAGAAACGGAACTCGACAGCTATACCTACCGTTACTACTGGCTTGTATTATGTAAGTGAGCTGCGGAAAGTACTGTCCTCTTTGGAACATACAGAGGAAATGTTGACCTACGTCAACAAATTTGATAATTTTCCGAAAACAAATTATCAATTTTGTTGATAGAAATGTGAAGTTCAGTGCGTATTATATTGAGCAAATGAAGAAATGTGAAGTTCGGTGTGTATTATATTTTTCATTTGTACAATATGACTTATTATACTGCATAGATACTTATTATCTATGCAGTATAATAAGTATCTTATGTAATTTCTAAATGAAGAACAATACATACGTATTTTTTCCAAGCACTTAGATTTTGTTCTTTCCCAATTCACCTTAAGACGCTTTCCCGCTTAAGACGCTTTTCCGTTTAAAACGTTCTTTCAAGCTGGTCCTTTGAAGAGCGTCTTAAGCGAGTTTTACTGTATATACATACGTGTGTGTGGTAAGGGAGTTAAGAATATACATTTTGTATGGCTAAAAGCTCTTCATGGGGGGGGGGGGTTGTTACTCCCTTAGCTACGCCCCTGCAGGGTACCCCAAAAGCACTGACCAAGGCTTTCATTCTTTAAATATTGATCATAGACATACACAATAAATTGCAGAGTTACGTAATAAAAGGTACAGAATTTTATGGCATTTATTTACATTTTCGGGAGATTAAATTTAAATACATGAATATGAAATTAAAATTTTTATACGACTCCCGCATTGTAAAATGCGCCTAGCATCTTAACAAGGTGTAGCGTAAAACTTGAGCATTTATCCTAAAAGTGTCGGAGATGTGAAATGAAGTATATGCTAACTTAAACCACCTTTCAACTGCTCTGGAAGAGAAAAAATTATTTCAAATGATCGCATTTCAAGGGTAATATACAAGTTAAGAGAGAAAACAATGATCGAATAAAAAATATTTCTGCTATTATTAGTTTTGTATAGTCCCTCACCAAATTTATTTAAAATAATCTACGAATATTTTCATGATGATAAGCTGAAACTTTGTACATTATCTAATTAATGTACAAAGGGAAATAGGGAATAATTATTAACTGGAATTTTTTTATAGGGTCTGTAAAAAAATTTTAATTTTGTATTTATTTAGATTTAATCTTCTGAAAAATTTAACCGAAATTATAAAATTCTGTATCTTTCTCTACGCACCTTGGTAATTTTTTTCTGTACGTCTATGACATGTATTTCTAAGTAATAAATGCCTTGATCAGATGTTTTGGGGACATCCTGTGTAGTGATCATAGAATGGTTTTTACTTTTTAGTATCTTCTATAGATACTATATCTAAATCTTTCTTCTGATAACACCATCTTCTTTTTTAAATAGCCTCATTATAAAAAAATGTATTTCATCAAAATATCTTGAGCTCTAAATTCAAAGAGCTTTCGTACATAAATCATAAACTACACAGATATCGTTTAAGACCATCTTTGAACATTAGCGTCCATTCATTAATCATTCGAGCACTGTCCCCAAAGTAAATATTAATTAAATTTTAAGTGCCGTGTAGAAATATTTCATCTGTCTTCTGTGTCCACGCGTAATTAAATTATTCACTGCTTATTTTGATCGTAGTGGATATTTTCTTAATTGATTCAACTACTTTCACCATATACCTCTCACGAAATAATAAAATGTTTAATTTATTATAAATTTAAAGAATAAAATAATTTCTTTTTTAAGTTTTAGAATTGTATTAGATTTGTATTAGATATTTTAAATCAGCTATCACACGTAATTCAATTCGAGATGTTTTATCGAGTGTTATTGAAAGATCAAATTAAGTACTCTGCTTTTGTACATGAACTTCTTTTGAAGTCCACAATAGCGATTAATTATTCTAATGGTAGTATCGAATTGAGAAAATTTTATCAAAGGTATAACAAGATATTACAAAGACGCAGATATATTCCCGATAACAATGTTCTATTGAACTTGCAAAGAGAACTGATAATGGATAAATTGTAAATTACAATGCATAATAAATACATCAGTTCGAGTACTTTATATTAGGAAAATGTTTGCATGAGTAAACTTAAGAATTTCTACATTTTCTGAAAAATGTATGCGAATTTTAATGTTACTTAGGTATTTCACAAATCATCACTTTTACGAATTAAAAAAAGTGCCTACATTTTTGCTATTTATTACGAATATTTTTTTTTGTTTTCACGTTGTTTTGTGTGTGTAACATTGTTAAGATAATCGTACTAAAAGTGTAAAATGCACCCTGCTTTTAACGGAAGGAAATTTATATGTATTATCTAGCATAATTGATCATTTATTTAGAGTAATAGTTTTGCACATTTTATTCAATGTATCTGCTACTGCCTGCTGTAGTTTCTGAGTTTTTATTTTTTTTGGCAGCTTGTTCACAATACTTTCATAAAACAAACTGTTCAAGTCCTTGATCCGTTGAGCCATTTTGCATTGCTTCTTTTAAACTCATTTCAGTGGTTCTTCAGAAATGCAACATGAATTTCAAGGAATTACTGTCTGAAGGAGCAAGGTCTGGTGAATAAAGCAGGTAAAGGTAACATAAGGTTAATGGAATAAAATTTCCAAAACAAAAATAAGTGCCCCTATTCTCTAAAAACTGAATTTTTGCAGTTTGCAATCTGATTAAAGGTAATTGCCTTCATTTGTGACTTTCAGAAATTCAAGGAATACAGCTTCAGTTTAACACAGCGGTTCCCAGACTTTTAACACTCTGCCCCTTCCAACAAAGGATACCATACGATGGCTTCCACCCCATATACACACCTTCCTCCATGAACATTTAGTCACCTTTTCCACAAAATAATGTTATCGGTAAAGTTAGAATAAAAATTTTACAGGAAAATTGATAGGTTTCGGAGCAAAAATAAGAGTAGACAAGATGATATTTTAAAACATGCATTATCACTTGCTATTTACCTGTTTCTCTTGCGCCCTCTTTGGCGGGTTCGCCCAATACCTCCTAGATGTACAATGCCTGAGAACAGAAACTTTTGCGTCATCACTAGGTCCACTAAAATGACGTCACCACACATTTAATTTCACAGTGTGAAACTATTCAAAGTTTGTGGTGAATTTACTCCGGCATAAAACATTTTAATGATTTGAGATAGAAAATTTATTTTTACGACAAATAGGAAATTTTAACTATCACTAATTATATAATATGATATATAAATAGATCATAATAAATTATATTTTATCAGGAAGATATTTTAATTTTAATCTTGGACTTAAAAGATATTTTCTAAAATTTGTATCATTCACCAGAAATTTTAAATAGTTTTACTTTATGAAAGTAAAACTGTGATGACGTCATCTTAGAAAACCTAGTGATGACGCAAAAGCTTCTATTCTCAGGCCTTCTGTATCTGGGAGGTGTTGGTTCGCCCCAATGGTTTAGAACTACGGGTTTTGATCAATATCAGGGCCGGCCCAAGGGGGGTGCGAATGTAGGCGATCGCCTAAGGCCCCGCGCTTATAGAGGCCCCGCTCCTGGGCCATTTTATTGCTATCTCATAAGACATGATAGAGAAGAGGCCCCGCTCTTGCGCTTCGCCTGGGGCCCCGCACGTCTCTCGGGCCGTCTCTGTCAATAGAAAACAAAAGACTTGGCAATTACTTCAGAATCCAATATATTGAAATCTAACACGTTAAAGCAAACACTGTGCACTAATACTTCGAGTATGAACCCGCTTGAGTTTTTCAACCGACTAAATCTTCCGCCAAACACTAGAGAAAGGGTTACAATTGGCACTCGAGTTCAACTAGTTTTAGCATTTATTTTACGAATTCTATAGGGAGATATCTGCTAATTTTCACATATTAGTTTTAAGTGTGTAATTGCGACCGAATTACATTCCTTACATTTGGTGAAAGATTTCCGGGAGGTTTCCTTAGCCAGGCGCGTAGCCAGGAAAATTTTTCGGGGGGGGGATATGAACTTATATCTGCATAAATAGATGGAATTTCATCACTAATCCAAAAATTTCGGGGGGAGATATATCCCCCCCCCTGGCTATGCCCCTGTCCTTAGCACTTTAGATCTGAACTGTTTCGTTTTTCTAGGATGCGTTTTATTTAAGACATAATCTTTTTTTTTTGGTTATTTTACAAAGTTTTTAACTGCTGTTACTTTTGACACTAATTCTTTTTGACACTAATTTTTTTTTACTATTCTTCTTTTAAGAGAAGGGGAACAAAGAACTCTCAAAAAAAAAAAAAACTGATGTTCCAGAAGATGAAATAATTAAAACTTTGTAAAATAACACAAATAAAAATTATCTTCAGAAAGCAGGTGTTTCAGGTGATACAAAAAGATTCCCCCTTCGTCAGCTGCAAAAGTCAACCTCCATCCTCATGAGATCACTCTTCCGGTCTTGTGCACGGAGGAACTTTTGCAGCTAACAAAGAAAGGACCTTTTTGTAATTCCTGCAAGGGTGCTTTCTGGCGACAGGTAACTTTTAATTTCTGTTATTTTACAATGTTTCAGTTCTTTTAACAAGAGTTCATCATATATTGGAAAAAAAAGATTTTAAAAAGTTTTTTTTTTTTCATGCAAATGTAGCGTTCTAGAACTGCTGCGTTGATATTGCATGCGCTGAATATTGCAGTCAGGGTTAATTTAGAGTGACAACTACAGGAGAAGACATTTAGAATTTCCGCCTCGACAGCAGAGGGAGCAGCCGTCAGCACTTCCATGAGTGAAGTATCGATCTTTGAATGAAGCAATTCCCACGGCCGCTTTAATGTTTAAACTTCCGGTGGTCTTATAACAGAATTTTCTGATGCAGCGATTTAGTTAATTACTTTAGATGCTATACGTATTCTTTGTATTAGAGTTTCAAATAAATTATATTGTGGTTAAGGATGCTATTTTTTTTTTCTATAAAAAGGTCCAAAATGTTGTGTTGTATTTGGTAAATATATATATATATATATATATATATATACTTAACCCTTTGGGCGTCTTGAAAGGTTTCTCCTTTAACTTATTTGAGGTTCGCTAAGAAGCAACCTCTCTTGCGGGCTCTCTGATCGTGACCACACGTTTTATAATGTGCAAAACGCGCTGTGGCTCAGAACTCGTACATTTGCGTAATTAGTTTCGCGTTCTATTCGAGTTCGGTAACACAATGGACCAACCCCCTGACATCGGCACTCCAGAGGTATCGTTTAACAACGTGGAGGACATTGGAGTCACGACGTATTTTACGTGCACCAGCTCCCATTGCCAGCACCATACCACTGCCCATGCACCAGACCACTGCGGGACAGACAAGTGTGTAATAAATATGAACGAATTTCATGCCCCACTATGGCCAAGAGGATAAGCCACTGAACAGGGTAGACGGCTGAAATGTAAGATTTGGGGTTTGGGTCCATCGTGCGGTTGTCAGTCTAACGGTGTGCAGTTTTGTTCGGTTTTATGCAGATGTAACACGAATGCGCGTTAGAACCCCTCAGAAAGTCCTCCGACCTTGCCACCCCGCATCCTTCGCATATAGCCCATGCGTAGCTTTGCCGTAACAGCACAAACAAATTGAAGGAATTTCAAATTCATTTTTTAATAAAACAGATTCAGTAATAATTTTAAAATGTTTTTGAAATATAAATCGCCTTGGCAACAATCTCAACTGAGAATTTTGGCGCACGTTGTTAAATATAGATAAATTGATTGTGCAAAATTACACAAATCAATAATATACAGATATGTGTAATTTTGCAAACTTAAAATAGTTTTTTAAATGTTTTTAAGTCGTGCAGTTTCATTAATAAATTGAAATTTTTGTAGACGATTCAGCAGCGTTTCAGAAAATTCTGAAGGATCATTTTAAAAATGATTCAATAGAAATGAACGATAGCGTGACATTAATTTAATACTGAGTAATTCCGATAATTCATTCATTCCGATAATTTAATACCGATAATTCTGAGGTGCTCTTCCCTAGCTTTTTATCCTAAAACTGTATATTGCTTATAAAGTTAATTTTAAAAATATTCCTGCTAATAAAAAGTGTGTGCGTGTAATCTTTACGCGCGATTGAAGTAAAACTCCTTTGACGTTTACGACACGTATTACTGAAATGATTAAACTTTAACTTAAAATACATATCATAGTATAATTTAATTATATTTATTATTCATGTACTTGAGATTATATAAATGTTATATTCATATTATTCATTGAAAATAGATACTTGAATGTCATCGTAATTTTTTATGTATGAAGTTATAGGTTTGTGGTAACTATAATGTGAAACATAAATTTTACTCTCTAAATTTGCTAATACTCCTTTTTGTAAAAGACCTAGAGGAAGACCTAAGAAAAGATGGAGGGACAGCCTGGATGAGGATTTTGCCAAACTGAAAATAAGAAACTGGAGGTCCATTGCAGTGAAGAGGGTGGAATGGTAAAGACTTCTGAGGAAGGCCAGGGCTCACAAGGGGCTGTCGTGCCAATGTTGTTGTTGATGATGATGAAATTTGCTAATTTTCTTGAAAATACATCATCTATCGTTGTACCGAAACGCGTTGTTGATTGAAGTCCAGAAGTATTCATAGTTAGATCAAATTTTTCTTTTAAAAAATCAACTAACGCCTGAGATTCTTGATAGCGAAAATTAACATTAAAATCTCCAGTAAGAATCATCGGTCATTCATGATAATTACTTAGAATCCAGGAAGTGTCCATGTTGTAGTATTATTCTTTAACTGTTTTCTTATACCATTGTTCCGTCTGGAGGTTGGGTTTGAATGGGGGGGATGTCCATAGTCTAGTATTATACTTTAACTGTGTTCTTTAACTGATGTTTTCCCCTGTTTGTTGGGTTCAAATGCAGGTAGTGTAATTTTTTTTTTTTTGTGCTTTTCCATCACAGTGTTCTTAAGCGTTGATTTCGTCTGCTGATAGGTTTATTATTATTCTGTATCCGTGTTTTTAAACTGCAGGTTCTGTCTATTGTTTGAGATTGATTGCAGCCAGGGTCCGTTTCTTTGTGCTTTTCCAAAACCATGTATATTATTCATCTAAAAATAAGGATTATCGAGAATCTCCTAGGAGGTTGGGATTACATGTAAAATATTGTGTTGGATGTACCTTCACAACGCTTATTGATATATAAAATAAAGATTGATGTCTCAAAGATACGGCACTTGACTGTTTTTCTCGCCGTTTCTTTCCCTAACAGGTTCCGCGTACTTTTACAGGATGAAGTCGGCGAAAGCAGCAAAGTGGTCGAAAAGGTAGGTTTTTCTGTGGTTCTTCTTTTTCAGGGTCAGCGTGGAGTATATGACATATACGTCACTTCCTTTACTGAGCGTTACTTCCGTCAGCAAAAAAATCTGAGTTACTCCGTAGTTGCGCTAAAGAAGTTTTACTTCAAAAATGGGATTTTGTTTTCTTTTGTGCCAAACCAGCCATTGCATTTGCTATGCAGTTAACTCTCATGCATTGCTCATATCAGCTAGGAAAAATAGAAAAGTTTTATGGAGAGGGAGCAAACAAATTGTAAGGTGAGGGAACAAACCGAGCTGCGATCATGTAGTGATAGCAAAAGAATCGCAAAAGTCCTTCTCGGGGGTTTGCAAGCATTTGCAATCAGAGGGTTGGGTCCTCTAGTAATAATGTAAAAAGACCTGATAGTAGCTGTAAAGGAAAGTAACTTATGGGGAGTTAGGAGACCAAAACGTTCTTTCCACAAATCCTACGTGATCGCAACGGAGATAATAGATATCCATAAAATTCTTGCTGTAAAATACAACCCTCACGAATACCTAAAAATCGATTTCCGCACATTTCGAATAGAATCTTCCAAGGAGGGTAGACGTCAAAAAAAGGGGAAAGGTGTCCATTTTTCTTGAAAGAAAAAAAATTATCTTTTAAAGACTCGCTTTAAATTTTAAAAAGTTGAGTCCTAAGCTTAGACACATATTTCTTGTTATTCAGTACTTGTTGAAAATTTATTTGTTTGAGTTTTATGTAAAGAATAATATTACTTTCCGGTACACTTAATACAATTTTCTTTGAAAAGCGTCCATAACAAACATGCTTGTTTGATTAAAAGAATTTATTTTAATATGCTTCAGGTGTTGACTTTAAATATATAAACCTTTACTGATGGTGATATTTTTTCTGTTATTTCGGTGTTCATATATTCCTTTTTTTAAAAAGTATTTTCATTTAAATAAGTTCGACTCTTAAAATTGTCTGATGCTATGATTCCTAGAAAAAAATATTTCATTTAAAGTTATTTTTTTTAACAAATACATTCGTGTTTTAATTAAATGATACCCGGAGAACAAAGAAATGTTCATATTCTGCTACAGAAAATTCAATTGTGTTGTATTAAAACATGCATCTGTAATTGATAGATTGAGTTAATTAGGATAATAGTTTTTGTTTGATTAAAAAAGAAACATACATTTAATTATAAGTTTCGTGAATAGAATTAGAAAATATGTCAATGTAATTATTTTTTATTAAGAAAAAATATAAATAAAAAAACTGTAACAATGATTAATCATATATCAATGTACGGTTCAGCTGCATCGATTTATATAGCTGCATGTTCTGTTCAATCAATAAAACCAGAAAAATTAATACATTGGTTATAAAGCATTTTCCAACTGCTATTTTTTTATTCATACGGAATATATACAGGGTGTCCCAAAGCAGGCCGTGATTTTCCACTAGGCCCAGAAGGCCCGGGCCTGGGGCCCCCGAATGTTGAGAGCCCCCACAAACAAAATTCCAATTCAATTTTTCTTAATTTTATCATTTTTAATGGCAACTTTTTATATGTATTTCCACTTTTTTCAAACAATATTTTAAACATGTTGTCAATCTGCTTGATAACTGGATGGTATTTATAACCAGGTATTGAAACAAGTTGTAAACCCTTCATGGTATTTTATGTATAGCTTGAATTCGTTTGTTAAATTCATCATGAAAAATAATAGACGACCGCCATTTTGGATGGGAGTGCAGACTTTTTACAGTAGGGCACAGTCAGACTGTAATTCACCTTTGAAAATTCCACACTGCCTACATCAGTATTAGGGAGCCCCCCATCTCGAGTTGTGCCTATAGTCAAGAATTTTCTAATTCGGGCCTTGTCCCAAAGATATAACGACAATTTTTAAGGAAGGTAAACCACATAATAAGAGCAACGTAGCAATGGAGGAGGATTGGAAAACGTCGTGTTGTTTAACATTTAAAAAAAGTTCCGTTTTATAGCAATTTTATTCATCGTTTGTGACTCTAGATCAAAATATTTCATAATACATGTACAGAATAACTCATCTCTGGGGGCGGATATAAGGGTAATAGAAGGAACTTAGACGGTTCAGGATCACATAGCAATGTTAGCTCAGAAGCGTCGTCTGCATGTACAGTAGACTCCGCTTAATGTGATCACATCAGGCCGAGAGACTGAGAACTATAATCGATTGATTGTAATAAACGGAAAATGTAAATTTTAAAAGGGTCAAACAGTAATGGTGCAGAAAGGATGGCTTTAGTAGAAGACATTTATTTTAACATAATGAACATAGGCAAAAGTTACCAAGGGAAAGGGAGGTCAAACCCCCCCCCCATAAAAATCAATAAAAATTCAGTTTGCAAATATTTGCTACAGTAGGAAGCATTCCCCTCCCCCTCCAATATTCCATGCAAATTTACGCCAAAGTAAATGAAATTGTGATACAATGACCTACCTCATACAGTGAAATTTTCACGAATTTCTCCTTAAATCTCTAATCGAAAATGAACCAACTGGTCTAAAATATGATAGCATTAGGCGATGTAGCGATCACATTAACCGATTACTCTTGAGATAATTCGAATACGTCCGTTTGGGACCGGAGGTTATTGATAATATTAACCTAATGATATCATTAACCGTGATTACATTAAGCGGCGGCTAATGTATTTGTTAATAATCACTTTGGATGATAGGTTGAAGTAATAGTGAACTTTCAGATCATGCTTTGCCAATAAGTTGTGCATATTTCATAGAAAGCACTTGACTAAAATTGATAGTTTACAAAGTCTGTTCCCTTTTCACTGATGAAATTGGAGTAAAGCCTATTGCTAATGTAAGTCTATTAAGAAATTAGACGAACACTTCGAAACTTCTTCCAAAATGATAATCAATGGGTACATGAAGACAACGTTTACGGCCCCACATTACTATTCGATTGTGAACTATCTTGATTCCCTCTAACACCACTTACGTTTTCCCTCAAGAGTTTGGAATTCCTCTGCATTAAAAGTGTATCATAATTTAAACGTCGGCCCTATTTGTCTTTCTTATTTCATTATATCCGAAAGTGTATTACAATCCACGTCTGCTATATTTTTCTTTAATGCTCTATTATGTTGGAAAATATAAAATAATCCATGCGTAGGCCATATTAAGATTTTTTTTTGTTATGTTGCCTAGAGTACCATAATCTGTACTCATTTATTTAAGCAATTCATTGTCACTTATTTTCATGTACAGGCGATATTTTGCTTAAAATTGACGAAGAAGTTTCATGATTATTCCTTTTTCAATGGCATTTTCGTCCATTGCTTGGATTCAAAAATCTAAATCATTCTACGCTGCCGTAAATAGAGAAACAAGGGAATTATATTTTTTTTTCAATTTGTTGTCAGTATTTTCTAAACTAATTCAAAATTCTCATTTCTTAAGTATGAAAGAATTGATTGCGAAAATTTCAAAATGTATTCGGCGTAAATAAAAAAATAAAGTTACAGAATTCAAAAATAGAAACATTTCAAAAAATATATTTCGAAAATTGAAAAATATGAAACCTGATAATTGTCGACACATTCGGCGGGAGGTAACAGGCCCCTCCTGGTTGCGTCCCTTGTTTATATGAACGATTATTCTTTACACAATTATTCTTCACAAAAAATTCTTTAATCATACGATAATGTTCCTGAAATATTTATATAGTAATATTTATAAATATATACTAAGAATTTTTGTAATGTGAGCGATACCTACTAATTTAATAAAGGGGATAGGGGGAGGCTTGTTTCAAAATAGTACAGGTCTTAAAAGTTATATATGCAGTGTAATTAAAAAATTACAAGAGTCGAAAATTGTAAAACTATAACTATGTTTTTTAAAAATATTTCATGTAGAAAACATGTTTTAAAATGTACTTAAAATGCATTTCTTTAGGAGTTGAATAATACATATGACGCCAATTAAAACGCATGCTCCCCACTGTTTTAATACCCCCTTGTGACATTACATGAAACTGAATAACAATGAAAAGGAAGAAAGAACCTTGCACCTATGGCATTAAAAAAAAAAAGAATTCATACCGTTTCGAATATTTTGGAACAAACTGAATCGAAATCAAACGAAAATTACGTCCACAGCGGTTAAAAGTGAAAGCAAACCTGGATATTCTTTTTAAATGCTATGTAAAGAAACTTGACTTTCTGTTTCTGATTTTTACACTTTACCATTATATATATATATTTTTTTAAATTATGGATGGAAAATTTTGAAATATTATATATAAGTTGTACAAATAGATCTCATTCTCTCCGCTTTAATTTTATAATTTTATCAAATTATTTTATTTTATAGCAACAAAAATCATAAAATTTTCAATAACTTAACAATTGATTGAAAATTTAAAAAATACATTAAAATGCTAGATAATTTTTAAATTTGAGGTTTACAGAATAAAGGGATTATTTAGATTTAATTTGATATAAAAATATAGGTTCTATAGTATACTTTAAAAAAGTTATCTTGCGGAAATATGAGATAGATCCATTTATTTTTTCTTATTATGTGCTTATATTTTATATTATTAAAAAGATATATTTATTAAATTACTGAAACAATCTTGGATTCTGAAGCCTAATCGTGTGTTTCACAAGCTGTAAAAATGTCAATTCAATTTAATGCGAATTTTCTGTTAATGACGAATAGAAAAAAGAATATGTCAAAATGCCTAATTTTTGGTTCTGCAAAAGGTCCTTAACCCATTTGTGCCTGGATATTTTTGCGACTTTCTTCGATTTTTACTGATAGCAGAAATAATGTATAAATTTCTGATGTCAACTTCTTGAACAAGGGATGATTTCTTTTAAAATCATTATGTATAAAAATCGAAATATTAACATCCTATTTGGTCATGTTAAAATATTTTGTAGAGTTGAGGCTCAATACTCATGAATTAAGGCTAGGAAAAATAAATAACGTTTTCGACTAATAGCGAAAATGCCGTCCCAAAAAAGGGACACTAGGCATAAATGGGTTAAAGTTTTGTCATTTCTCTCAAAACGTTTATACTAATGCGACTTTAACACTGAATTTCACAAAAAAAAAAAAAAAAAAAAAAAAAAAAAATCTGTAAAACTGCTCGGGAAAAAAATGTTCCATTGCGTTGAATAAAATTTTGTTGATTTAACAAAAATTTGTTGGCGCTATTTTAATCGAATAATTGCTTTTATTTTTACAAAATATTTAGCTGAATTAACAAAATTCTGTTGAATTAACAAAATATTTTTTTTTCTCTGTGTGCATTTTTTATTAAAATAAAATATTAAATAATTTCTCCAAATACAAGCGAATATTCATCAATATTATTTTTTCAAAATCGTACTTACCTTTCATCAAAACATCACCGTCAAAGCACAAAATAACTTAAGTTTACACAGTTTTAATTCTGTTCAGAAACACAAACAGTCTCTTTACGTCTTCGAAAACACGCACTTTATGAAAACTTTTTTTCCCCTTCAAGTTTCTCCAAGCGGCGTGTGCGACACTCGCGATCGCCGGTCGGCGTTTGAAAACAAACTCGGAGCAGGAAGGATCTTTAAGACACGCTCGGCTCTTCCTGATTGGTTGGCAGGGGGCGGTAGGCGGAGGAAAAAAGATTTAGGAAATTGAGAGGTGCGTAAAGAAAATTTTGTGAATGAAAAGAGGCAGCCTTGGTGTGTGTTTTTCTGCATCACGAACTGATTCTATTTATCTTTTTTACTGCCAGGCATCTTTTTTTTCTCTTGCCTTTTTCCGGGTTATTCTTAGAAATATGTTCTTGAGGTGAAAACAACTGTTAGAGGCTTCTTTTTCCTCTTTCATTTACTTAGTCAATTTTTTCCTCGAATTGTTTTTCGCTTTCGAAATAACTTCGTGTATTTCGTTTGTAGCGTAAGCCACTTTGCGATTAAGCTCATCTGGGCAGTTAATAAAAATTCGTCTTTTAATAAGATGAAAACTTTTATTAAAAGATTAAAAATTTCTAATATTTTTTCTCAAATATAGAAGAATGACAGTTTCACATTTTTAAACAATTAAATCAACCTTTGAGTTTTCCGTTTTAACTCGTAAAACTTTTAAATTTGATTTCATTTCTTTAACCCTTTAATGTACAGTGTTCCCGATCTGGGAACACCAAACTGTGACGTTTTGACTGATGCCAGTCATGAAGAATAGATTTCATTTCTATAAAAATAGTTGCGGGTGATATAGCTCCACGAGAATCCTTTACTGTTTAGCACGGCATTACCCGTAAAAAAAATGGTCACGATGATTCTTGACAGCACTGACATCTGCTGAAAAATGGAACAATGCGAGAATAGATGAATGAATTGCCCAATGCTGTAAAAATGGGCAGCCGTTGCCATCGTTCGACTTAACTACCAGAAAGATGGCGGAAGATCGAAACGTTCATCGCGTGCCACAGATCTTGAGACCCTTTTTTTGACGCGGCACAGCCAGCTGCGTCAAAAAAAGGTCTCTAGATCTGTGGTACGCGATGAACATTTCGATCGTCCGCCATCTTTCTGGTAGTTAAGTTGAGCGATGGCAACGGCTGCCTTTTTTTTCAGCATTGGTAATGGGTTGCGCCTCAAAGGGTTAAAATATTAAAAAAATTGTAATATTTTTTCTCAAAGATAACAGAATAACAGTTTCGCATTTTTTTAATTAATAAAATGAAAAGTATTATTAAAAGATTAAAAATTTATAATATTTTTTCGCAAGTATAGCAGAATGACAGTTTCGCATTTTTAAAAATTAAATCAAACTTTGAGTTTGCACTTTTAACACGTAAAACTTTAAAATTTGATTTCAATTCTTTTAAATTATAAAGCTTTGTAACCTATATGATCAAAAATGTTAATTGTTTTTCAAGAAGTTTTAATTCGTAAAATTTTAAAATTTTATTTCAATTTTGTAACATAAAGGAACACAAGATGGTTTTCTTTATTTGATTATATCTTATTATCTCCTATAAGTCAATATTTATTTAGATTTTCATCCAGATAATTTCATTTCGTTTGCTTGAACACTTTTCACGTCATGGGCGAACGACAAAATGTCACAGATAGAAAGACATACATTTTATGAAGTCGTTTGGGATTCCTTAGTGCTTGAAATTGATTGAAACTGCAAAACTCTTAAAATCAAAACAATACACAGACCATCTATAAGATATCAAACAGAATGCAAAGAAAAATTACAAATTTTCTATACTATTAAGAATTTGAAAATTTGATAGACTCAGAAGTAAAATTTTATCCACCGAACTCTTGTTTTTAGTGCAATACACCTTTATTATTTTTATTGGCATTCACATATCAAAACAGTTTTTTGATGAAGGCAGTTACTAGGCAGGGTGTTTATTAAATTTCTGAAAGTCAGTTTCCTGCCTTTTTACAGACTTCAGGGAGCTTTTTTTAAAAAAAAGGCCTGACCATACATGCATTTTACTTTAAGAAAACCCTTAACAGTACCACCTCCTTTTTATATTTAAAAATATTTTCTACAACTTACTTGAAAGAAATTTCTAGCTGTAATTTAATTATTGATGCACTTGAGCTAGATGGAAAAAAATTACCATGAGTTTCAAGTGCGATACTAGCGGCCGTATTTACCAAACACTTGACACGCGGATTAAACCGAACTCGCGTGTTAAAGTCGTCGGTAAGATATCTTACCCATGACTATAACACGCGTTTTCCGCAAGTCAAGTGTTTGGTGAATACGGCCGTAGTTTCTTCAGATTTAATCAATATTGCCTCCGAAATTGGTTTTTCTTTTTCTTTTCTTTCTTTTTTTATGGGGAGGGGGCGGAATTTGAAGCGATACTACCACTAAATTTAATAGAGGCAATAGAGGCCTAATTTTACAACTCACTACTACAATGTGCAAATTTTGGCTATTTTTTCCATGTATTATTGATTTTTGACAAAATTAAAGCTCATAATAACAAATCAATGGGCAAATAACAAATGCGTTCTGGATTGCGCAATAATGTCATTGAATGCAAAGAGTAACTTTTCTTTATGCGTTAACGGCAATTATGTCGGAAAATATTTTATAATTAATGCATTTGGCATGATTCGTCTTTATTGTTCTAAATTGAAATATAAACAAACTTCTCTAAGATGTTCTGTAAATAAAGATTGACCACGTGCTTTCATACATTTCAATCCTTTGTTTTCTTCGGTAGAAGAACTGTGCGTTATTCAATATTTTGTGAGTTATTCAATAAGGTGTGTGACATAGAGCATATCTATTAGAAATGCTTTCGAGCTCATTTTTTAGAGCCCGATCCCGAGAACTTTTAACCCTTTAACGCGCAGTGTTCCCGCTCTGGGAACACCCAACTCTGAGGTTTTGACTGTTGCCAGGCACGAAGAATAGATTTAATTTCTATAAAAATAGTTGCGGGTGACATAGCTCCACGAGAATCCTTTACTTTTTAAGCACGTCATTTCCCCTAAAACAATGGTCACGATTATTTTTAAACAGCACTGACATCTGCTAGAAAGTGGAAGAATGCGAGAACAGCTGGATAGATTGCCCAATGCACAAATTTTCCAATGCCGACAAAAGGGAAGCCGTTGCCATCGCTCAACTTAACTACCAGCAAGATGGCGGACGATCGAAACGTTCATCGCGTGCCACAGATCTAGAGACCCTTTCTTGTCGAGCGATGGCAACCGCTGCCCTTTTTTCAGCATTGGGAAAGGGTTCCCGAGTTCGAAATTTCAGCTAGAGTTAAACAAAAGTCAATGACTTCATTGATAGAATATCATAAATTTTGCCGTTTGCACAAATTAAAGACAAATACAATAGCAAACTCTTACTGCTCTTTTTATATTTAAGTTTAACAAATAGCGATAATTAGTTTATTTCTCCCATGTATCACTTTATAAAATCTGTGTGCAGGAGTATGTTCAATAAAGTAAAAGTTTCTCACGATCCCGAACTGAGCTCGGGCTCGGAATGAGCTCTCCTCATCTCTAATATCCATAGCATGTTTTAATTTTGTGATAACGGAGGAATATTTACTTCACTTACCGCACGGACGGATAGACAGTCAAATCTAAATAATAAAAACTTTTATTATTATACATTAAACAAATTTGGATCAGTCAACACATTCTGAGCATACAAAAAATGCTTATTATTAATTACTTTATGTGCAGCATTTCTGGGCTCTAAATTTTCAAATACCGGAAGTCACTTTAATTTAAAAACATCCCTCCATGCTTGGAGAGTGAATTAATTATCTTTGAAACTTCATTATGCTCAAAAATTGCACATGGAAGGCGACCTAATTATCAGACTAAAATATTCGATACATTTAGCTAAGTTAGCGGATAAATTAAATTCTCAATAGCTGCTAATCTGCAAGGGTATGTCATGAGCATATTTATCTAAAGAGGAGAAATTAATTCACATCATGCAAAATAAAATAACACTCTAAAACAAAATGAGCCGAAACTTTTAAGTTAAACTTTAATATCATTCACTTTAAATTGGGTCAAATAATTTTTATGGATATTAAATATATTGAGAGGTTTAATTTATCTATTATCTATTCAAGTTATAAGTGTAAGTTAATCTAAACTTGAAAACTGATTACGTATATATAAGACTATCGCATAGTACAGATCCTTAACATATATATATATCTTCCGTGACAACAGAAGAATTTTCATGACAGTTGGAGCATACACAAACAGAAAAAAAAAATTATCTTTATTAAAAAATCTTCATTAAGATTCAAAATTATTAAAAAAGGACAAAAACGTATAGAACTGTAACCCTTTAACGCGCAGTGTTCCCGCTCTGGGAACACCAAACTCTGACATTTTGATTGTTGCCAATCACGAAGAATAGATTTGATTTCTATAAAAATAGTTGCGGGTGACATAGCTCCACGAGAATCCTTTACTTTTTAGCACGTCATTTCCCATAAAAAAATTGTCACGATTATTTTTAACAGCACTGACATCTGCTGAAAAATGGAAAAATGAGAGAACAGGCTGGAGAGATTGCCTAATGCTGAAAAAAGGGCAGCCGTTGGCATCGCTCGACTTAACTGCCAGCAAGATGGCGGACGATCGAAACGTTCAACGTTCATCGCGTGCCACAGATCTAGAGACCCTTTTTTGACGACAGCTGGCTGTGCGGCACAGTCAGCTGTCGTCAAAAAAGGGTCTCTAGATCTGTGGCACGTGATGAACGTTTCGACCGTCCGCCATCTTGAGGGTAGTTTAGTCAAGCGATGGCAACGGCTGCCTTTTTTTCAGCATTGGGAAAGGGTTGCGCCTCAAAGGGTTAACTCAATTAAATAAAAAAACCTTGAGTGATAATACCACTTAGAAAAGTTTACATATCATTTTACCAAAATCAGTACCTCATTATATAAGTTTATCACAAAAAGGTGCAAACTGAAGGTTTAACAAGGTTTAATTCTTTCTCTGTTAGGGATAAGTGGGTCTTGTAAATTGAAAAGAAATATTAAAAATAATATAGGAAAAACTACGTTAGAAAAGTGCTACTTTTTAAAATTTCCTTTTAAACTTGTATATGACCCCCGTACAAAAATATAGCCAATTACTAAAATGTGCCCCGTGCACAAATGAGATGATCTACAAAATTTGAAAACTATATTCTGAAAATTGTTAAGGATATGAAGATAAATAAATGCTGACTTAAACCACTTTTCAATGGCATTCGAAAGGAAAAAAATTCACGTCGGAGGATTGCGTTAAAAGGGTCGCCCAGAAACTACGAAAGAAAATATTTTTTTTACTCTCAAGCCTTAAAAATTTACATTTAAATTCATGTATAGCCCCCAACCATCTTTGTTACGTGTCTGGGACAATTTATGTTGAAAGGCTGAAAATTTGTACATCGCCATATTAATGCATGGGCCACATTTTATTAACTAGGAGCTTTTACGGGGGTCGAATACAAATTTAAAAAGTACACACGCTTAAACCAAACGAGTAAAATTCGATCAGTCGGAGCGATTTTTCGCCCATTTTTCAAAAGTGCTCTTCTCCTTTAGGAGCGTTTTTCGATCACAAAACCGGAGCGAAATGTAACAATAAGCGAGTAGGGGAATTCTACGAAAAAAGAAGAAGCCAGGAGGGGAATTCTAAGAAAAAAGACTACTCAAAGAGCACTTTTGCCGAAATACCGGTAGGTTTCCATGGAAACAGATCGCTCTCCAATGTATCGTTTTTTTCGCTCTTTGGGTTTAAGCGTGTAACTTTTTGAAAAGAGGAATCTTTTCTTAACATAGCCTTTTTTAAAACATTTTTTTTTCAAGTTAAATTGCCCTCTTATCTCTAATAGATAACGAATCAAAGCATATTACCACCTTTTTGGAATATCCAGTATTACATAAAAAACTAAACTTTTGTTCGTTCTTCGAAAAAAAATGTTTTTAAATAATATGTACATTTTAAGTTCCACTGGTTTACAGCATGTAATTTATGTGCTGTTATAAATATTACAATTTATAACAATCCCAATAAAAATTACACCCAGACAAATATTTACATTCTGGGGAAATCTTGTCTTGCGCTCAAGAATTTAACCAATAAAATGACATTGAGTTTCTAAACTATCAATTCTAGTCAAGTGCTTTTTGTTAAAGATCCATTCATTTCTGATGGACGATGGTTTTAAAGATTGTTAGCACTTCATTGCTTTTTCCAAAGCGATTATTAACATGAAAATAAAAACGACATTTGCAATCTCACTTTCTGATTTGTGTCTGAGTAACCTAGTACTTCATCCATACGTTTGTACAATGAGCTTTGGATCATTCTGTAAGTCAGGGCAATAAGTAAGTCGAGGCAACCATGGTCTAGTGCCGTGAGATTTGTCCAAATACCCGAGATGATCAACAATTCCCGCGGCAAGTTTAACTGAGAGTATTTAAAATTTTATTACGGTAGTGTGTTTCTTTTCTCTCAGGTGTATTTTAACCCTTTGAGGCCGCTATCTATACAGATCTAGAGACCCTTTTTATATTTAAGCACAGCCAGCTGTCGTCAAAAAAGGGTCTCTAGATCTGTGATGTTTCGATCATCCGCCATCTTGCTGGTAGTTAAGTCGAGCGATGGCAGCGGCTGCCCTTCGTTCAGCATTGGACAATCTCTCCAGCTGTTCTCGCATTCTTCCATTCTTCAGCATATGTCCGTGCTATTAAAAATAATCGTGACCATTTTTCGACGTGAAATGACGTGTTAAAAAGTAAAGGGTTCTCGTGGAGCTATGTCACAAGCAACTATTTTTATAGAAATCCAGTCTATTCTTCGTGACTGGGAACAGTCAAAACGTCAGAGTTGGGTGTTCCCAGAGCAGGAACACTGCGCGTTAAAGAGTTAACTGAGAGTATTTAAAACTTTATTACGGTAGTGTGTTCCTTTTCTCTCAGGTGTATTTTAAGAGTTAGTGGAAGGTGGCCCAAAATGATCCCTTTAACAGAAAAACTTGCATAAAATAACACAAATGTTAAATAAAACGCTGCCCCTTTGCCACAGTATTTTATACTATATTTTGCATCATAAACCTATTTTAATAATATTTAAACCCAAATTGAGTAGCGAAAAAAATAGAATTTTGAAAAAAAGAGTCTAAAGGATCATTTTACCCTCACCCAAGGGCAAAATGAGCCTTCATTTGAAAATAATTATAAATTGTTTTTTATCGGCAAAATAAAAGGTGTAAATGTAATAATGACTATACATAATGAAATAAAATAAGTTTTACAGTCATATAGTATGTACAATTTTATTGTATGAAAATTTTAAAATAAGAAATTGTCGAAATGACATGGAATATTTCAAAATTGTAATGCAAAAATTATGGCCTACAATAAACGCATAAATAAATTAAATAATGTAATGGCGAGTCACAGATTTTGAGAATGTCTGAAGGCCTGCTCTGATGAATAGGAGCCGGTACTGGAGTTTCTCCAGTCAATGGATCATTTTACCCGGCGTTGTGGCTACCCACTTTAGGCATATTACTGGAACAAGCTGGGAAACAAAACAAACAAAACAAGGGTAATTCGCATTAAAAAAAAAAAAAAACATATTGTATTCAGTAAACCAAGTCCTATTTCTGTACATTAAAGGCTGTATTTCTAAATAAATAGGAAATTTAGTGCTTACCTTATACGAGATATGATAAATACCAGTTTTGTTTTTAAAAATTCTCAGACACGTAATACTCCGATCGCTTAAATATCGCCATTGCTTCTTCTTGACTTGGCACAAGTAGTTTATGTGTTACCTGGTAGATAGCGCTGCCTGTCTGGAAGAAAACATATGTGGATCGTTTTGCCCTCTAGGATCATTTTGGGCTACCTTCCCCTACAAATGAAAATTGAAAAATGCTTACATGAACAGTGAAGTACATACACACGTATTTTTTCTCATTGGATTACTAATTGATTTTTTTTAAAGTTAATCAAATAAAAAAAGAGAGAACTGCAATTTACGGTTAATACGAAAAATTTAAGATTTTCTCAAAAACTGGATAGTTTTCGCTGCCAGCTTTTTTTTTCAAAGTTAAACAAAAAAAGTTGCTACTGCAATTCCCCATTAACAGAAAAATTTAAGATTTTCTCAAAAACTGGATAGTTTTCGCTGCCAGCCTTTTTTGAAGTTAAGCAAAAGAAAAAAAAAAGTTACAGCCTCAACTTACCGTTATCATAAAATTTTAAAATTTGGGCAAAAAATGGATGGATTTGGCTGCCAACTTTTTTTTAAACTAAGCAAAAAACAGCTACTACTGCAGTTTACCGATAATACGTAAAGTTTATATTTTGCCAAGAGCTGTAGAGTTTCCGCAGCTAGCTTGTAAAAGCTCACAGTACTTTTTGCTGCCAGTTTCAAAATTGTATTTTTAACCCTGCTGTTACATTATACCAAACATGTAACTGAGAAAAATTCAAGAGGAGGACTCAAAAGTTGAAAATTGCTGAATTTCTCCAAAAGAGGATTAATTATATTATCATTTTGTAAACAGAAATCTAAATTTTATGGAGTAAGGCAGGAATTTTATTTTTTTCTTCTTCGTCTTTTGATACTCCTGTGTATTTTAAACACTCTGAAATATAATATATACATGGATGTAAATATATATGTATCTGTACCAGTAATAATTGATTCTAAACACATAAAAATAAACATTCATAAAATGATATACGTCACCATCAGCTGAAAAATATTTGCCATAGGAAATAAAAAAGATAAATAAATGAAAACGATAAAGAACAAAATGTTGCCACTTCAGAAAAAGAAAAATATCTTGGAAAACCAGAATGAATAGAAAAGGTGCAAAAATAAAATGAGTGTGAGAAATAAAGTATAATTAGAGAGAGAAAAGATAAGTAAAAATGTGAATTAGAAAGAAAATTAAAAATACTCAGATGTAAGACAGGAAAACAATAAATAGCGAAAAAGAAATATACATTTGTAAAGAAGCAAAGTAGCCTTTTTCTTCACTAGAACATAAACATTTCCGAATGTTTTATTATACATTTGAAAATTAATTTCATCAAAATCCCAAAATATAAACAATTTTTACTGGACGTATGTGTATTTACTTCATCATACGGTATCTTAGCATTTTTGTAATGGTTACGCAGTAAAATTCATATAATCTCAATAAAGATATAATTATTCAACTTGTCTTTCACTTTTATAATGCTACTATTACGCATCAATAAAACGATTTTAAAACACATTTAGTTAATTCGTTGAAACTTAACTCCAAAAATTAGATTAAACTTTTATGATTATAATATTTTAAACATATAACACATTAATAAATTCATTTCTATTTTTACCATGAGTTAATTTTATCAGGTTGTCGTAAATGAAAATAGCTGTATTATGGATAGTACATCAGAGACATTTTGCTTTTGAAATTCATTTTGCCAGAGGACATTTTAGAAATATCAAACAATAAGCGTTTAATGGGTAAGTTATTCTATGAATAATTCATTTTTTTTCTTGATAAATGTAATTTGCACTATAATTTCATGCTTGCGTGGTAGTTTAAAGAACATTTAAACACATTTTCAGTTAAAATACATTTTAATGGCAACTTTGGTTTCGTTAAATTTCTATTCTCGGATGAGCAATTAAGAGTAACGGCAAATGTATATATAAATATGGATGGCAGATAAAAATAATTTAAATAGAAAGTAATAAAATGGTGTAATTTATTGTGCCTGTAAATTGCGAAGATATTATTTGTTGAATTGCAATGAAATAATGTCAGTTAATTGAAATGCACAATAATAATTCTCTGAATTGCAATTGAAATCCACTACCAAAAATTGAAAGATAGAACAGCAAGAAAAAATTGACGGTCCATCATGAAATATGAATGCATTGATTTTAGAGACCAATGGTCAGCCTCATGCGCTACAATATCGGATAATAAGATTTCATTTTTTAAAATTCGTTGGCTGTTTTTAGTTGCTAATAATATTAAACATGCAACTGTTTTTTTCTCTTCATTTATACAATGCGTCATCTCGCCCTTCACACCTGAAAAGATTTTATATGTATAATTATATTAGTTCTTAACTGTTTTTTCGATAAAGATAATATGCAGAAGATAGTGGGAGCTTGTGATCTTTTCAGTGGTGGGAACCGAAAAAGTAGGGTGAGTTCAATCTCTAAAAGAGGTATGTACATTGAACTCTTTATTTATTATGTTCACTGCATTAAGTATTAAAGTTTTTTCAAACGGCAAATGATTAATCAAAGGTATAAGTCTTATAATTTAGCTATGTTATTCTTAGAAACGTTGTTCTACTTACTAACCGAAAATCCACTTTCTCTGATGCTATTAATTCATTTATTATTTGCATTCATTACAGCTGTTCATTAATAATTTTAAAAGTTAGTCATTATTTTAAAATCAGTCTTAATAAAATAAAATACGCTTGCACACCAAATTTTGTAAATC
Organism: Cheiracanthium punctorium; assembly: GCA_038373885.1. NCBI lineage: Eukaryota > Metazoa > Arthropoda > Arachnida > Araneae > Cheiracanthiidae > Cheiracanthium > Cheiracanthium punctorium. Next base: position 202,602 of record JAWZYV010012844.1, on the reverse strand, counting down.
AGGAAAATAAACTAGTAAAAAATATATTCGTCATACATTAAAACATCTGACAAGAACATGCGAAAAATGATTTCTTACTGGAGAGGGCTAATTACACCAGTAACTACGGCATTGTCGAAATCGATCCTGTTCTAGTGAAGAATGTCACTCTAGTTCAGACTGAATCAAGTGAACCGTTGTGAAGCCAAGCCAGCCACACTTTAATCTGCTAGATAGCCAAATTTTGTGCTAAATAGCCAAATATATTAACTGCATCCTCGTAGAAAGACGCCCAAATTCGAGTCAGCTGTGGACTCGCCCGTGTATGCTTGAATATAGAGTTTTTTAGGAATTTTTTTCATTTGATAATTTTCAAGGAGTATAAAACTCATATCTCTCTAATTCTAAAAAAGGTAAAGGCCACTGTCGACGCTGTCAGAGCTTGTTGACCATCTTCTCCTAAACCGTGGGGATTTGAATTTCGAGAAACATGTTCTCGAATTCGGTAAACACCGAGGAACCTGATAAGGTGACTTAAATTTCGAAAATCTAATTATTTTAGAAGATATTAATAAAAAACTGAAAAAATAAAACATAATGGTTGCTAGATTTGGCATAAAATCATTCATTCCTTTGCAACAAAGCAATTCCAATTATGTAGAATCACGTGAAATTGTCAAACATGAAATAGAATTACATCCATTTTACGCCAAATAAAAAAGTATATGAAATAAGTAACTCTAAATGTGTTACACAAAGTTGACAATTTTCAAATAGTAAGTTCGCTTAGACAACAGGAGATTAGAATGAGCGATTATTCGTTTTTCCAAAGCAGAATAACTAATATCTTGAAAATGAAAAATAATTAAAATGTAGATTATTTTAAAGCCGGTTAGGTCCAGCTGGATTATTTGCTACCAGTAGAAATATTTGGCGTCGTTAACTATACCATTATAGCAGTTATAGTACACTTTGGATATTTGCCAGCGCGGCGAGATGGTACAATTCGTGGTGCTAAGTACTAGAGATGAGTTCGGGCTTCATTCTATAGGGCTACGACAAAGATTTCTTTTACATTATGGCATATGGGGAGAAATCCTTGAAAGTGGGCTAGCATTTAAACGGCGCATTCGATTGAGCTTCAATTTGGTATATATGTTTGAATTATTCATTGATTAAAATTTATTTAAATGCTTGGTAATGATCTTAATCGTAAGTGTTCGGAAAGTCGAGTGGAGTCACTCCAGATTTTTTGAAATAAGTATGTCTATTTATCCCATGAATCACTTTTTAAAATCTGTTTCAAGGAGTATGTTCAACAAAGGAGAAATTTTTCACGAGCCCGAGTCCGCCCGAGCCCGAACGCAATCGTGAATTACAGAGCCCGAGCCCGAGTCGGGCCCGGGCTCGGGCTCGGGCTTTCGGACTCGGGCTGAGCCCGTCTCATCTCTACTAAGTACGCCAATCTGCAAACGATTATGTAAATGAAAATATGGTTAACGGTTTTCCGGTAACCTTGAGTGAACAGTAATTATAGGTTGTGAGCATGAGTAAATCGCCAAATAATGAAAAGTCGCCTTGGGTGGCAAGCTATCCTACCTGTTCCGTAGTTTTTATCAAAGAAAACATGAATTACTGTTTTCCTAGAGCTAATTATTAACTGTACATATAAACAAGTCTCCAAATTATGAAAATTCTCCATAATTGGCTAATACGCAAGGCGTACCATGGGTTTCACATAATTACAAATAGTGCGAGTTTTAAATTTTTATGTTCCAAGCAACATGCAATAACCAAGCAATGTGTAGCTTAGTAACATTCTATCTTATCCAACGTTTGGGTTTTGTTTGTTGAAATTATGTCTTTTTTACGAATAAGTCTTTTTAGGGGCGAAATGCCTAATACGAAATGCGAGCGTAGCGAGTCTAGGGGCCTTGGCCCCTAGCTTTTTTAAATAAAAGTAAATGATTAAAATAAATATGTTCTGTAATACAAAACAGTTTTTGAATTACAAAGTGGGGCCAGGTTCTTCCAACCCCTAATGACGTGCCGCTACTGAGAAAATATTTTTAAAAAATTAATTGACTTTAGCAAATATTACTTGCTTATTATCATGTAATTTAAATTATTCAAATATGAAAATAGTATAGCCTCGGCTGTTAAAATTAGTGTTAGATAAACACTGTATACTATCTCATTGTTGCTGGATAAGGTGGTGTAAAATTCATAGAGATATGAATACCAGGAGGTAGCATTAGCTATCTTCAGGATTGGACGAAATGAAGTAACTGAATTGGTCACAGTATGGCGGAAGAATTAGTTTTGAGAGTTTTGTTTGCAGCGGATCCAAAAGAACCGCGTCTGAAGGAATCGGTCCTTCATAGGACCGGATCCGTAAAGACCGGTAAATCAGTAATGACCGGTTTGTAATTATAATTTTTTGTATTCACTCTAAAATGTTGTCTTTTCTATTTTCTTTTTAAGATAAGATCTCTTTTAAAATTTATGGCATAAGCAGTGACTTATTTGTCTGCAGAAAATTTTTTCAAACAGAATATGTAGTGCCAAAGTCAATATCTTGAAAAGTGCCCTCTGTTCAAAGAATTTGAAATACCTGTTATAAATACAGGATGTACAAAAAGTCCTTGCCACATTTAAAAAATTCACAGAAAAGCAACAAATTGCTCTATGAATATGCGGTTCGTACAGTAATGCTTCAGGGAATTATTATTTATTTTTCCATCTTAAAACAAATTACTTCAAAATGTGTTCATAGATGGCCGTACATCACCAGTTTCCAGCAATGAGAGCCAATAGGGATTTTTCGTGAGTTTCGAACAGCATCGATGGTTCGGGAATATTCATTCTACCTCAGGAGACTGCAACTGAGAAAGCTCATTGCGTAGGTTGGTATTTCGAATCAAAATCCATTACTGGATGTCAGAGAAAATTTCGTAACATGTTTAAGAAAAACCTTCCGACACGAAACAGTATTTTGGTCGGCCATGAAAAGTTTTTAGAGTATTCAAGCGTGATTAGCAGGGAAAGAAGTGATCGGCCACGAAGATTGGATGAGACTGTACGAGACATTCGGGAAGCTTCTATGACGGTACAGCGCCACCTATGAACACAATTTGGAAGTATTTTTTTTATGATGGAAAAATAAATTCTTGATTCCATGAACAATTACTGTGCGAACCGCATATTCCTGCAAAAATTTGTTGCTTTTCTGTGATTTTTTTAAATGTGTCAAGGACTTTTCGGACATCCTGTAAATTTAAGTACAGATCAAAGTAACAGTGGTTGAAATATCTTTTAGTGTCACGTCGAACGGAGAAAGTATTTTATGATTTCGTTTTATTCTAAACGATCCGATATCCCTATTTCTTAGAAGTACAAATAACTGCTGCACCATTGAAGATACTAAAAATTCGACTCTAAACTTCCGCATACCCTTTTACAATTTCTGAAGACAAATTCCCAGTTCAGTAGAAATAACTTTATATAGTATTCTTTAGCACATATTTTTTTTCCTTGCTTATTTTGTTTTTTAAAAAACAGCTTCTTGAAGATCCACGAATTCCATTTCCTACTGTTTTTTGGAGAAAGACAAAATCCTTCAGCTATATAGAGAACAAATTTAAGTCTAGTTGAGAATGCAGGTGAGTTTTAGAAATAAATCTGTATTTCATAAACAAAAGAATACATATCTGAGCGGATTTTCCAGACAGGATATCATTTTGAGATGAACTTATAAAAATTGCATTCTCAGACGAATAAGCTGTGTGATATTGAGCTTGTAGCTGCAGACGTCAAATATTGTCTTTACATTTTACCCCAGGTGTTTTGCAGGGAAAATATATATTCTTTGTTCGAACAAAACTATAAGGTTTTTTATAGTTAGTTTTCTTTTTCTATCAATGTTAAGTTATCGCATGTAAAGTAATAAAGTATAAATTTATATTTCTTATCAGTCAAACTTTGCTTGCAGTAAATGATTATTGCAAATTATACGGGTTTGTTCCAAAATCACCTTAGGAACTTTGATCTTGTAAATTTTTTACGTTAGGATTTTTTTTTTCAGTGATAATAACAGTTTTTATTACGTTTAGGTGTACATTTTACAAAGTTACTTACTTTTTGAATACGACTGATATACGACTTTTTGAAACCCATACACTGTTACTTTAGACAGTGTGTGCGTTTCAAAAGTTATTCAAAAGTTCAGTATATGTCTTTCAAAAGTTTCTGTTTAGACACTTAAGAACACCCCTCAAACTGTTTTAAACCATTTATAGCTTATATAACCACTGCCTACATAAAGTTATGAATACGCTGAAAAAAAATATGCTACTGATATCTAGAAAATAATTGTTTAAACGAAAATTTATGAGTCTAGTACTCCCTATAAATACTAGATAATAGAACTAGACATTTCTGAACCCGCTTATCTAGTTTTTATATCCCTCCTCAATAATCTGCTGCTTGTACCCAGATGAAACTATTTGTACATCGCTGCGTACGCTAGAGGGTAGACTCACAAACGGTCATTCTAGAGCATGAGAGTATCGAAGGATCATTTCTCGTTACACAAACTAGTCATTCTGCTGTGATTGGACAGAATACTACGGACCAGGGTTCTAACAAACCCCGGGTGATTTTAAAAGGCCCAACCCGGGCTGGTTTTATAAAGAAAAACTAGAGTGAAAAAAGTGTCTAGAGTGAAAAAACCCGGGTTTTATTAGGCAAAGTTAAAATTTTTGGAACTCGAACTTAAAAATTTGGTCATATAGAAATGAAAACTTCAAACCATAGACAAACATAAAATTAAGGTTTAAATTACAAAGGGAGCTTGGCACTGTCCTCCAAAAAATAAATGAATGAATAAATTTGCTTCTAAAAACTTTCACTGCATATTCTTTTGAATAAATAATTATTAGCTTAGTAAAATATAAGTAACAGAAACTTAAGTGGCGTACCATTAAAATATATCAAGCCTCATCTCTCTCACTAAATATATATCCAATGTACAAAATTGTGCAAATAGAAATGTAGTAAAGCAAAACATATGAATATCTTTTTGAAAAGATTTATCTTTTATAAGATAAAAAAAAATTGCATTATCCATATAACTGTTTACTCTTCCTCTCCTAAAAAAGGTGGTATAAGTAATAATTTTTAATTAAAATATACGTATAAAGAAAATAAAGTTAAAGCGCAAAATTGTACAAACAGAAATGTACACCCTCCCAAAAAAGTATTTGAGTATTCAAAAACTGATATAGGAAATTTGAGAAGTCAAATTTCCTATATCAGTTTCATTTGTAAAGAATTGTTCTTCATAAAAAGAGCATGATGCAACAAATAACAATAACTTCTTATATTTCAAGCTATGCATATTTCAAAAACTAAATACTTACTCACTAAACTGAAGTGAGAAATTTTGCGAAAAATTTTCATAGTCCATGCTCTTAGAGTGATTTATTTATGTTATATTTCTGCACTTCGAAAATTCTCACATTTCCTAGACCCTTTCTTTTTTTCAATCAGCTGTTATATTTACGAGAAAACTGCGGTAGTTCAATTCGAAATTTCATCTACCGAGAATAAGACAAATTTCAAAGTCTAGCGCAGCTAAAGAGTTCTAAATATTGAACTAGAATTTATAACTCAGAAAGAATGCAAATTATCCTGTGGTAACAGATGCATGGCATACATACATACGAGGAGAAGTCAAGATTCTAATCTTGGGCCAGTGCTCTAAATGAAAAAAAGGAAAAAAAAATCAATTCTTAGATATATCAAATCTTCCGGAACGTATAAAACCGGAAAACACTTAAGACCCATTTTTCAGTATCTGCAGTAACCAATGAAATAAAACTACAAAATATTAGGATATATTAACTTGTGTCTCCTAGAAACAGGGAACGAAATTGGTTTGCTAGTACGAATTTATTTCCGATATCAGAAGTTTTATTTTGAAGTTAACCCTTTGAGGCGCAAACCTTTCCGAATGCTGAAAAAAGGGCAGCCGTTGCCATCGCTCGACTTAACTATCAGCAAGATGGCGGACGATCGAAACGTTCATCGCGTGCCACAGATCTAGAGACCCTTTTTTGACGCAGCTGGCTGTGCGCGCAGAGCCAGTCTGCGCCAAAAAAGGGTCTCTAGATCTGTGGCACGCGATGAACGTTTCGATCGTCCGCCACCTTGCTGATAGTTAAGTCGAGCGATGGCAGCGGCTGCCCTTTTTCAGCACTGGGCAATCTATCCAGCTGTTCTCGCATTCTTCCATTTTTCAGCAGATGCTAGTGCTGTTAAAAATATTCGTGACCATTTTTTTACGGGAAAGGACGTGCTAAAAAGTAAAGGATTCTCGTGGAGCTATGTCACCCGCAACTATTTTTATAGATATCCAATCTATTCTTCGTGACTGGCAACAGTCAAAACGTCAGAGTTTGGTGTTCCCAGGGAGGGAACACTGCGCCTTAAAGGTTTAAAGAGAAGATTAGGAGTCAGCTTTTAGTGTACAATGAATTTTAAGAATTATTAAAAAGAGAAAGTAGAGAAGTAAAGCCCAGTTTAAAGTTAATTAAAAACTTTGTAAAAGGGCGCACATAAAAATAGAAATGAATATGATGGTTTCGGGGTAACAAAAAGCCCAGCATTCTTCAATTGGAAAAAGGTATCACAATCCACACAGGCAGGCAGTTTCTGTCTGTGATATTGATAAGTATCTCTTCTTATGTGCATTGTTTTACAAACTTTTTAACGCCAGTTTGTTGTTGGAAGTTCTTCTAAAATCCGGATAAATGAAATCGATTTTTCAGCGCATACGGCATTTTATTTTATTATACTTTTTTTTCATTTTAAACTCGACTGCTTACGTGTTAAACAGATTTTCAAATCGAAATCGGAGCTATATTTCTCCACACTTCTACAGTGTCTATAGAAATGTATTTTTTTCTTATAATTAAAAATTATCATTTTTAATAATATGACTTTATATATTGCCTATTTATTATTAGAATATTTCTATCATTGTTAGAATATTTACTATTATTATTAGATTATTTATATTAGAATATTTCTAAACAGAATCTTCTCATTCTTAAACAAAACCCACGTTTAACCTACTTACTGTCACCAGTGGAAATGCACAACGTAGATTTCCCCTTCTGTTGCGTGCGTTGTTTCTTTGCATTAGTCTTTGTACATTCCAGCCTACTTTGAATCTTTACAGCAGTAAGTCTAATCCCGCACATCGCGCTGTGCAAATAATTTTACACTTTTACCCATTTTTTATTTTTCTATTTAAAAATGTAATATTTATACATTTAAATTCTATAATATTTCTCATCTTTGCAGTTTATTTGGTTTGATAAGACCACACTTCACCTTCTAGTAATTACGGCTTACATTATTTGCACAAATTTTCAATGTATATTAGTTAAACTTTCAAATATTACTACTTAATTAAAAAGCAAAAAGATATTTGAAGATCTTTCTTAATCTACTTTATTTATTTACAAGTATTATACGCATTTGTGTCGCTGTGTGGCTCAGTCGGTTTAAGCACATAAGAACACAGAAATTAAAGCAACGCCGACCTTGGTCAATCCAATCATTAGGATACTGACAATCTCTGTCGCCTGGATTGCTGCGGGACAGTGTACGCTAAAAGGAGCTAGCTGTAAATCTGTTCGTGACTCCAATGTCTTCCAGGTAGAAAATGATACCTCTGGGATTGCCAATCCAGTTGCTGGTCTCTCATCGGGAATTGTTTAAAAATTAAGATCCTCAAACTAAGTCGGTATTCTTTCTCTCACCGGGGACTCAATAATATGGAGGATGCTTCTTTCGCCCATCGCCGTCTTATATGTAGGACCTGGGGCCGCTCAGTGACTGGCTAGAGGGCATTATAAATAACAACAATAACATAAGTATTATCAATTTTGGGCACAAGTTACTCTGTTAAAAAGGTTCAATATTATAAATTTTTGGCCACAAATTATTGTTAAGATTCAGTATTATAAATTTTGGGCCGTGGTAGTCCAAATTTCTTTGAAATATGGCAGTATCGTTGTAGAATTTTATCAAGGTAGGATGAATCCCTGATAAAAACAGTCACACAAATGAGTTATAAGATTACTAGCAGGGTTAAAAATTAGAATATTCAGTCATTGGTTCAAAGGACCGGTGACTCCATGATTTCTCTGCTCCCTATACATGATTTAAAAAAGTTGCAAAATAAAAGAAATTCTATTGATTTTCCTTAATAGTTGAATTAAAAAGGTAACTCGAATTAAAAATGGACTCGTGACAGGAAGGATGCGTGTTCGATACCGGCGTACCACTAAAGACCACCGTGTACATGCGGTGTACGCGCACGTTAAATCCGTGCTTCCGAAAGTCCTCTCGCCGGTCGTTAGCAGTTTCCGAGGGCTGTCAACATTCAGAAATACCGTACTTTTGATGAGGATCCAAACTGTGGCGGGGAAACTCCGGGAAGTATGTGCGCAGCTCTAAACGACATGTTCAGTTACGTGAGCAGTCCTCTCCTGCCAAATAAATGTTATAAGTTTTTTAACCCTTTGCATCACCGTGCTGCAGGTTTGCAATATACCAATTAACGATGAATAAGTTAATCACGGTGTATCAAAAAATATCCGAATGACTGTTTTTATCTTAAATAACGTGAGCATAAATATATATATATATACATTTTTTTTAATTTGAAATGTTTGTGATTTTTAATTAATACTGTAACACGAAACTGTATTTTGTCCATCAGCAGAAGCACTAATGTCTATTGCAACACTTAAGTTTTTTCGTAGGCCAACCTTACAAGAATATATGTGTTAATAGTTTTTAAAAGGCTCTCAGCTTAAACTGTTCACGCACGCTTCAGTAGCACTTTGGTATGCTACAGGTATATTTTCAGGTAATACAAAAATGAAAATAACCGTTTTTTTTAACTGTACAACAAAAAAAATTTTGATCAGTAAATTTTACATGAATTATAAAACTGGAAAATAAAAACTGCAGTATGTTTCTAATCTGTTCGTACACATTTCAGTAAAAAATTGTAAACACATTTGAGTTCTTGATATATAACAGATTAACTTAGTCAACAGAAAACGACTTTTTAAAAGCAATGTGACTGATTAAGAAATTATTGATGCTCTAAGATCATCTAGCCTTTCGAAAAACAAAATCACATCTTTTTCTTAGCTGCATTTTCCTTCTTCTAATAATGAGGATAAAACATTTATCTTATACTAGATTTTCGGGAAAAACATATAGAATTTCGAATTTTACAAGTAATCAGAGATTAATAAAAATATTTTCGAAATGGAGGAGAATGCAGCATCTTAAACTACCTGACGCAGCGTGAAATTCTCATGTCATTGATGGATGTCTTTTCAAAGTTTGGAACTTAAGAAAAAAAAATAATAAAAGTTTGTGAGAAATAATTAACTGATTTGAACAAGAAATCGATGATAAACGTGAACGATAAATCATAGCAGTCATGCTTTGATAACAACATTCCTCAACACAAAGATATTAATAAAGTCTATTCTTATGGCTAAATTTCGTTCTTTGAAATATGGCAGTATCATTGAAGCATTTTATCAAGGTAGGATGAATACCTGATGAAAACAGAGTCCAACAAATGACCTATAAAATTGCTAGCAGGGTATAAAATTAGAATATTTAGTCATTGGTTCAAAGGGTCAGTGACTCCATGATTTCTCTGCTCCTTATACGTGATTTTAAAAAGTTGCAAAATAAAAGAAATTATATGAGCACTGTGCATTGATTTTCCTGAATAGTTGAATTAAAAATGTAAATATGTAAAATTAAAAATGTAAATATGTAAAAATATTAAATAGATCAAATTATATGACATGCATTGGTAAAATTTGATGACATGTATTGTATAACTGAATAAGGAAAGTTTGCAAGAGAAAAATGTAAATAAAACGTTACTGGTCCGACGGACCAACAAATTTTATACTCTACTGGTCCGTTATATATATTAGTAGTCTCGGACCAGCGGACCTTCGATAATTTCGAATCCTGCTACTAGCAGCCACGTCTAAACTATAAACATTATTTAAATTTCAGATTCAAAACAAGCCGTAACCAGGGAAGTGAATTTAGAGGTAGTTCCCCCACCCCCGATGAAAAAATGCTGCCTTCCTCGAATTCAGCAAAATAGATAAAATAGCATTTGAAAAAATTGATTAAAAAAAAACTAAACAATTTAAGTTCTCAGATCTTGTATCACCACTGTGCAGCCATACTTTATGCTGAAAGTACGCACTTCCATGTTGCACATCATTGCCCTTAAATAAATAAGCATTTACAAGAAACCTGTCGAACTCTTTAGTTTCGAATTTCGATAATATGAATCTGCTCTTTTTCGCTTAAGCCAGCTTTTGGAAGTGGCTGTCACACTAATCACATAGGTGTGGGTATGGAGTGCGTATTTTCAACATTTAATGGAGATTTCAAACGCCAAATGTTATGTATGTTACATGACCGAGAAGAAGGCTACCTCACTTCCAATGGAACGTATTCAAACATCCTCCCAACAGCCCAGATCTTGCACCCGGTGATTTCTATCTCTTCGGGCCGTTGAAGAAGCACCTGGCAGAACGGCATTTCCAAAACGATGCTGCAGATCAGGACTCCGTTGTTGAGGGCTCAAGCCATCACGGCCAACTAGATATAGAAAGCCTTACAATTCCAACGTCACGAAGCTTTGACGTCATCATTATACCTACATTTAATAATTTTGTTTTCACAAAAAAAAACTCTTAAAAATTTCTCGTGAATTTACCCATGAATAGCAATATTTAACCCTTTGAGGCGCAACCCTTTTCCAATGCTGGAAAAAGGGCAGCCGTTGCCATCGCTCGACTTAACTACCAAGCAAGATGGCGGACGATCGAAACGTTCATCGCGTGCCACAGATCTAGAGACCCTTTTTTTGACGACAGCTGGCTGTGCGAGCACAGACAGCTGTCGTCAAAAAAAGGGTCTCTAGATCTGTGGCACGCGATGAACGTTTCGATCGTCCGCCATCTTGCTTGGTAGTTAAGTCGAGCGATGGCAACGGCTGCCCTTTTTCCAGCATTGGGCAATCTATCCAGCTGTTCTCGCGTTCTTCCATTTTTCAGCAAATTTCAGTGCTGCTAAAAATAATCGTGACCATTCTTTTACAGGAAATGACGTGCTAAAAAGTAAAGAATTCTGGTGGAGCTATGTCACCCGCAACTATTTTTATAGAAATCCAGTCTATTCTTCGTGACTGGCAACAGTCAAAACGTTAGAGTTGGGTGTTCCCAGAGCGGGATCACTGCGCCTTAAAGGGTTAAATATCTGAGATAAAATACATAATTTTACAACAAATGGCAGTTTTTAATAACGACTAATTAGATAATATGATAAGGAAACAGATCATAATGAATGATTTTGTATGAGAAAGGTATTTTAATTTTAATTTTAATGTTTAATTTTAAAATATTTTCTAATACACCAGAAATTGTAAATAGTTTTACTTTGGGAAATTAAAATTGTGATGACCTCACTTTCGTAGGCCTAGTGATGATGTCAAAGCTTGGTGGCGTAGGAGTTATAAGGCTTTCTATATCTAGTAGGCGTTGCCACGGCACTGATTTTTTCAACACCCCCGGTTTCGATAGATAGGTGTAAAGATCGAACTAATGCTTTAATGACAAAGAAGGCTGCGTTAAAAAAAATAATCCGTGCCAAATGCCTTGCTATATCTGTGTATTTATTAGATTTCATGAAACTTTTGGTATCATGAACTTTTTGGTTAAAAAGGACTTGTTTCTTTACTTTCTGAAATACCCTCGTATATGCATCTTTTTGCAATTTCGTTGATTTTCTTTTTTTATTAAAACAGTCGAATATCGGTTAAAAGAATAGCTCGCTTATCGAAATAAATTTTCGATGTACCAAACCGTAATAATTAGTCAATGTGATACCGTATAATGGAATATCCCGCTTATTAGAATAAATGTTCATGTCAAATTGGCTGTTCCATTAAGCCGGTTCGACTGTATAACATTAACTTAACATCTTTTTATAAAAATACTAGCTGACCCGGGAAACGTTGTTTTGCCATATAAATTATTCCTAGGATTATTTTAGTAGAAAGAAATGACTAACTTATTGTAAGTTTGTGAGGATGTGGTATATGAGTGGAAGAGGCATGGAGCGCTGTGAACGATGCTGGAATATAAAAATAGCACAATACCAAACATTTATATTTTTAATTCATTGTAATTTATTCTTTAAAGTTATATATATAGCTAATTACAATAGTTTTACTAAAAAATAATATCAATCCCTTAACGCAATAGAGTATACAATAAAGTAATTAAAAAACTTTGTAAAAAACATACATAAGAAGTAAAAGGAAAAAGGATACGCGTTTCGTTCAAAAATTGTTTTGAACTTCTTCAGTCCAAGCCCTTCGACGTAAAGAACCATACTACCATACAATATTTTTAGTTATCCCATCTTTAGATAACACAAACAAACTGGATGCGCACTGTATGGTTTGCCCACTCGAGAGCAAGCCACGTATATCTGTCCGTATGAAAAACATGGTGTGCTCCAATCTAATCCACAAACAGACATAGTTTGGCCTTGAGACTTATTGGTAGTCATTCCATAAAAAATTTTGCCCCCCCCCAAAAAAAGGATGAAAATCTGAAACACTTTCAGATTTTAAATACGCACTATAGTGCTATATATTAAAATCGTATCATAATTTATGCTTCGTCCCTATTTTTCGTCCTTATTCCATTAAGTTGTAAAGTGTTATCATTATTCATGACTGTGCTGTATTTTTCTTTCTTATTTCATAAAACCCATCTTTGGAATCGAAATCTATCTTAAAATCGCCTACTAAAACTATTTTACAATCTTCGCCGAGTATATCACAACTATACTTCACCGTTTTATATATTGTTTCCTACTTTAACGCCTCGACTCTCGCCAAGGTGGCGATGATTAAACATATGCAGTTAACATGACGTTCTTTTGCATTTATGTAGAAATCGTAATTTAGAATTAAAATGGCGATTTGGAACAACATGTAAGTACAGCATGCCGTTACATTTTTATTTATTTTGGATTACCAATTAATGTAGTTTTAATAATTAAATGTCTTCAAATTCCTTAACTGGCGCGTTTATCGCTAGTTTGTTTATTTTAGTTATCACCTAGTTCTTTTGGGTGCGTTGAAACGGTACTTACTTATTATCCCGGCGGTCACTTCCGCCAAACTACTTTTTCGTAGATTTTAAATACGTTGCCAATCGTATTCCAAACCATCAACAATTTCATGTGCCCGGCATTTATCTTGGTGAAAAAATTGCTTGTCTTGGCGGACCGCCTGGAAAATACGTATGTACCGTTGAAACTTGTGCATAACTCCCAGAGACACATGACTGCAAAGCTCGCCAAAGTACGGGAATTTTTTAGGTTGGCGAGAGTGGGGGGCGTTAAAATAGGAATCAACTCTTTCTTGTACCATAAAACACATCTTTGGAATCGAAATCTATCTTAAAATCGCGTACTGAAACTGTTTTACAATCTTCGCCAGGCATGTTCTTCCTGTAGGCATATTCCAACTATACCGCAAAGACATTTTAAATACTGTTTGGAATGGACATCATAATCCATGAGTGTACCGTGTTTTCCTTTCTTGTTCCACAGAGCACTTCTTCGGAATAGAAATCTATATTAAAATCGCCTAATAAAACTCTTTTACAATATACGCCAGGCGTTTTCTAACTATACGCGAAATATATTTATAATAAATTGTCGCGTTTCGGCACCACATTTAGCGATCAATTATCAAAAATTGCAAACCTTGTGCGACTTTCAACATTTTATTTACTTCCCCCCCCCCCTCTCCACATTATCTGGCAAACACATCTGAAAAGTGATTCGACACGCTAATGTCTACACAGAAATCCTGATTGAAATGAATAGCACTCGGGGGCTAAACATTTTGGGGTGGACCGCCCTTATGACTTAGGGGTATGAGACATAGTTAAAAACCTATTCTATGACCTAACGAATATACATAGAAAATTTCATTAAAATTGGTCGAGTGGTTTCGGAGGAGTTAGGTGACTAACACTGGGACAGGAGAATTTTATATATTAGATTCAGTTGTGTAAGTTACTATCCATTAATATAGTTACTGTCAGGATATTTTTTAGTCAGCACATTTTTATCGCTTTTCTTTGTACACTTTTTAAGAAAAGTATTCGAATGCAAGTTAATTTTCCTAGAAAGGTTTCATTATAAAGTGCTGTTCTTCATAAAAACTACTTAATGTTGCATATAATAGCAGCCTCTAATATTGATTTTGATGCGTATATGTTTCTAATTAATCAATTAATCGCAAAATTAATGCTGCAAACTTCTCTCATACTTTTTTAAGAGAGTGTAACCAGATATTTTTTTTAACTTCAATAACTATAGAGACTTGAAAACTTAATTGAAAGTTTCAATACGTGAAATAGAACTTTTTATGAAAAGTAAAGTTTCAGATAAAATAGAGGACTTTTTGTTTAATTAAGAAACAGTGGAAATAAATTGCGATGTCGTATTTCTTTTGTCGTAGAATAACTATCAAAAGAACACTTTTTTCCCCTCTTTACAAGTTTTGTATTACTAGAGAAGAATTCCCGAAGTTAATTAAACCTGAATCAAACATTAATGGAAGATACTGTGTGTTTGAAATAATCTGTAAATCATTGCACTTTCGGAATTTCCATGAACTTTTGGACAGTCGATTTCCGTGAATTATCGATCGAGCAGTTTTCGCTGGACCCTCGATAATTAAGTTTATTGTGCCGAACCGATTAGATTAATATTAAACGCAAATTTGCATTGTGGCCCAAACGTTAACTTCATTTTAATTTACTGCAGATATTACGTTTGTAAATGCGAAAACGTGCCATCGTACCTTGCTGTTAAAAGTTCATTGACAGTTTTGGGTGCCTTACCTTAATGAATGGTTTTAATTGATGTCAAAAATAAATTAATTATCTTTATTTTAATTATCTATGTAATTAATTATCTGTTAATTCACTTAATCTAAATAAACATACTCTTTTGTTAAGTTTAAGTTAAAAAGTAACTTAATAAATTAGATAATGGGGTGTTTAATGCTATAACTATTACTTTCAGAAACTTTATACGATAAAAGCGGCAAAAGTTTTTGCACTTTTTCACGTTTTCGTAAGATGTTCGCAAAACATCTTATGAGGGTATGTGTAAACTGTACACAGGCAGTACAACAATGTTCTTTCAGCATCTATTAACGTTCACAGAGCATTGCTGCACACAAACAGACGGGGTGAAGGGGGTGTTCTCTGAACATATCCACGCGTTTTATATTGAGCAAAACGCGTACTGGTTCAGAATTTAAACTTTTGCATATTTAGCCTCACGTTATGTTTTATTTCTCATTTAGTATTTGCAACATTCTTTTAAAATGTTGGGTTATCACACGCACAGAAAACAGTCTTTACAGTTCGGCCTACAATGTACAGGTACAATACACTTTCTGAAACGTTCAAAGTAGTATGGCATAAGATACGCAATTACTAAAACAACCGCTAAAGGGCCAACGTATTAACCAATGAACATGATGGCTAAGGTACAGGATAAAAGATTTTTCCAGGCAGCACACACAGGTTCTCTGAATGTTTCTTAACGTTCAGAATACGTTCTCTGAAAAATAACAGACGGTCTGTCTGTGCTAGATGGAAGAGTGATTTGAAATTGTTTGTGAAACAAGCAGTGAAAAACGAATTATGTACTTCATTTTATAGCAGATAGCTCACAACACGATTTGCATAACAGGATATCACAACGCAAGAACCAGTTTTCAACTATCATTGTACGTGGATTGTCCGGACTTAACCATTTCGGACTAACGTTGCATTTTTTATATTTATTTATTTATTTATCTTTGCAACATAAAATAAATTTTAAAAACTAAAAACTTCATTTTAAAATTATCTGCATATCGACACTTGTTTTGAACATGATTTTGTGCTTAAAAATATTAGATCGTCTTTTAATTTAATATTATCGGCATATTCGCATCTACATGTTCATTGTTTTTGTAAACATCAATAACAATTCAAAAACTTTAGCGAACATTGCAACTGTAACTTTTTAAATAACAGAAAAATATTCTATGAAAATATACCTGGATGTCCGAAAAGCAATATTTTATGTTGACTGGTGTATTTTATGGGGAAAAAATAATTTTTTAAGGAAATCAAGGTAGAATATTCAATGTTTAGTATTTAAGTAAACATAATATTTTTGAAAACACTTTTACAGTCTTATTATTAGTAATGACTTGAATGAGTCATTCTGCATTAATGAGTCTTAAATGTGATAAAAGATTTTGAAGGATGGAAAATGTATGCGCTTCTTAATGGGTTAGGGCGTCATAGGAGGATTAAGAATTCAAAAAATCGATTTTTTAATTTTAATATCATTTGAAACCTTAGTTACTTCTGAGCATCCGCTGGCCGGATAAAAGGCCGAGGTGGGCCACACCCGGCCAGTGTGCCGGAGGTTGCCCATGTGTGGCTTAAACGAACCTGGAAGTATTATACTGCGCCTATATCCCCAATGACACAGAAACGAACTCTGATCGTAGGGGAGATCTGTGCACCTAGGGCCACACCAGTTTATTTGAATAATATTCAGTTCTAAGTTTTATTATTTAGTTGGGTAACTGGCAGCACCAGGATTTATTTTGGCAGCCATTTTGAAAAAAAGTTCTCTCTCGATGTTTTTTTCAATAGAAAATTGTTTATATGAAATTGCCTAGTGTTGTACCTAGGGTCACATGGATGTCCTGTACCTAACACCATAGTTAAGTTGCGATTCTTTATGATAAAGATGTTTATGAAATTGAGAGTAAAAACATTGTATTCAAATTGCGCAAGCCAAATTCTGTTTTTGCTTCAGAGCGGCAGTGTGTGTAGCTCAATTTTGGAATCAGTTTCTTGAATTATAATGTAGAATAATTCATTAAATTACTTGTAATTCACTAATAATTTGGTACACAGCAAATAAAATAGTTACCACATAAAAAATAAAACTATATCTTGATATTGCTTCTTTTATGAAATTGATATGGGTATTTTTATTTTCTGTTCATTAGAATGTGAAATCTTACTTTCATGGAATGGACCTAGGTACATATGCAACTGGCACTAGGTACAATGATATATTATACCTAGGGCCATTTTTAAAATCCTGTTATTTCAAAGTATTTGTTATTTTAAGAATTTACATTAATTTCAGTGGGATGGGTATTTAATATAACTATGCATATACACATCAGTATCACAAATTTAAACAGGTTAATAGCTCTGTTTTTGTACATTAAAAAAAGTGGCCCTAGGTACACAGGTCTCCCCTACTTATAACAGTTTTTGAATGAGCTTGTCATTCTTGAATATGAGCACAACCGTAATCCACGGTTAAATTTATAGATGTGTAAAATTTGGAAGTATCACAATAACTTAATTAAAACATAAAATCAAAGTGTGCGTGAGGGCGGGAAGACTAAAAGCGAAGAAATAAAAAAAATCTTAAAAATTTATTTTTATGGACGTATTATGAAAAATTCGGATTCCAGGGACAGAGGTTTTAGTGTTGTTCCTTTTAGTACCCAGGCAGGGCAGCAATGCTTCCTGAACGTTTATAGAAGTTTCGAAGACGTTCAGAGAACATTACTGAAAGTTCTCTACACGTTAATAGATCTTCAGAGAAGTGCTGCCTAAATATTTATTTTAACAGATTCCTTATGCCCTAATTTAATAAGTTGGTTCTTAATGTTTCAAAGACGCAGCGTGAAGATTTCACGTCTGTGCTAAGCGTTGCTAGAAAACAAAGATGCATCATAGATAAACGTATTTAGCACAGCAAAATAATTCAATTGGTGGAAATACTCAAAGCTATGCCAAAACAGTTGAACATATAAAATAATTCTTTTTTTATTATTATTATTAGCGTTTAACCCGTACAATTTACTTCTTTTACAGCTCTTTATCTTATTTTTCCCCTTTTTTTAGTAGTACCCTCCCTGTGGCAGTTCTCTGTTACTAAGCATTAAAATAATAATAATAATAACAAGTCAAATGACTTGAGAAGAAAAACAGTACAAATTAGCTCCTGTGACTGTCCAGAGATGGCTCTGCTAGTAACCAGGTTCGTACATTGTTTTCCATGTTTTGATGGTCAAAGACTGCGTTGTTTTTCTTTTCCATGATACCAGCGCTTAAATTTGTTTATTTTACTAAGAAAAATATTAATTACTTTTCATTTTTCATCCTAAAGTTATATATGTACATCAGCGTAGCCAGAAATTTTTCATGGGGGGGGTGACTACTGCAATTCACATATATGCATACATGTGTGTGATAAGGGAGTGAAGAATATACATTTTGTATGGCAAAAAAATTCCTCATGGGGGGGGGGGTTATGACCTCCCTCACCCCCCTCCCCTTGGCTACGCCCCTGATACATACTAATAATGCAACAACATAAAAAGCTTATTTTATAATAATCGTTAATTAAATATCTAATAAAGTATGTAAAAGCTCTGAAGAAGCACAAATAAAAATTAATTTTATCGAAGCAGTTTAAGAATTTTATAAATTAATATTTTAAGTGGCTAGAAGAATACCCCACAAGACTTTGCAGACTCCGTTGTCTATATTCAATGCTTGTGAACAATGCAAAGTTTATTACTATACGACGGAAGATTATTCGTTTCACTGTTGAATAATGGAAAATAAGTAGCCCTTAATATTTCAAAATCGATTTTAAGATACTCTCAATAAAGAAATATAAAACAATAGCGCAATAAATACTTCCTGAAATTTTTAGGTCTACTTAATTATTTTATTTTCTAATGATTAACGTTTATTTAAAGTATCTACCCATGAAGTTTGAAGGGGGTAGGGGGGGGGGGGAGGTAAGAAAAAGATTTTTTCTAAAACGAAAAGAGAAAGTTTTAATCAAAACGTTTTAGCAAAAAATTTGATGAAGTTACTTTTTAATTAAACCTTCATGAATAGTTAGTGTCAAATACTCTTGATATTCATTATTTTTGAAAGTTCGAAAATTTTTGAAATATGATGCATTTTTTTATAAAAGCGTTAAACGTAATTAACCGTTTATGTATAATATGAAAAATATAGCCTTTAAGAAAGTACAGATTTATATTTACAACTCTAAAATAAAAATATGAACGTTCGTTTTCCATGCATTTCCTAAACAACAACTAATACACAAGGCTATTAAATGTAGAAATAATAATAATAATAATATTACATATGTTTTCTTGTTGTTCAGCCAGTACCATGATTAAGCATTGATTTTAGGTAATTTTAATCTATTATCATGTGTCTTCATTAATCATATTTAACTGTACAGTTTCTTGTCTTACTGCACTTTTTCACAAGAAGTTTTTTCTTTTACAAGTATTACTAAGTGTTAAAATATTTCTGCGACGCTTTTCAGTACGGTCTCTTTTCCTCAAGATTTTGAAAAAAAAATTCAGGATTCTTAGATAATTTTGAGGAAGATCGGTATAGTTAAGTTTACTTCTATCAATGGATGGCTTGTAAAACTGTAATTAAATAGCAATATTTGATTGGCAATTACAAAATATAACACTACTGATTCAGGGTCCGAGCTAAAAGTAAGATTGAAGTTAAGGTAAATCTTGCGACCGTCAAGAGACAAAGCAAAAATATTGATAATATTCTAATCGAGTAACGATTTTAAAATTCTTAAAAATTTTGTTTCATTTTTCCATTGCTTAAATGAATATCTGGTATTTAATATTAATCAGATTCCTATTTCGATGTCATTTATGTACAATAGGATCGGAATAATCAGTTATAAGAAATAGCAAAAGTTATTAAAAAATAATTACTTGAATAAACTTTTTAAGTAAATTCAATTACCTATGCTTAAATTTTATCATTTCAAATTACATTTGAATTTCTAAAATGCTCTTTTGATCTTATTAGCAAGTGATAGCAATTGCTTTGTTAGAAAATATAAGACCGAAGTTAGAAAACAACACTGGCCTAGAAAGAGGAATCTCTGTGTCTTCTCAGCTACTGTCAGACTGCGTTTCGCGTGGAATATTGGCAAACTGCCAGTAAAGGTGAATCCAAATCAGCCGGTCGAGGAGGGGAAAAGCGAGCAGGGTGAATGCACGTGTTTCGTCTTGTTCATTTCTATACGATTGTACATATTCTTAGTTTATTTGATTTGATGATAATATCCTTCTGAATTTTTTTAAAAGTGCAATTTTTTTTTAAAGTGCTTCTGAATAATGTACCGGAAAGCGCACATCTGGCTGGCATTCCCAACAACTAATGGACGTGCCCGCTTCCGCCTCTATACTGGATGTTTACGTTTTTATCTAGTCGGTAGTCACACAGTATTAGATTAGTGCCCTGCATCTCAGTGCAAAGGAGTTACTTCTTTATTTTGGTAATACTTCAGAAGCAGCATGTTCCGCTTAGTATATTTCTATACTATCCGATAACACTTCAACAGAGTTAAACAAAGTATAACCATCATATAAATATAATACTGTTTTCTGAAATTAAGTTACATATCCCACAAATTAATTATAGGAGAAAAGCACATTTTTAAAATATTACCACTAATTAAGTATTAATATTTAATGGCGCGTTAATTAAAATTACTTATTTTATTCTGAAATGTATACAATGATAACTGAAAAGCATGTGGTAAATTATGTTTTCTCAGCAAAAGTTCTTTCTGCCATTAAAAAAAAAGGCGTGAGCTGCTTAAAAAGATTTTAACAATTCATGTACCACTCTTAATTACTCATAATTTCAGAATTTCAGTTGTTAAAGGCTTTTAAAGAACCAGTTTTTTTCCCTTGTGACAAAAAATGTGTTTCGTTGAAAGTTTTTAAAATTATGAAGAGGATTATAAAAACGAGTTATTTTATTCTGCAAAGAATAAAATAAAACATTAAAAGATAATGTAGAATATTAAAACAAAGATCTTTGTTTTATAATGTAATGAAACGTTTTCGAGTATTGAAACTTTTTTTAAATGCTATTTTAATAACAGCAATCCTTAAATATATTCTAGTTATTAATTACTAATAAATATTTTGTACAAATCAACCCCAGACTCTTGTAATAAGCTTTCCCCCGCATGGTACGCATATAAACTTCTCAAAATCCAAGGATAATACAACGGTTCTTAATTAATATCATGAAACTTTTTCTTCAATTAATCGGGCCCACGTAGTGATTAAACATTTTAATGTGTTTTCTGGGAGTATCAATCCTCTCTCAACTAATTTCCACAAATATAAACCTAAATACATAATCAACATGTTTGCATCAAAATTATATTTGGTACATTTTATTCTGAAAATGAAATACCGTAAAATATGGCAAAAGTGCCCCCCCCCCGCCTTTTTTGTGCATTTCGTTTGCTCTTAAAATACCGAATAAACGCCCTCTTAAGGTGGATTCTTACTGGCTGAAGACTTGCATTGACTAAGCATACGGTGGTGGGTTCGATTCCCATTCATACACTTTTTGTAAAAATTGCCTTTCTCTAATTTGTGAAAACTTAACTGTGATACAACAGATGACACCCATGAAATCAGCGCCATATGTCAGCGAAGTGTGACGTCAGAACAATGCTCTCTGCTTTGCTTCGCTGAGTGACATTATCGCGGAGTCTTAGCGTTGCGGAACGTACAGTATGAATCCAGCTACACTGGAAAACAGAGGGGACGCTTTTTCGGAATTTTCCGGTACATACTTATATATACACTAGCTCGCAAAAGTTTAGAGAAGACATGTTTTTCTGTCCTAACTTTCCGAAGCAAAATTTCTTAAATCAGTAATTTGTAGCTCCAGTCATAGTACATGGTGCGCAACTAATAATATCTGGATTTTTTTTTATTTTTTTGTGAAAGTTGTTAATTTTTTTTTGGATGAGGACCGAATAAAAATTAAACATTTGTATTTGTTTAGATTTGCCCCCGAAATTTTTAAACCATATCTTAAAATTCTTTACCTTCAGTACGTAACTTTCTAATTTATATAAAATTTATATGACTATGATGAATCGGCTGCACTTTTTCAGCGATGTGATCATTCAAGTAGGGATGTAACGAATATTCGGCCACTATTCGGTATACGGCCTATTCGGCTGCTTTGCCGAATATTAAGTTGGCAAAATATTCGGTCAGCCGAATACTGAACAGATATTCGACCGAATAGTATTGTCCGAATATTGCTACATATTCAGCTGAATAATTTCAGAATAAAGAGAAAAAAAATATTTTAAAAATGTATTTTTAATGCATTTACAAATAATATTGTTTAGTTAAACTAGTCAATATGCTAATTTTACATTATAAAATATCATATTGCCTGAATGAAACATAATTTAATGTATTTAATAATATTACAGAAATGCAGACTTTTCTACTTTGGTGACACTACTTGGTTTTCTTACTTCTTTATGGGGTGGGGGTAGGAGGAATCTTTTCAGATCCTCAATCACAAACATAATTTTGAAAAGCTGCTACATATGTTTGCCCAGAGGCTGTAAAACCCGAAGAATAGTGTATTTATGTATACTTACCAGATTAAACACATACCATAGCATATTTATTAAATTGTGAATATCTCAAAATATAATTATGCTACTATTAGTGTTTAACTTTGTAAAATATATTTTTTCATGACCAAGATTTTTTATAGATAATATACTGTAGTGCTTTTTTAATCATCTACAAATAATTTAAAAATCAATTTTAATTAGTCTTTATTTAATACTTAATTACAAATTTGAAAAGTGACATTTTATTTATAGTTAAAATGAAATTGAAAAAATTTAATATTCGGTATTCGACCTAAACTATGTGCCGAATATTCAGTATTCGGCCAAATTACTATTTGTTACATCTCTACATATTTTTTCTCTATTACATCTCTATTATTAAATCTATCATCTCTATTATTTTCTTTATTACATCTCTATTATTTATTTCAACCATATTTTTTTTCGACTATCAAAGAAAGCGCTGAAATAAGGTTGTTTTTAAGGCGCAACCACCGCGTGTGAAAGTGTTAAAGTAGTAGCAAACGCTAACAGCACCAGAATTTCCGTCACCTTATTTTTAGAAATGTAGATTTATGAAGCTTTTTTCAAAACCATAATCTTTTGCAAATCAAATGCACGCTTCAAGCAAACACCATCACTTATTGCTGCTTTGACGAAAACTACTTTTGAAAACATATTCAGATTTACTGTGTTTGAAATTGATTCTCTCCGGCATCTCATCTTTGGTTCATTACAAATTCCTAGAGCATGCTAGCATTTTTTTTAATTTTTTTTAAGTGTATCTGTAGGAACTTTTTGAGATTTTTTTTTCGAATTTTCAAACATTTGAATAAACTTTCTCTAATTGTTTTGCATTGTTATCCGTCGAGAAAGAAAATTGTGTGTAAATAAAATCTAAAAAAAAAATACCAATACGTGTAAAACGAGTCACTCATTCAAATTTCTATTTATTTATTTATTATTATTGTTATTATTATTTTTCTTTTTCTCAAATGCCATGAACTGTGTTTAACTTCCGTCTGTTTGCCTCTAATAAGTGTCTGAGAGTTTGCCTTTTGCAATTCGTAAACATTCTGTGACCCCCATACATTTTCAATATTTTATTAATGTATGCTAAACTGTGACGTGCAGTGAATGAAAAGAGCTTCACATAATGCTCTTGTATGCATCTCCTGACAAGAAAAAAGAAAAAGATGAGTTATCCCTCTTTACTAAAGTCCGTGGGAGAAAATTATTTGACGCACATTTTACAGGAATTGTTCATTTTTTATGAAAAAAGACATTAGTACATCTTATGAAATTTTAAAATAGCAAGTATCAAATGCAAGAGGGTATACGTATTATTTTATGGGTTATCTAGGTATTTCTTACAAAGTGGGACAAAACAAGTCCCAGATAGTTTTCTACTGTTTTTTAAATTATATTTTTAAGTTTTTTAAATGAAAGAAGAAATTTTTTTAAATGAAAACAGTTGTTTGTTAAGTATTCATTATTTTATCTAACATTTTTAGAGCAGTAAAAAATATTTCATGTCGTTTCGTTCATTATCCCAGTCATTTCTGTACCATATGCATCATTTCTGTCACACTAGATTTAAAAATATACTAAAGTAAAGAACGCAAAAGACAATTTTTCTTTTCTCATTAGACATCAAATATAACAGTTTGAATCAAAACAAGTAAAAATAAAATAAATATTTTCATTAAAAAGTGTGACCGAAATGATGGAAAAGCACCCGTCTAATTTTGCTCCGTTTCGCGAGAATCACCTATATGCAAATTTACATAAACTGACTTGGGAATATTAAAATCAATGTTCTGTAATTTTTATGGACATTTTCAGCATGTTAAGTAACAGTAAGCTAGCACGTTCCCTATTTAAAGGAAGGTAGTAAGATTTTACTTCAATGCACAAAACTGTGGTAAATCATTCCTATGAATGTGAAGTTTTAATGAAAGTATTTCTGCTTTAAAGAAAAAACTAAATTAAATAACGATTCAATTATAAGCATGGACTGTATTCAAGAATGAGTGCTGTAAACTACATGTAAAATAAGGAACAAAGATGGCGCTATGTCAGATAAGTCATAGGTCAACCGGTCGCACATTTTGGTGTATTCTCCAAATTTATTACAGTGCACTTCTAAATAAATATATCTAAGATGGCTGACACCTGGACTAAAAGAATCACTATATTACTATTCCTTTTTTATTTTAATTGAAAACTATTGAAAAAAATGAAAGCTTATGTTTGGCTTTTTTACTTTTAAAATAATGCACTTACTGAAAAAGGCTTGACATTTCTGATGTACTGATCAAAGCCTTTAGTGGTCCATTTATCTAGATCAGTGTTTCTGAACCGCTGGTCCGATGACCGATGCCGGTCCAGAAGACTTTACTGCCTATGTCCACGTATATTAAATTTATTACAAAGTAATCAACAAATCTGTTCCAACTAAAAATTATATTTCACTAATAAATGATTTAATATATAAAATAGTGCATGTTTATAGTACTTATTATTTTTGGATGGCGCTGGTCTGCGAAAAATTTTCCGATCCGCACTTACAAAAATGTTGGAAACAGTGATCTAGACCACGTGGTCTCGTAGTCTCGATAATAATAATAATAATAATAATAATAAAACAGATTTTTATTTTTTTCTTGCTATGTCATAGCGATGCATTTAGTAATATTTAACCTTATTATCAGATAATATAAAGATGCAAATGTAAAAAAGAAAGGCAAAAAACTTTTCTCGGAAATTTCATCCTACGTTCCTTTAACTTTACCATTTTCTTGAAATTTAATATAGAACGGACGTGTTTGAAAACGGGATACACTGTGAGAAATATCTGTAATTTTACTACAGATATTGCT
The DNA here is from genome assembly GCA_038373885.1 of Cheiracanthium punctorium. Taxonomy (NCBI): domain Eukaryota; kingdom Metazoa; phylum Arthropoda; class Arachnida; order Araneae; family Cheiracanthiidae; genus Cheiracanthium; species Cheiracanthium punctorium. The sequence goes on along the minus strand of JAWZYV010012844.1, from coordinate 177,001 downwards.
GTAAAATAAAACAGCACAGCAAGGACGTACCCAGTGGGGTGGTCGACGGGGTCCGGACCCCCCCCCCCCCCGAAATTTTAGTTTTTGTTAACAAAATAAGAATGATGACGTCTTTTTGTGAAAAAATCTGCCTTTTCACCATTTGGACCCCCTCCGAAATTTTTTTCTGGGTACGTCCTTGAGCACAAGTGCTGAAGCTTTGGAATACAGCATTCTGTGTTCTAAATCCACGTACAAAATGATATAATGACGCTGATAAGCCAATCACGAAGAACATTGTACACCGAATTAACACAGTGTTTGCATCACAATGTGTTGGCTTTACGTTTACCCACACGTTGTGATGTAATCTAGGAAAATATTTTTTGAAGTGTAACTATTTATTAATTACATAGTACGTTAATCTGATATTATGACTGTCGTCATTCACGAAGAATAAATCTTAATTCTATAAAAATACATATGAGTGACATAGTGGCACGAGAATACTTTACTTTTTAGCACATCATTTCTTGTAAAAATTGTTCATCATTTGTAAAATTGGCAAAATTATTTTAGTTGCACTGCTATCTGCTGAAAACTGGAGAATACGATGGAAATACATGGATATAGAAGAACAACTAGATAGAGACTGCCCAATGCTGAAAGAAGGGCAGCCGCTGCCACCGCTGGGTTTAACTGCCAGAAAGATGGCGTCCGATCGAATCGGTCATCGCGTGCCACAGATCCAGAGACCATTTTTTGAGACCATCTTGTTGGTAGTTTAACCGAGCGGTGGCCACAGATCTAGAGACCCTTTTTTGACGACAGCTGGCTGAGCGCGCGCACAGCCAGCTGTGATGAACGTTTCGATCGTCAGCCATCTTGCTGGTAGTTAAGTTGAGCGATGGCAACGGCTGCCCTTTTTTCAGCATTGGGCAATATATCCAGCTGTTCTCGCATTCTTCCATTTTTCTGCAGATGTCAGAGCTGTTAAAAGTAATCGTGACAATTTCTGTACGGAAAATGACGTGCTAAAAAGTAAAGGATTCTCGTGGAGCTATGTCACCCGCAACTATTTTTATAGAAATCAAATCTATTCTTCATGACTGGCAACAGTCAAAACGACAGAGTTTGGTGTTCCCAGAGCGGGAACACTGAACGTTAAAGGGTTAACATATATACTGTCTTACTTTACGATTTGATAGGGGAAAGAAAAATACATAGCATACCTTGATATGAAAAGATTGAGGATCAATAATTTTACTACCTGCTTTATTATACTATGAAAACACTCCGAATAATACTAGAACCTTTATCTCTGGCCTCGAAATGGCTTTTTAATAGGGTATTCCGTTGTTTTGAATATACTGTTTTGTCATTTCAAATATTCATTTTTAGTGTTACACCAAAATTTTATGGTTATGTGTTTATAAATAATTTCATTTACAACAACTAGCAGCATTTTAATAAAAACAATGCATTATAATGTTCCCATCTACTGAGTTTCAAAAAGTAAACCATATTTTTAAACCATCTCCCTATTTTTAAATTAGTTTTCTGTCAGAAGCAAGTGCACTTGAAATGCTTTCATTGCAGATGGAAGAAAAATATGATACGGCCGTTGCTTATTTTAGAGGAATAATCTTAAAACATGCAATAACGTAAATTGAAAATGATGCGGGAATTCATCGTGTGCTCGTGGTTATACATGTTATATTATAACTATGAACGAACTCGTTCCTTGACAGGTGAAATCCAAACGCAATATTTAAATTTGAATTCCGCATTTCATTTTGTGTTTGTGCATTTGAAACCAGAATGCCCCCGAATGTTTGGAGTTTATTGAACTTCTCCCCCGTGTCACTCCTTGTTGTTATTTGTTTAAGGTAGTTTTAAAATTTTTTTTTTTATTTATTTATTTATTTTTTTTTTTTTACTGCAAAAACTGACCATTCTATTTATTGCTTCAAAATTGTGATGTTGTTTTCCCGCATGAGTGTGTGTTGCTGGAAAGAGAGTTGTACAGGCATTCCTGCGAGTAAATTGGGTATATGACCCCTTGACATTGGCGACAAACTTGGTGACCTTTTGAGGACAAATTTGGCAGCCAAATGAAAATCCTCGACCAGAATCCTTATTTCATTAAGTTGGAAAGTGTATCATTATTCATCAGTGTGATTAAAAAAATTTTTAATTTATATTTCTAACATCCTTTTTCTGGATGTAATACATTAGAATTAGAAGGAAAAAAGTCGCGAAGAAAAATGCATAATTCGAACTGAATAAAAGTTTCAAAAACTTAATTTTTTGTTTGTATGTGTAACATGTTTTTTTCATTTGTGTGCTTGGCCCGAAACCTGCTTATAAATCCACGTCAGAAGGAAAAAATTATTCAGGTGTATTCAAATTATTCAGGTGTATCCAAGCGTAACGATAAAAGAGTTTTTTTTAAATTAAAACTGCGTATTCTATAAGTATGTGCCATCTGTCGACGGCTTTGTAAAATAAAAGCTCTTGTATTCTTTTTTTTATATAAAAGATCGGTTTTTTTATTTTATAGGAACAGTGTTTTTTTTCGGGCTATAAAAAGTAGCCTGTTTTTTAATCCAGGACTTTAACTGTCTTTATTCCATATTTCATCCAAATCCGTCAAACCGTTTAAGCGTGAAAGATTAACAAACGTAGATACAAAAATTGAAATTTATAATATTGGTATGATGACGACAAGGAAGTAATAATGTGTTAAAATACTCGGAATTTAACAGACTTTCATTTAATATTTTAAAAAGAAAATTGGTTTTTGACAAAAGTTTGGGGTAAACTGTCTCCTTAAATAGCTGAACACGTATTTGCCTACGACTCCCCTTTTTCTATTGCGAATTTCCGAGTAACACGGCCCTAAAAACTGTGTCTAGGGACATATCTGAATACTGTGATCTTTCTGTATCTACACCTTTAATTTAATTCTCTGGAGGAATAGGTGCAGCCGTTTAAGCTCTCGTTACCCTACTTTCCGAAATAACTACGTATTAAGAATTTTAATTTGCTGTTTAAAATTATAAATTTTCTATATTTTAACCCTTTAACGCGCGGTGACCTTGTCGTGAGCCACAGCTCAGACGTTTTGACTGTGTTTCATGATGAAAGAATTTTATTTCAATAAAATACTTAAGGAGGACATGGTTACAAGAGAATCCCTTTAGACTGAGCACACAATTTCCCGTAAAAATGATCAATTATTTGTAAAATGCATGTCAGAATTACTTTTATCAGTTCCGGCATTTGCTACAAAAATATAAACAGACTGACCAATTCCGAAAAAGTCCAGCCGTTGTCATCACTCGATTTAACTATTGTTGATACAGCTGGCTGTGTGGCCCTGCACAGCCAGCTGTGTCAAAAATGTCCTTCAGCTCTGTGGCACGCGATGGACGATTCAATCGACCGCCATATATCTGGTAGTTAAATCGAGCGGTGGCAACGGCTGCACTTTTTTCGGCATTGGGAAATTGGTGCGCTTCAAAGGGCTTAGAGAAGAAAAGATGACTCTGAAGTTAAAAATGTTTAGAATATTTGCAATCTTATAGCTGACACCAGAGGGAAATGGTCAAACAACCGAATCAAAGTGCAGTCACATTTAGAGGTGGTTGAAGATCTAATATGTTTAATCAACTTTTTTACGTAGCGGACTGATTTTTAAGAAAACTGCTGTTCACAGGAGCTGCTTTTCGATTGTTCATTTTATAAGATAAATTAAGGGGTGGTACAAATTCTCATCACCCATAAAACAAAAGCTCCGAACCGTGTACGCTAATGGGAGCTGGTGCACGTAAAATCCGTCGTGGCTCCAATGTTCTCCAAGTTGTTAAACGATACCTCTGGGGGTGCCGATTTCAGGGGGTTTGTCCCAACTCTGCAATTGGTTCAAAATTAGGGGACCCTGAGCTGAGTCGGACTTCCTCCCACTGGAGATCATTAAAATGGAAGCCGTCCCTTCCTCCCATCGCCTGCCTACATGGGGGATTTGGCACCACCCCCCGCGGTTCCCAGAGTGGATTAGTAACCACAACACAAAAGCTTCGAACCAATCAAATTTCTAACTAGATTATTAAAACGTTGATGGAAGGATGTTAATCTTAAACAACCCACTTAAAATCTTAATAATTAAGATGGTAATCTCATTTGATATAATTTTGTTCTGTCTTAGATCAGCTAAACTGAACATGTTTCCTTTTATCAAGGTCAAAGAACATCAAAAGTATCTCAGTAATTTAAGTGCTTTTCAATCTCCCACCATTCCTGGTTCTCAGACAAATATTTCAATTTTTTACGCTCGTACTACACAACATTACTCCTCACACTTTGGTTTAGAATTCTGGGAAGCTTTGGATGCCTTAAAATATTCTTCTAACCTAGTTAATAACTTCTCTAGTAGCCCTTTTATGTAAAATTAAGGTGATTTTCATTAAATAGTGTTGCTTTCTTTTTTACCACCAGATGGCACAACTAGCTGAATACTTCTGACATGGTATAATTAGTGTTCTCTTCCGTTTATGCAACCATTGACCTTACACAGATGAAATACTTGTTTAATCAGTTAGCTTTTATTGATAACTATTTAAACAAATTTTGCTTAATGCAGAAAAATGCCAAGCTTTATGTAAACGCTTTCAAGCAAACGGTTCTTCTTCAACAGATTTTCTTATATTTTCTTCAGTATCGACATTTTAAGTTCGATTTCATTCAATTTTTGCATTTCTTAAGCGTTTACGAATTTCTGAAAAACCTTGGGGTCGACTTTCCCCAAATCGGTTGAAAAGACAGGTCGTTCAACCGATCTCTTCCCCGCCTTAAGGAGGAGCCTTGAGGCAGAGTGCTGATGGGTTCTTATGATTGGTCGAACAAGGTTCGAAACAGGTGAGAAGGTTGTTAGAGCAGTCGATAACAAACAATTCGGTAAGAAAAATCGGCAACGCACCACCGTTCTACCGTCTAAGAAGTGGGAGAGAATAGACACACTCATGCATTATAGGTAATTTTTGTTAACATTTTTGTAGCTTATTAGGTAAGTAATTTACTAAGTCATAAATGAAACGTTGTGATGTGTAAATTTTGAAGCATCCAGTATCTACAATGGCATTGCAATGCTCAGGCCTAATTAATTATTTAAAAGTAGTATATTTTAACGATAAACATGGTCTGTAACGAAGCAATTCTTTATAATTTTGAATTAATCCATCGGTAACCATTAGTTTCAATTGATAAGTAGAACATGATCGTTTAAAATTTCCTGCAATAGAAAAAAGAAGTTTTGATCATTTTTCAATTATATTTCCTTAATTAAAACTACCTACTTTAAACAAGCCATAATAAAGAGCGCTTTTCTTTTATATTCCCGTTTCTGTCCTCCAGAAATAAAATATTTCCTTCGAGTGCTGAATTACCGCAAAAGAAAATTTTCTGTAATAAAATTTTAATGAGATTACTATTGAAATTCTATATTACGTATTTTCTCTAACTCATTACGATTTTAATCTTAAACAGTCCCAGAAGGAGCATTCAGATCTGAAGCAGGATTTATAAAACATTGGAATGAAAAGATGCAATACGAGTTTGAGGTATGTTCATTTTCTTTGGAAATTTATTTAATGTCTAATTAAAGTACATACAAAAGGAGCGGATATTCGACTTTAAATTAAGCACAGTTATTAGAGTTTTAAGAGTTCTGAATTTTAATTTGATATATTTCTGTAGCAGTATTTTTAATTAAGATTACTTACTTTGTTTATTACATCATTTTGATCAGATGATTTAATTAGTATTTTAAAAATAAAACATTCCCCAAATAATTTTATAAAAGAGTATGCTTTATGAAAGTGTATACAGATTAGTCGTGAACTCTTGTTTCAAAGATGAAAAATCTGATGTGGATACAACATAACTTCCTTGTACGTCTGTAAAATTACAAATAATTTCGGTGCACTTGATCTAAACTTGTTTCATCTGAAATCTATATCAATACTCCAATAGCATTAAGGCTTAGTGATTTCTTGCCAAATGTAAGAAATATCGGCAATCGTGTTCAGTTTTAAAGACATTTTTGGCGCCTAATTTGGCGATATTTTGGCAAAAGCCTCCAAGCGTGTCCATAGTAAGCGAGATTTTGGGCGTTGCCGAAATAGTGATTAACCACAGACTTCTAATGAATTGAAAGTATCCACAGACCTCATATAGCAAGTCTTTTGGGTGACTCTATAAACAAATTACCCAAGTCGATTGCAATCAAAAAAGCAGATTCACGACTGGATGTTACATTAGTTCTAAATACGAAATTTCAACGCTCTACCGCTAAAGTTTTTGAATTGTGCAACATACCTACTTAGTTTTGGCGCCAAATTTGGGGACATTTAGGCAAAACTAGCCAAGCTCGATGACAGTTGAAGTACAGCCCAAAAAATGACTGTCAATAGACGGAATATATTGAAAATATTTCGGAGATATTCAAGTTAAATACATACGTATGTACAGGCGTCATGAAAAATATAGCCAAAATGGAACAGTGGTTGGTCAAAATGGATTGTAGATGCGTACATACATACATACATATATGCTCGTACATGCTTACGTTCAGGCGTCATGTAAAAACTCGTCAAAGTAAATTCAGTCAAGTCAAAAGTAGTTAATAGTTTCAAAAATAGAGATAGTCAAAATATATTTTTTTCCATAAAAACCTGAATACCGAAATTTTTCGTAATCACAATACTTCCGTTTACTTCGTTCAAGGAAGTAAAAAAAACGATTAACCCTTTAACGCGCAGTGCTCCCGCTCTGGGAACGCGAAACTCTGACGTTTTGACTGTTGCCAGTCACGAAGAATAGATTTGTTTTCTATAAAAATGGCTGCGGGTGACCTAGCTCCACCAGAATCCTTTACTTTTTAGCACGTCATTTCCCGTAAAAAAATGTCACGATTATTTTTAATGGCACTGACATCTGCTGAAAAATAGAAGAATGCGAGAACGGCTGGATAGATTGCGCAATGCTGAAAAAAGGGCAGTCGTTGCCATCGCTCGACTTAACTACCATCAAGATGGCGGACGATCGAAACGTTCATCGCGTGTCACAGCCAGCTGTCATCAAAAAAGCGTCTCTAGATTTGTGGCACGCGATGAACGTTTCGCACGTTTTGCACGCGATGAACGTTATTCAAGTATCCTGATAGTTAAGTCGAGCGATGGCAACGACTGCCCTTTTTTTCAGCATTGGGAAATTGTTGCGCCTAAGGGTTAATGGGTTTTATTAGTGCAGTAAGGGCATCAGTCTAGTAACCAGAGGGCTGCCCATTCCTTTTCCAACGTACCACTAAAGACGTCCGATGAACCATGCGATGAACTGAACTGTCTTTCACATGCAGAAAAAAACACTCAAAATACTGTTGTTAAAAAATAAAATAAATACAAACTTTGTGTAAAAAATACTCATAAAATGACACTTATAACAAGATACAATCGTTTCGACCGAAAATTTACTCATTCTTCATCAGTCGTAGTCCCTCGTCTCACTAAACAGTCTTAGCTGAAAAGAGTTCATGAAAAGAACACGATGAAGAACGAATAAATTTTCGGTCGATATACTCTTATAAGTATCATTTTATGTGCGTTTTTTACACAAAGTTTTTATTTATTTTATTATGTCTTTCACATGGTTCGAAAAAGAGTTGAAGACTTGCTTTAAAGATGCAAACATGCGGGTTTTTACTTTCCAAAGTTGTGCCATGAAAGGAAAGTATTGTAATCATGAAAAAATTCGAATTCGAGATAGACTTCGAGTAGTAGTTTTGACAGAAAAGACTACTTGAAAGTTTTTTTTTTTTTCAACTTACATTGGTCACTTATATTTAAAACGCGCAAAAAGTACAGGGTGATCAATTTAAAAGAGTGCCCGTTAACCCTTTGAGGCGCAACCCTTTCCCAATTCTGAAAAAGGGCAGCCGTTGCCATCGCTCGACTTAACTACCAGCAACATGGCAGATGATCGAAACGTTCATCGCGTGCCACAGATCTACGTGCAGATCTACTCGCGTGCCATAGATCTAGAGACTCCTTTTTTGACGCAGCTGGCTGTGTCGGGCACAGCCAGCTGTCGTCAAAATAGCGTCTCTAGATATGTGGCACGCGATGAACATTTCGATCATCCGCCATGTTGCTGGTAGTTAAGTCGAGCGATGGCAACGGCTGCTCTTTTTCCAGCATTGGGCAAACTACCCAGCTGTCCCAGAGTGGGAACACTGCGCGCTAAAGGGTTAAAGAGGACAATATTTACTTAATCTTTTGAAAAAACGTAATTTAATTAATTTGTTTTTTACATTATAATTGATTACAACAAATTTTGAAAATGTTTATTACCATTTTGAATGCGACCATGGAAACACTTCATGAGAAGTCCGGCAAACATCGATGAATTAAAAACAAACCATAATTGTAGAAATCTCGTCTGTAACACAAAAAAATTGAGAAGACTTCCAGAAAATTCGGTTCGATGTGTTCATGTTTACATTCAGAATGGTGACGAATATTTTCAATATTTGATGTGAGAAATGATTATGTAAAAAATTTGGACTAAATCAGCGGTTCTCAACCTTTTAACGTCTTATACCCCCCAACAAGGGCTAACCTACGGTGGCGCCCCTCCTCACATTTTTCAGCATACATTCAGTTTTTTAATCTTAACAATGAACATTTAGTCGAATTTTCTAAAAAAAATGTTATCAGTAAAATTTGAATGACCATTTTAAGTGAAAATGGATATATTTTTGAGTAAAAATGAGAATAAATAAGATTATTTTTTAAAAAATGCATCACTACTTGCTCTTTGGTTTTTCTGGCGCCCCCACTGCAAACGCTCTGCGCCCCCCTTGGGGTCGCGCCCCACAGGTTGAGAAACGCTGGACTAAATTATGTTTTTCTAAAATAAAATAATACAGGATTAAATAATATTGTGCTTCTACATTTCTATTTTAACTCACAAATAAAGTTGTAACAGTCCAACAGTGCTGGAAATTGTCAGCTACACTTAAACAAGGTTTAACGCTTTAACGCACTGTGTTCCCACTCTGGGAACACCAGAGTGTTCTGTCTTGCCAGGTGAGTGTTGCCAGTCACGAAGAATAGATTTGATTTCTATAAAAATAGTTGAGGGTGACATAGCTCCACCAGAATCCTTTACTTTTTAGCACGTCATTTCCCGTAAAAATATTGTCACGATTATTTTTAACAAAACTGATCACCCTGAGTATCGCATCTTAGCATAATTGGGATCCCCGAGATTCATAATGCATTATTAACCTAACGGAACCAATATCAAGTACACCAAACAGTTCCATCATTTTAATATGTCGAGCTTAATGAAGGAATACGGATATCATTTACTTTGTCTTAGAGCTAGCTCCCTTTTCATTACGCGCCCAATGCGAACTTAATAAAAATCCACGAACTTTTATGTGTTTGTATAGTAACACCAGCGCCTGCTCGCGGTACAGGGCAGGAGTTATTACTTTAAGTGTTCTAGTAAAAGTTTCTGGGAAAATGCGAAACTCTTTTTAATCGTCACAAAGTTCATTGGCTTTCAGCGTATTCTGAATTTGAGAAGCACCGCGCTAAAATGACAAAGATTGTCAGCTGTTCGATAAACTTGGATTTTTAAGACCGCCCCTCTCAGATACCTTTTAGGAATTTGTTTTGTGGGCTGACAGTTGACAGGGTTATCATTTCATGTTCTTTTCAGGCAGGGATATGATGCGTACGTGGTAGATGTGTATTCGTAATTCTTTTAATCCTTCAATGCGTAAATTTTTTGGCCTGCTGTTAACTTTTCATTAGAATTTTTAATTGTTCACTGATATTCGAGCGTTCAAAAATATAGATAAAAATAAATTAGAATTAAGATGAGATGTATATAAAACAATGTGCATATTATGCACGGTTTTTAGCACTAATGAATGGCGGGAATTTAAATATTTATATTTCCGGAACTGTTATATGTATTAATATAAGTGATACACGAAATGAAAGAAAAATATACCAGATTCTATTTTATTCTATTTATTTATTTATATACTTATTTATTTATTTTTAGTTGCAATTGTTTAATGGGCCCTTCCATGGCTGTGCACATTAAGCCACTGAACATATGGTAGATGGCTGAAATATGAAGGTCCCAGGCTCGGGCCTATTGCGCGCCATCTATCTAATGGTCTAGAGCAGGGGTGGCGAACCTTTGTGGATCAACGTGCCATTTTTTTCTAAAGAAATGTTTAATGAGGCCATAGACGTGCCGTTAAATAATTTTGACTTAGTGACCGTTCGATCGTTATATTTCATAGTAAACTTTGTTATTTTTAATTAAAACGCAAACCTTTTGATCGGTAGCATGCCAGAAATATTGTGTCATGTACCATCAATGGCACGCGTGCCATTGGTTCGCCATCTTAGGTCTAGAGTTTACGGCGGTTTCCTCCAGATGTAAAGTGAACACGCATTAGAACCCGTTAAAAACTCCTCCACACAAGGCACCCCTCCTTAATCAGATAGCCCTCGATTAGCTTGGCCTTAATAAACAATGAACAAACAATAAGTAAACAAATGTTCATTGCCTTGGACTTTTTCTTGCACGATAAATATCTATTTCGAGCAAGGTTAAAAAAAAAAAAAAAAACCACTAAAATCTCTCCTAAGGAACTAAAATAACTCCGAAGGATTTAAAACCGGGACCAAATTTGTCTCGGTTTTAAGTGCTTCGGAGCTACTTTAGTTCCTTTGGAACGAATTCAGTTTTTTTTTTTTTTTTTAAGCGTGTAATCAGGTTCATTCCACACATTTTATCGTATCACACTGTCAGTGATACTCAGCAGTTTGAGGTCTAATCCCGGCAGCCTCTCTGGATCACCTTTTAATTCTCTGAGCTATAAAAAATGCCTACGCGATATTATATAGGATACTATGCAATAATGAACACAACACTGCTAAAGGGCCCTCTGTTTTTCTACGTAGCAACGAATGAACATGTCTTAAGTACTGCATAAAGTACTAGTTTTTCCAAACGCAGTGCTTTGAATTTATTTGTGAGAAAAACACGGAAATGTAGATCTAAAACCCAGTTATATATACCTCTTAAAGACAACGATAAGGAGCAGTTTGAACCACGTAAATAATCTTTAAAACTTAAATTCAATCCCTTTGTAAGTTTCAATCATTTAGATATTAGGATTGTTGTTTGTGTGTAAATGGGTCATTTTCAAAATTATGTGCCATTTAGAAATAAGAAGCAAAAATACAATTTCAAAAAATAGGAAATTTTTTTCTATAATATAAAAGATACTTTGTTTCTGAACATTATTTGAGTATTATTCATGCATTTTTTCTTTTATTTAATTTTTTAGATTTTACGATTATCAGACTTGATGAAATTTGTCATGTCTGTCTGGTTTCTTTTTAAAAAAATTTTCACTAAAGAGTATCTATTGAACTGCCTTTCACATGCAGAAAAAACACTCAAAATACTGGTGCTAAAAGATAAAATAAATAAAAACTTTGCGTCAAAAACAAATATGTACACGTTTTTAATCTATTGATTCCGTACCGGAAATTGTCTCATAAAAACCATGATAAGGAGAAAAATCATTTACATTTCCTCTTACCTTGTAAAAAAATATTTTACACGAGGACAGAAAATGGCAGTTAAAACTTATTTAACACTGGAGAGACTGCAGCAAGACGGTATATTGAAGCACTGGGCGCAACAATACCCGAAGAACGCCATGCAGAACAATAATTAAAAGCTTGCTTTATTTTCTGCATCAAAGAATAAAATACAACAGTAGTATAGTGCGTGGCAATAAAGCTTGAAAAATGCGTACCTTTACAGGCCGAAGCAAAAGCATTAAGGTATTTAAAAATGTTTGGGAACACAGTTTGTCAACTTAGCGATAACATTAGGAGCAAGAAAGAACGGTGGCCAATTGAATCGCCAGATTGTAAAATGCCATTTAGCGGTTAGAGATAATACAATACTAATACAATTCAACTGCAGGCTCACCAAAAGGTGATAGGTAGGTGAGCCTCCAACTAGAAAGTTTATTTTGAAGTCCAATGGAAAAATGCTGGAGAGAATAATTTGGAAAAGTTCTACATAGACGATGGAAGCTATGGAAGGGAAGAAAACAACACTTTAGCGGTAAAAGCCAAAGTTAATTAGAAAACAGATTTAAGATAGCACAGCAGGCAGAAAGATGAGACTTAAAAAATGCCAAAGAGCATTAAATTTAGAATAGGGAAATTGAAATCAGAATTAATTAGAAATATTTAACGAACTGCATCACAAGCTGACAGTACTTTTAGCAACTATTGAAAGATCTTGTGCTATTTATACTAGAAGTTTAATAACACAGCCATTTTCGCATGTAGTTTTTTTTTTTTTTTTTTTTTTTTTTCAAATGTATTACATACTTTCTTGAATTACAAATGTCTATCGATTTTTGCATTATATCTTTTCTTTTCTTTCTTTTCTTTTTTTTTTTGTATGTTTTCCGTAAAATTTTCTTTTCCTTCTTACACACATACTTTTTATTTTTACAAAGATAAGAAATCCTGAACATGAAAAAAGATATGTCTGCAACTAAGATTTAATGATAGACGTTGTTCGTTTTTCATTGTGTTTTATCATCTTTTAGTCTTTTCTGGAGCTGAAATATTTCGCTTGCTGAAAATTATTTACGTATTTTTCTTAGACGACTCGATAACTTAAAATGAATTATAGTTGATTGTTGAGTTTTTTACGATCCTTTCTTAATCAGGAATAAATATTCTCTCTCTAAAAGATATAGTCGAAATCTAGTTATCATTTATTACACTTTGATGTATAGAACATCTTGATGATAATTGTATTTATGCTTTTAAATGTTAAGAGCTTAAACAAAGAAAAATTAGCATTGTGTAAAATTCAAATGCATAATTTAAAGGTAATATATTTATGTTAAGAACTGTCGTATCTAGACATATTAGACGAAAAAATGTAAGCAATACCAAACCAATTCATTGGTAATATTTTGTTGCTAAAATTTTAAAGTAGCAATATTTGGTTAGATAACTTAAAGTAACATTTTTGTTTAGGAAATGTTAAATGTATAATTGTTAAAAGAAAAGTTTTAGAAATTTATAATATATTGACACATAAAGTAACTTTTTACGTTTTTTATTTTTCTTCTCAAGAAATAGTGAGTGTATAAGTTTATTTTAAAAAAATAACTGAAAATCCGTATTACTTTGAAGGCATTATTTAAAATAACAAATAACCGAATACAGATATTTTACCAAATCGCAGATAAAACTACCGTGAACGCACCGAATGTAATCCTACGAATTTTCCTGGTGATCTGCTCTTCTGGGTTTCAGTAGTTTAAAATTATATTCTATGTGTCACATAATTATATTTTGTGTTCCGTTGGTTGAGATTTTTCTGGAAGTGAAATCTTGTAGGATTGTTAGAAATTTCGGGCAAATTATATAAGTAAGGGCAGTTTACTCCCAGCAATTCAGTTCAGTTCTACAGTTGTCAGCTGTCGCGAGGCGAGCAGAGAAACGTTAGCGCTGGTGAGAAACTGTGCTTCGTTGTATTGCGGTATTATAAGCGATTGTCTCGCTTGTTTACAGAAGCTTAGTCTTAAATCTTGTTAGTGAGTAATTCATTATTGAATGCTGAGGAATAGATGTAAGTTATTCTCGAGATTTTTCACTCATTTCTAGCCAGTGGAAATATTTTATCGTGCGAGAAGTACAGGAAAGAAAAATTCTGTGCTAATCTGACTATTATAAAACGTGTTATTGCTTATTAATTTGTGCCTGTGACTGCGCATTGAAAGCTGTTTTTCAGCCTTCTAGAATCAATAAAATTTGTGTTTCATCCAGACAAGTGGACTGATTACAAGAACTTTCCATATACGCTGGACATTTAATCTACGAATCCGGAACAATATTAACCCTTCAGGCGCAACCCTTTTCCAATGCTGAAAAAAGGGCAGCCGTTGCCATCGCTCGACTTAACTACCAGCAAGATGGCGGACGATCGAAACGTTCATCGCGTGCCACACACCTAGAGACCCTTTTTTGACGGCAGCTGGCAGTGCTCGCGCACAGCCAGCTGCGTCAAAAAAGGGTCTCTAGATCTGTGGCACGCGATGAACGTTTCGATCGTCCGCCATCTTGCTGGTAGTTAAGTCGAGCGATGGCAACGGCTGCCCTTTTTTCAGCATTGGACAATCTATCCAGCTGTTCTCCCATTCTTCCATTTTTCAGCAGATATCAGTGCTGTTAAAAATAGTCGTGACAATTTTTTCACGGGAAATGACGTGCTAAAAAGTAAAAGATTCTCGTGGAGCTATGTGAACCGCAACTATTTTTATAGAAATCCAATCTATTCTTCGTAACTGGCACCAGTCTAAACGTCAGAGTTGGGTGATCCCAGAGCGGGATCACTGCGCGTTAAAGGGTTAAACGCATGCCTGACCATTCACGAACAAAATAATGTTACGAATTTTCGGGGCAACCCGCTGTTCTGCGGCTTAAAATAGTTCAAAATTCCTATTCTACGTTTCAACTAGTTAAATTTTGCTTTTTGTTGCATCAAAATCGGTCCACTAGAACCGGAGTGCCTGTGAATTTTGTACAGCTGATTATTCTACGAAGTTCTAGAAGCAATAAAGTTTGTGTCCCATCCTGACAAGTGGCTTTTTACTAGAACTTTCTACACCAACTGGACTTTAGAACGACGAACCTAGGAAACAAGCAGAGTATTTCTGCAACAATAAATTATTTTATGCACATAATTTATGTTATACAGAGTTAGACTTTAACTAACCGGATTGAATTATCAACTTAAGCGCATCCCTCTCGTGCTAAAGAATAAAGGCTTCTCCTTTGTGAGACAGGAAATGGTTTTAATGACCACTCCTCAAGTTTCGAGAGGCTAAGCATTTATTTTAGCGTAACAGAAGCGGAAGGATTCCACGTGTTTCTTTAAAAGGTTTATTTGACTCTACATAGCACATACAGTATCTGGACAAATTAATGTGACGGCTAGACATTTTGACACTAGACTGGACCCACAATAACAAGGTTTCCATACTAATAGAAATATTTTGATAAATATTAACGAAAGTGTTGCCACTATGCCGTAAAACCGCAATTTATTCACAAAAGTTTCTGTTTCACCTTAAAAGAGGATGGAAAGGATAAAAAATCTGGTGTAACACCACTGGATTTTCCTAGTAATACGTAAGAATTCTTTTTTGTGGCCTTGTACAAAACTGTAAGTCCTACACACGCTAAAATCTACTAAGGCTGCACGCCGATGACCTATAATATACTAAGACAATCTGCACTCAATTCAATGCACCGTTTAGACGCTAGCATTCTTTCAAGAATTAGCCTCCATAGGCCGTTATATATAAGAATTCCATATTGTAGCCCTGTAAAAAACCATACGTCCCACATATACCAAAATCGTACGAGAGTAAACGATAATATATGTACCAATTTTGAGCTCAAACGAATGCTCTGCTTAGGAGCTATCGTATTCGGGAAGTAATCCGTACATGTCTGCTGGTGGTCACACGAATATGGACATGTATTTGCTTGGGTGTAGTTAAGCCATGTTAACAATTATACACTCATACATTTATGTGTTGTGAAAAATTAATTTTACTTTATGATACTGCTTACAGCCTGAGAGATTTTCTGTTTAATATATTGGATTTACGATATTTTTCAGTACTATCACTAAAACAAAAGCTGCTTAAATCTATGTTTCTTCCTGGCGAGTAGAGCTGTAGCAAACCGTTATGTATTCGTTACTGAGATGCGGATGATCATTCAGAGTCGATGTAACGAATTGCTACTTTAGATCAACCGTTATCGGATCGACCAGCTTCAAACTTCGAATACAGACTGCCAAGGGGGAAAATGAGTTCCGGTAATCGAGAATCCGGTAATCGAAACTAATATCTCCTGTTATTTGTAGTTATTTGTTACTGGATACCGGATCGCGGTTTGAAGGGGAAAATGAGTCTCGGTATTTGAGATATTCGAGTAGCAGTAGCGTTCGAACTAGTATCGAAAATAACGAGTAACGAATACTTAGTAACCGGTAGTGAGATTAGAGTAACGAATACATACGGGTATTAATATTTTCATAAATATCTACCCACCTCCTTGCCTTCCAGAGGAATAGTGATTCAGGGCAATGTGTCCTCCACCCGAACAAATTAAATTTAAACTATGAAAGATTGACTTATTTTGTAAACTCAGATTCATTTAAAAGAGAAAGGAGGAAAAAAAAAAACTTTTGTGAATCCAGGACTTTGTGCAAATCCGTCCCGGGCGTTTATGGTTTATTTTTTTCTCTTTCAACGTAAAGTTCACCTTTTCAAATGCTCGAGAACGAACTTGTTTTCTACATCATATGAAAAAAAGTATGAGCACCGCCTATAAGACAAAAATTACTATACATAATCATAAAGTACATTGTCCGAAAGCTGGAATTGACGACATCATTAACTGGATAAACATTAAACTTCATTAACTAAAGACACATAATTGGGTGTTATATGTATTCAGGACAAATGGTAATTTGCACAATACAGATTGATAGAATAAGGTAAATTTGCATACTGGAAGAATTAATAAGTTATAAAAACCCCGGATAATAATTTTGCAATGAATTTCAGTCCCTTCGTGAAACTGCCAGAATGGGATTCGAACCCGGGCAATATAGCCACCCAGGCCTGTGTTCTGCCAACGAAGCTGTGGCATCTGCAGGCACTCTTTTATTTCATTTTTTAATAAAATGATTTCCTCCCGATGTTCACATCAAAACGAAATCTTTCAAATACGAAGAGTTTCCGCACGTTACCAGAAATGCCTTAAATTCGATTTGGGTATATATAATAAAAAATCTGATGTGTCCAACACATGACTTCCTTGCACGTCCATTAGATCAAAAATATTTTCGACGCACTTCCTCTAAATTTATTTGTTTGAAAGAGATAAAATATCAATAATAGTAAGGTTTAGCGATTTCCAGCCAAATATTTCGATATCGCCAAGCTGAGTTCAATTTGAAAGATTTCCTTCTGACACTTTATTTGGCGATATTTCACCAAAAGCCGACAAACTTGAGATAGTCAGCGAGATTTTGGGGATAGCCGAAGTGTCTGTTAGTCATTGACCACAGACTTTCAATGAATTGAATGCATCCATACACCTCAATGTATTCAAAGTCATTTGGCTCACCCTGTAAATAAATTCTCAGTCGATTGCTGTCAAAAAAGATATTGAAAACAGTTAGATATTACAATAGTTCTAAATACAAAAGTTAAAAAATCTACGGGTTAGTTTTAGAGTTATACAAAATACGAAATAACTTTTGGCGTCAAATTTGGCGATATTTCGGCGAAACTCGTCAATGTCGACGACATTTGGCGAGATTTTAAGCATGAACCAAACAGTGACAGATTATCGCCAAATTTGGCGATATTTCGCCAAAACTCGCCAAGAACGATGACAAATGGCGATACTTTGGGCATGGACCCAATGACTGACTATCGCCAAATTTGGCGATATTTCGCCAAAACTCGATAAGGTCGAGGACAGACGGCGAGATTTTGGGCATGTACCAAACAATGACTATCTACAGTAGTATTGTATTGAAAATGTCCATAGACATTAAAGTACTGAAATTCTTTCCGGTGGTCCTGTAAATAAACTCTCCAGTAGATTGGAACCAAAAATCGAGATGCACAACTAGATGTTACAACATTCTTATATATGAAATTTCATAATAGTTTTTGAGATTTGAAAGTTAAATATGCACACACGTACACCAAAAGTCGCCAAGCTTGGCGACTTTTGGCATAGTTCTTGAGGGAGGCACGTGACCGTGGTCGGACCATTACCTAACTTATGTGGTAGGACGGTATTGTGCTTGAAATGGATGAATGCCCCTAAAATTGCCATTGACTGTAATGTATTGGAAATCTTTTGAGTGTTCCTGTAGCAGAACTATAAATGATAAAGACACTTTTTTTAATACAGAAATTCATTTTCTAACTCTTTACAGCCTATATTACTTCTGAGTCGTTTGAAATAGCCCAATACCTCTAAAAAACGCTTTGATGAATTTCGGCCCTTAGAGCGTAATGTATTTCGAAACTTTTGGGCGGTCCTGTACATAAACTATTCAGTCGAACGGAACCGAAAGGGGAGGTGCACAACTAGATGTTACAACAATCCTAAATATAAAGTTTCAACATTTTACGCCTAACAGTTTTTGAGATATGCGAGTTTAATGAATTTCGACCCATTGAGCGTAATGTATTTCGAATGTTTTGGGCAGTCCTGTAGATAAACTATCCAGTCGAATGGAACCAAAAGGGGAGGTGCACTACTAGATGTTACAACTATCCAAAATATGAAGTTTCGACATTCTACGCCTAATAGCTTTTGAGTTAGGCGAGTTTAATGAATTTCGGCCCATAGAGCGTAATGTATTTCGAATCTTTTGGGCGGTCCTGTACATAAACTATCCATTCGATTGCCACCAAAAGGGGAGGTGCACAACTAGATCATAGAACAATCCTAAATATCAAATCTCAACATTCTACGACCAATAGTTTTTGAGATATGCGAGTTACATACATACGTACGTACGTACGTACAGACGGCATGGAAAAACTGGCCACAGTAGACTCGCCGCTGGTCAAAATGAGTTGCAGACGAGTTAATATGATCGTGCATGCTAACCTACGATGAGATGCATCGAAAAAAAATTTTAAATTAAATTTAGAGGTAGTCAAAATCGGTTTTTTTGTCGAAATTTGGCCCCCAAAATTTTTCGGGATCACATTACTTCCTTATACTACGTACAAGGAAGTAAAAATGAGTGCGAAGTAATTTATTTTAGGTGGACGAAGATGAAATATATTGAGTGTAGACATGCTTCCGTTAAATGTTATTTTTTCCCAGCACCCGTTGCAATTTCTTCACAACGGTCTTTGGCTTCTAGTTTTAGAGATATTCTGCTATTTGAAATTAAACAAAATTGATTAGATTTTAGCGCGTGGAAAATTAATTTTAGACACCATTAAAAGAATAAATTTCTCACTCTCCGGGTTCGTCCGATATCGTTGTGTTATATAAAGTAAATATTTATATTTTTAACTTACCAACAAGTTTGAGTGGTGTTTATGATTTCAGTTTGTTTGTCAGTTCTGTTGTCCACCCCTCCAGTGTTCTAACTGCCGTAAATATACATCGATATGTGGAAAACTTATGTTTTTTTTATGTACAGTACCATGCACCCAGTGGTGTAGCCAAAGGGGGTTTGGGGGGGCACAATCCTCCCCCATGAGGAATTTTTTGTCATACAAAATGTATATTCTTTACTCACGTCTCGCACAAGCATATACATATATGTGAGTTACACTAGTCGTAACCCTTCCGCCCCCCATGAAAAATTTCTGGCTACGTCACTGCATGTACCCTATTGAAAATAGTGTAAGTAGCATTTAGTTAATTTGCAGGAAAAAAACATCTAATATACCGCACTCTATGGGCAGTCATTATTTAAAACGTATTTTAGAGATATTTTCCTTTTTTTTTAAGAAAACAAAGATGGTATGCATATTATTAAGGCTCTCAGAATAATGCTGTCAATTGAAAATATTGTCTGTATTATTAATAGTTCTTCTACAGGAACACTGAAAAGAATTCCGATATCTCACAATCTGTGGCATTTGAGGGACACTAATACATTTCTAGCACAAGACAATGATATATAACTGAAGAATATAAAATTTTTATATTCTTCAGTTAAACGATGAAAAAAAAATATTACAGGGTCTTATAAAACTGCATTTATAGTGAAATATTACCTTATCTCCGAAATCTCGCCAGATTTAAAGAAAATACATCGCCAAACATGGTTTAATAATACTGATGTGTTGGAAAGTTTTTTATAATCGATGCGTTTGGCATGATTTATCTTTTTGTTAATACTTTCCAATAAGGTTGAAAAGCGTTTATGATTTCGGTTTATCTGTCTGTCCGTCCATGCTCTAACTCCCGTGAATATGCATCTATTACTACGAAATTTATATGTGTTATTTCTATGTACTGTACCATGCACCCTATTGAAACGGGTGTATGTAACATTTATACTATTCTATATTCTTCTACAGGAGAGCTCAAAGATTTCCAATACATTAGGCTCAATGGGCAGTCCTTCTTTAAAGTGTACTTTAAAGGTATTTGGTTATTTCAACTGAAACAAAATTGATACATGTTATTAAGGATTAGAATATAAAGCTTTCTATCGAAAATAATTCTTCTACAGGAGTACTAAAAATAATTCCAGTACATTTCGCTCAATGGTAGATTAAAGAGTACCAGCCCATTTAAAGAGTAGTACATCCTACTATGTAATGCCATCAAAATACCTACCTCAAAAGTTGCGCTAAAAGTCGCCAATGTTGACGACTTTTACGATAAATCGCCAAATATGATGAAAAGGATAAAGCGCGCTAGTGTGTGTGGAAAGTGTTTCATAATCGATGCGTTTGGCATGATTATCTCTCTTGTTAGTTTTTGAATGTGTCCGTACTTAAAGAGTTTATTTAATAATATTTACTTTGCCTTTCACGATACCAAATAACCTACTTCAAAAAATATATAAAAATAAATAAAGCTTACGCGCGTATATAAATGCACAAACACGAGGAATACCGAACAATAGAGAGCTGTGTATGGCTTTGTGCTGCTGCAAATGACCCAATCAATAGATGTTATCTAAAGGGGACCGCCTGAAAACGCTTTCGCTTAATCCCCGAGTCAATAAACCTTTGTTCTAAAGTTTATAATCGTTAATGAGTTTGTCTCTTCTGAGACTAAAATTGGAAGGCGAGTAGTAGCTTGTGATGGATGATGTCCTGGTAGGACTTGGAGTTCCATGAATATGATTTATGTCGCTGGATCATCCCCCAACCCCGTGCACTGCTTTACGAAATTTTCGCTGATGGGATCTCAAGAACGTAACATTTGTGACTGCGTATCTTCTGATTTAAATGATGAGTCAAAACCAATGTTCAGTGTTGAAATTAAGCAATGGGACAGTTACTGATTACTGCACACCGTGAGTTTTGTGTGAAATATGCATTATTATTTAAATTTTCAAGAAAACTGGTCATTCATTCAAAATATCCAAAAAATGAATTGCATTTAAATACCAAGAAAAATTAAATGACACTAAATAAAGAGCTGAATGAAAAACATTTTTACTTGGTACATACATATACTAGGTGTCCCAGAACCCCTAGGTGGCAACGGGCTTTAACCCTTTAACCCTTTGAGGCGCAACCCTTTCCCAATGCTGAAAAAAGGGCAACCGTTGCCATCGCTCGACTTAACTACCAGCAAGATGGCGGACGATCGAAACGTTCATCGCGTGCCACAGATCTAGAGACCCTTTTTTGACGCAGCTGGCTGTGCGCAGTCGAGCGATGGCAACGGCAGCCCTTTTTTCAGTATTGAGAAAGGGTTGCGCCTCAAAGGGTTAATTCTTTATCTATTAGAGATAATTGCAAAATGAAAAAATGTTCAAAATTAGGTCGGAAATAGGACTCCGTTTAGAAAAAATTCCTCTCGCTCATTTACAAAAAGTTACATTTTTAAAATTTGTTTTGAGACGGGCTCAGCCCGAGCCCGAAAGCCCGAGCCCGAGCCCGGGCCCGACTCGGGCTCGGGCTCTGTAATTCACGATTGCGTTCGGGCTCGGGCGGGCTCGGGCTCGTGAAAGAAAATTTTCTCCTTTGTTGAACATACACCTTGAAACAGATTTTAAAAAGTGATTCATGGTATAAATAGACGTACTTATTTCAAAAAATAGCGGCACGGGGGACTAGAAGGTGTGTGAAGCTCCAAAATTTATTGTATCCTATTAATGAAGTAGTTAATTTTATTTGTCTTTAGCTGAAATTTCGGGCTCGGGCGGGCTCGGGCTCCAACTTTAATAATATTGCTCGGGCTCGGGCGGGCTCGGGCGGGCTCGGGCTTCAAAAAATGAGCCCGAACTCATCTCTAGAGGCTACACATGATTTTGAATGTAAAAGTTTATTGCTAAAGTGGAAAAAAATTGTTTTTCGTAATTTCTGTACGACCCCAAAAATGCTATCGTTCGACGTGGTTTTTTTTGTGGTTTTTTTTTTTTTTTTGTGTGTGTGTGTTTTTTTTTTTTGTTCCCTTTGAGAGCTATGAAAAGTGGTTTAAGTCAGCATTATATTTGTCTTCATATCACTGACACATTTTAAGGTATAGTTCTCAAAGTTTGTCTCCTCATTAGCGTATGGGGCACATTTGACTATTTGAAAATTATTTTGTACGAGGATCGTATACAAATTTAAAGAGTGTAACTTTTGAAAACGAGCGGGAGGAATTTTTTTCTTAACAAAGTCCTTTTTCCAACCTTATTTTGAACATTTTTTTCACTTTACACTGCCCATTTATCTCTAACAGATAAAGAATTTTTAAAAAAATGGGGTACTTAACCCCTTCAAGCCCAGAATGTTCTGCAACGACGCGCTCCCACCAGCCCGCGCTCTTCGCAGACGAGATGTTTCCCCCGGCCCGGAGAGTTTTTGATGTTAAGCCTAATTCAGCAAATAAATCGTAAAAATTCAATCAAATTAAAAATTTTAATTCAAAACGTGGAAAATAAGAATATAGGCTCTAAATTCAACCCACTCTTAGATAAAAATGTCAAAAGAGGAAGATCTTTCATATCTTGACTCCATCCGTCATTAGATGCTCTATTTGCATCACTAATAACACTATCATCGTCATCATCATCTTCACACACATCTGATTCTTCACTCACATAAATATCTGTTTCACTATCACTCGAATCACTCTCCTCATTCATCATACGCGCAATTTCACTTTCCGTAAGATATTTCACTCTTTTCGCCATGGCTGCATAAACGAAACTAATAGAAAATAAACCCTCATGCACCCTCTGTACTACCGATAAACAAAAAAACCAACCCATTCTCTATCCCCCTATTCGTCCTAAAATCCAGTGTCACAATAAAAAACAAAAACATTAAACTCCCCACAAAACACGCCTTTGAGATCAGCTCTTTAACTTTACTGCTACTCCACAAAGCAATCACGTGTGTTTGTTTATGTTAACTCCTGAGTCATTCCCAGCTGTAGGAATTCCGATAACAGAAACACAGGCTGAAAGTTCAGACCTCATATGACCTCCACAATTCAAAATTACGGTATAGTACTGCCATCTAGTGTCATTAAAAAATTCTAAAAAAACGTTCCAAAGTTTGGTTCCTTATACGGAACGATGGGCAGAAACAAGCGTTCGCAACGAGTTCCCAATACGGAACGATGGGCTGATGAGAGCATAATTTTCCCGTACCGTATAGGGTACGATGGGCGCGAAGGGTTAAAGTTATTCTGTTCAATAACTCTGTGACAAACAGAAATAAATTAAATAAGTAATATTTATATTTATGTTTCACAATCTTACCTTTTATTCTGCAACTTGAAACTTGAAATACTCTGTATATATTGGAATCTGTATCTCAATGTATCCACAGCTGCAAACTACCCCATTTTGCCCTATGGGATAGGAAAAGAATGGGATAACAAGCACAGTTTGCATAGCACGCAGTTTACATGTAAACTTATTAATGACTGTGTCATTTTATCTCTCATCCCTTTATTGAAAATTGTCCTATAAAGATGTCCGAAAAAAGCGACATAATTTTATATATATTTAAATACTATTAGTTCACAACAGCTTTAATCTATTGTTACAATATTACGTAAGCGCAGAATATACATCACATGTATGTTTTCTATATTTTTAACTACTATTAGTTCACAACAGGTTTAATCTATTGTTACAATATTTCGTAAGCTGTAGAATATGCAACACATGTATTTTTCTATAAATAGGTTACAATCCTAAAAATTTCAACATAGGGTTCGCCATGCGAAATACACCAAAGATGAGAGATAAAATGACTTAGTCAATTAATATCGTTTTAATATGGCAATAATGAAACTCAAAAATTAGGGGTTTCAGGGGGGTCTCCTCCTGATGAGGCTCGAACAGCCGAGGAAAAAGGCTGTTGGAAAAAGGACTTTGTTAAGAAAAAAATTCCTCCCGCTCGTTTTCAAAAGTTACACTCTTTAAATTTGTATACGATCCCCGTACAAAATAATTTCCAAATAGTCAAATGTGCCCCATACGCTAATGAGGAGACAAACTTTGAGAACTGTACCTTAAAATGTGTCAGTGATATGAAGACAAATATAATTCTGACTTAAACCACTTTTCTTAGCTCTCAAAGGAAACAAAAAAAAAAAAAAACCACGTACTCGATACTAGCCGAGTTATCATCATCCTTTTCAACACCAGCGCACAAGACATGAGCCCGTTTTTACATGCACTGCATTTGATCCACCCTTGTCCTTGGGCTGACCTTGCATACATATCCCTACACTAAAAGCATGCAACACCCAAGGTATCACATCTATATCTTCTGGATCAGTCATTGGTCCCCAACCCCCGGGCCGCGGACCAGCACCGATCCGTGAATCAAATGGCACCCAAAATTATCATTTTGTGTTACAATTTAGCTGTTACATAATTTGTATCATGGAGTCTCACCAGGTTCGTAAAAAAAATTCAAAGCAGTCCGTGAGTGTTGAAGTTCCACAAAAAGGAAGTGTTGAAGTTTCACAAAAGGAGCACACTTTGCAGTTTATCTTAGCAGTTTATTAAGACATCATAGAAAACGCAGAGTACTTCTAAAAAACATACTTTTCCCGCGGTGGCTGGCGGAGCCCCCCAAAAAACGTCCTTTCTCAGGCAAGAGCAATGGCTAATGTGTAACGACAAACACGAGCCAAGAGAGAGGAAAGGGGTACAAAAATTCACCAAAGGGCACACTAAACAAAGCGCCAAAAAGGTGTGACGCCATAGACTGTTCAACATAGCTTTATATATTTACTAGCAGCGTGGCCCGGAGTTGCCCGTGCAATGGAAGAGAAATGGGCATTGACCTTAAATATAGATTCTAAAGGGAAGGAATGTGAATTCTCCCGCTGCAATGATAAAAAAAGAACATTGAACTTCCCGCTGCAACGAAAAAATAATTCAATACGGCACCTGATAGCGTACAGAGGTTACCGGGAATGGGACGTGGCTAGGCTGGGATGTGAATCCTCCAGCTGCAGGGGCGTAGCTAAGGGGGGGTTATGGGGGTCATAACCCCTCCCATGAGGAATTTTTTGCCATACAAAATTTATATTCTTCACTACATTATCACACACACGTGTCATACAAATGTATATTCTTCACTACATATCGCTACACTACAAGCATGCAACTACAAGCTACAACTCATACATATGTATAAAATTTCTGGCTACGCCCCTGTCCAGCTGCAATGATAAAAAAGGACATGGAACATCCCGCGCAACAACGAAAAAAAATAAACACAGCACCTGATAGCGTACAGAGGTTACCGGGATTTGGGCATGGCTAAGTTTCTCCCCTTCTAGCTGTCTGTATTCAGTCATTTATCACTAATACCTACGCAACTACTAAAAAAAAAAATAGTCCAGTCGTCAGTATGAGATTGTAAAGGGAAGGGATGTAAATCCGCCCGTTGCAATGATAAAAAAAAGGACCTGGGACTTCCTGCTGCAACGAAAAGAAAAAGAAAGGAACAGGGGAGTTGCCAGCGTACAGAGGTTACAGTTTAATGTTTTTTTTAAATTTATGTTGTTAATTATCTAATAATGAGGAGAGTAGCAAATATTAGCAACTACAATTAGCATAGACATTAAGCTACGATGAATTTTATGATAACCTTCATAACGTAGTCTGGTTCTAATGAATTTATAACTTTATAGCTCACTAAAGTCAATCATTACATGAAATTTAACTCAAAGATTTGTTTTATTTGGTTTTTTGCAAAGAGAACTAAAGAAAATAACTACATTTTAAATGCACAAATATATACCCTCAAGTTCACAATCCATTATAAAAGTTATATCCTGCCTGATATCAGAAATTCCGCCAGTGTCCCCCACCTTACACCCGCATGGTTCGAGCTAGACCAAAGCGTAACTACCGCCGCCTGTCTCTGGCGGAAAGCCTCCTAGCAGAAAAGCAAACCGTACAGGGACAAGGATGGACTTACAGGATCTAGTCTCCGCTCAACTCGCGCATGCTTACTAATCGTTATTCTTGCGTGCGTGGGGTATTCCGCGTGCTGTTGTTCACTTCGTTTAGTGCCTGTCGCTTACACCTTGTTGCTATGGCAACGCGTTTCATATCATAGCTAGTCGCCATCATAGTTGAAGCGCGCCGGTATGACCTTGAGAATGAAGAACCCGAGAGAAATGAGCGCTTTCCCCCTTCATTCACGGGACGCCTCCGAGAAGGAAAAAGTGGCTGAAAATTGCACAAAATATAAAATAACTCCAAAACTATTTATCCGATTAATTTCATTTTTAAAACATTAGCATTTCTCTTGTCCTATTTAGTCAGTGCGCCAAATTTGGTCCAGATCCGTCCAACGGTCTGGACGCTTATAGCGAACAGACAAACAAACTTTCCTCTTTTATATATATAGATTTTTGAATCCAGACTGGCGAAATTGGATGAAACAAATAATGTAACAGCTAAATTGTAACCTAAAATGAAAACCAATGTTATTTATAGATTTGATACCTTATATGGTCATAAACAAACCCTAGAAAATGTTCAAGTTCTTAATCAGAAGAAAACGCTAGGCCAGGGGTTCTCAAACTTTTTTCGTCGCGGCACCCTTATCAGGCTAAAAGCATTTCGCGGCACCCTTCTCGGGCTGAAAACTTCCGCGGCAGGTTACCTTTAAAGCAATTAGGTTAGAATGAAACAGTTTGGATGCATTTATCATTACTTCTTTTATGCTGTTTATAGGGCTAACTATCAAGAAAGTACTCTCTTAGGAAAGGGATATAAACTTTGACATCCTTCTCCCATTTCAGGGAGTTCTTTAAAAGAGAGACAACTGGACACTGAACTCTCTCGAATTTGACTGAAATATTTTTATTTTCGCCCACTTGGTCACTGGCTTGGGTAACGTTTTTGTGGGATACGTGTTCAGAGGAAATTATTTGATTATGCTTCACCAAAACACTTTTCTTGATTATCTATCTCCTCGGCACGCCTGGCATAAGATAGCGGCACACAGTTTGTAAACCTCTGCGCTAGGCTTTACACATGCAAAAGTGAAATAAAAAGGAAAAATAAATGAAAACGGAAGATTGCTCTTAAGTAAGGCAGGTGCAGAAATAAAACTTTACAAGCGAAGCAAAGAAAATCCGAATCGAAAGGGCAAAGAATAAATTTTGAATCCAGATTAAATTAAAAAAAAATAATTAACATTTAAGTAATTAAGAATTAAAATAAGATATGTCATGATGTACATCACAGATGCACCATTCGCATTAGAAATAAACGGATTAGATTTTTACTCTTACTCTAATGTATGCGTAAAAATATTTTTTTATTGGTGCAAAGAAAATAAATATATATTTTAAAGTAAATATTCGAAAATCATTACTTAGGTTAAAAAAAAAATTATTCCTTACATTAAAAAAATATTCGTTCAGATACTTAAATTTTAATTTTTTAAATTAATCTTGCATCATTTCAAAAAATACTATTTATTATTTCGACAGAACTTTCATTTTAGTAAAACAACTAGATTTAAAGGATGTTTAAATTTAGAAAAATACGTTTAAATGAAATTTAAATCTTGATTTAAAAAGAGGGCGGATTTTTTTTTCCCGTTTACGAAGTGAAAATACCTTGTTTTCATGCATTACTTATTTTTCATTATTTTTAAGTGCTAGGAATTTCCTTTATTATAAATTGTTAGATAGTACACAAGCGATACAATTTAGCGAGATAGAAATTGCGCTACATTTAAATAAAAAAGTTAAGAAAAAATGCATAGATAAAAATTACTTTTAAAATGATAAAGTAATTGTAGATAAAGTAAATTGTGCAGATAAAGCAATTGTAAGTACTAAACTAAACTACTGTAAAAGCTTAATTATAATTACTTTTTAAGAACACGTTTCTTTTTTATTTATTTATTCCTCGTTACATTTGCAGCTTTCTTTATTAAAATTTATGCTTTGCCATTTTTTTTTTTTTTGTACAAATACATGTTCTTTTACTTGAAAACATATACAGGGAGATTCGAAACTCTTGTAAAAAGCATGTAAAGTGTAGTGGAGGGAACTAAAAAGGTTTAAAAAGGGACAGCAATGTGGAGTAGGGAACGTCGTCTTCATGTACCCGTGAATAACTACTTTGGAATTCCGCACTTAGTGAGCGAAAAGTAATAGAGTTTTGTTAAAAAATAATGTAGATTTAACATATTAATCTAAATTATATTTTAAGAATACAATATTTATGTTATTTTTGAAAATGCATCTTCTAATATTTAACTTAGTACAGTTTCAACAATTTCAATTTTTTTTTTAATTTTATTGCTAAACTCGCCGTGCTCGCTAATTCAGCATCCTTAAAAAATAACGTTTTTTAAATATTAAAAACAGTTAAAATTCACAGCTCAACAAATTTAACTATTTATAGTTAAATTGTTGAGCTCTGAAACTTAACTTTATATATTTTTATTTTTAATATTTAAAAAAAATTATATTTAAGTATGTTGAATTAGCGAGCACGGCGAGTTATTATACATAGTTTCTATTTCCGATATCCGAGGTACTAGCCAGACCCACCGAGAGGGGGACCAGGGTGACAATGCCCCGGGGCCGGGCTGTAATGGGGCCCGTTCTTTAACCATCCTTTAACATATAAAATACAACGTTAGCAAACACTCATAAAAATAAAATGCGCAAGCCGGTTTCTGTAAATATGAGTTTACCATCATCATTGAGAATACATTCTTGCATTGATGTTGGTGAGCAATACTTACGGGAATCGGTGTGCGGCATTGGTGTTTGCTACGTCTTTCTTTCTGAGTTATTTATTCATTCGGCTACGAATTTTATAATAACTCTGCTTCAGTTTTCAAATAAAGAGTATGTAACATTTAGAAAAGTTTAGATTTAATTGTATCAAGTGATTCTTTGTATACACTACAGAGAATGTCAGGATAATATGTACATGACTTAATATAAAATGTTTCATTTATTTATTTATTCATTTATAAATTCATTTATTTATTTTTTAATTAGTAAATTAATTTTTATTTATTAATTTTATTTTATTTTATTTTATGTTGTTTATTTATTTATTTTTATTTTATTTTTTATGGAAGTTTTATACATACAGAAGATTTTGTATATATAGCGTACGTTAAATTTAATGTGTACTAATTCTAAAACATTTAAAAAACTTTTCTTTGTAAAAAAACAGATGTTTTTTCTGTGTGTGTGTGTGTGTGTGTGTGGTTGAGGGGGCGGGGGAGAAAGGGCCCGTCGTAAATACCTGCCCTCGGGCTCAAAGATCATGCCGCGGCTCTGTTCTAGATGTCCCAATCAGTACGGATTATCGAGGTTTTACAATACAGAGATTTAACGGTTAATGAAGTTTGAAATTTAGAGGAATCAGAAATTAATAATTCTTATTTTACTTCTTCAGACTACTGACGACAGCCTTGTGGGTCCTCCGGAGCGTAGAGGATTGCATTTCCCTCACAATTAACCCTTTGAGGCGCAACCCTAAAAAGAGGTCTCTAGATCTGTGGCACGGGATGAACGTTTCGATCGACCGCTCTCTTGCTGGTAGTTATGTCGAACGATGGCAACGGCTGCCCTTTTTTCAGCATTGGGCAATTTATCCAGTTGTGCTCGCATTCTTACATTTTTCAGCAGATGTCAGTGCTGCTAAAAATAATCGTGACCATTTTTTACGGGAAATGAACGTGCTAAAAAGTAAAGGATTCTCGTGGAGCTATGTCACTCGCGACTATTTTTATAGAAATCAAATCTATTCTTCTTGACTGGCAACAATCAAAACGTCAGAGTTTGGTGTCCTCACGGCGAGGACACCGAGAGTTAAAGGGTTAAAACTGCTTATCCCGCCGAAATTTCATCAATTCTTATATTTAACTTCAACCACAACTATTATGTATGAGATTATGCTTTATGACATTATTATGTATCTGCACTCTTGTTTTTCATAATTAAGTATCCGAAAACTTAAAATTTTGACAGTGTAATTACAGCTGAAATTTCGCTTCCCCCCCCACTCCCCCTTATCATTTCGTGATAAAAAGAACATTTTGTAAGAATTATTACATTATTTTATTTTATCAGCATGAGCTAATGATAGCCCATCACCTTGGAACTTCCGCAGACTAATGATGTGTTATTGTTTATTTTCGCTTAGTAATTAGTTAGAGCACTTACTTCGAACGAATGTCCGCAATTTTTAAAAAATCAATTCAGTTATGGAAAGGGGCTACTCGGCTATAAAATTAAGTAGGACACTGGATTGAGATTCGGATATGGATGTTTACTTTTCTATTATAATAAATTATTAAAGTATGAGGCATGAAAAATAGTTTTAGTCCCTTGTTCCAGTCTGTGTATGGACCCCTACTCAGTGGCGTCGCTAAGCATGGTGTGACCCGGTGCGGGTAGATCCGGTGTCAGCCACCCCCACCCCCCTCTCTACATTCATAGGTTAGTCAAAGTTAGCTCTGCAAAAGAATAAGCAAAATCGTTTAACAGGGGCTTTTTTAATAAGAGGCGCACATAAAACGTTTTTTAATAAAAGGCGCAACCCTTTCCCAATGCTGAAAAAAGGGCAGCCGTTGCCATCGCTCGACTTAACTAACAGCAAGATGGCGGACGGTCGAAACGTTCATCGCGTGCCACAGATCTAGAGAACCTTTTTTGACGACAGCTGGCTGTGCCGGCACAGTCAGCTGCGTCACGCTGATCTGTGCGCACGATGAACGTTTCAATAGTCCGCCATCTTGCTGGTAGTTAAGTCGAGCGATGGAAACGACAGCCCTTTTTTCAGCATTGGGCAATCTATCCAGCTATTCTCGCATTCTTCCCTTTTTCAGCAGATGTCAGTGCTGTTAAAAATAATCGTGACAATTGTTTTAGGGGAAATGACGTGCTAAAAAGTAAAGGATTCTCGAGGAGCTATGTCACCCGCAACTATTTTTATAGAAATCAAATCTGTTCTTCGTGACTGGCAACAGTCAAAACGTTAGAGTTTGGTGTTCCCAGAGCGGGAACACTGCGCGTTAAATCGTTAAAGCCTAACTTCTGCGCATTTAAAATTTTCGACCCCAGCCTATCCCTTATGTACACAAACAAATATTTGTCTCCGATGACTATATGTGTCAACAAGGTATGACAATACAGGGCCCCCTAAAAAGTGCTAAGACTATATGGCTGCCGAATGTCTTAGTCCGACCTTTCTAATCAGTTTTCGTCTGCAGCATGCATTTATACAAATTTTCGGAACAATGTACAGTTCTAAATTATCTGCCTATCTATTTCGTGTGCTATGTCACATCCGGGACTAAGACTTGTTGACTAACTTATTAACCAGTTGCCTTTCCCCGCAGTAGCCTGTAATTTTAAGCTTTTAATGATATATCTGGCTGTTTGGCCCCGGACCCAGCTGTGTTAAAAAAGCTCTTTAGCTGAGTGGCGCACGATTATCGATTCGATCGACCGCCATCTTGCGAGAGTTAAATCAAGCGATGGCTAAGGCTGCACTTTTCCACTGTTAGGCAGTCTACTCAGTTCTCAAAGAGTCTTGTACCCTTTAATAATGGTGAAAATCGGAAAAAAAGTTCTTATCGGCCGTATTCACCAAACACTTGACACGCGGATTAAACCCAACTGGAGTGTTAAAGTCATCTGTAAGATATCTTACCGATGATTATAACACGCGCCTCAGGATTAATCCACGTGTCAAGTGTTTGGTGAAAAAGGTCGTATGTGTATGATCTTGTATTTACAAAAATAATTTATTTACAGATAGGAAATTTTGTACGTCAATACAATGAACTTTTCTTTTTACATTAATGTCTGGAAAATTTTCCAAGTTAATTGAGAAGAATTAATTTATTCATTAATTAAAAGGAGCTATTTTTCATATTTAGCTAACAGCGCGCAGCCTAATTCACATAAAAATCATTTTAAGAATTTAGCCCCTCCCAAAAAATTTTCTATTGTTCTCTGGCAACCGTAGAGAGGTGCCAGATCCTCCATATAGTACGGCAATAGGCGAAAAGGGGCGGGTTCCATTTTACTGATCCCCAGTGGGAGGAAGACCGACTTAGGGGGGGGGGGTTATCTCACTCTGTCTGTGATGTGACTTTTTTTTTTTTTTGTTCGTGCATCACGTAAAAATGATTGAAGACAATGAAATAAACTTTGATGACATGATAAGTGGTCACACAGTTTAAAATATAGGTGTCGAACTTTTTAAAAATTTTAATTAAATTTTGAGATTGAGTTGCGTTTTTGAAACATTTCCAGGTGAAAGACATAGCACCGAAAATCAGCAAACCCTCAGAGGAATCGTTTGAAAATGGCAGACATGGGAGCCAAGAACAGACTTTACGTGCACCAGCTTCCATTCCGAAATCTGTAAAAAGTTTTGAAGTATTTCGAAGCCTGTAGTTTAAGTGACTATATATAATGCTGCTAAATTTTCTTTCATTCACTTTAATCGTTATCATATGATGCATGAACGAAACCACGCATTTTGAAAGTCTTAAAAATTTTAATTTAATCCGCAAAATCTCAAAATTCAATTACAATTTTTTAAAAGTTCGACGCCTATATTTTAAGTTGTGTGACCACTTATCGTGTCATCAAATTTTATTTCATTGTCTTCAGTCATTTTTAAGTGATGCACGAACAAAAAAAAAAAGTCACATCACGGACAGAATGAGACAACGACAGACAGACATACTTTTTGAGATATACTGATGCTTGAAACGAATAGAAATCTCAAAAATTTGGAATTCCAAGTAATATACAGACAATAGCGGATCCAGGGGAGAGGCTAGGGGGCTTTAACACCCCCCCCCCAACGAGATTGCTAAAGGGTAACATTCTGCTTTGTAATGCACTTTAAATAACTAAAAGGACCATATTTTATAACTTAGCCCCTCCCAAAAGCACGCACATTGGTTTATACTAAAATTTTGATTTGTAGTACATTTTAATTGGGTGATATAACCTTTTTTTAAAATTTAGCCCCTACCAAAAACTTTTGTTTGATCCGCCACTGTCTACAGACAAAAGCCTGGTTTTAGTTACATTATAATTTTATTTACATATATATTTGCATCGGTTAATAGTTGCTTAAAACTACGATACACGGTGCTTTGAGCATGCGTTAATTTAATGCGTTTCAAAAAAGAGTAGAAGTTTATCTTAATTTTATCGATTTTTTTTCCCATATTCATTCAACATGTTTTTCAAATATATCATGCTAAATAAATCACATATTAGAAATTCACGTATTAGTTTTTATTTTACTTATTTTCGATGCAATCTTTAAAGGCATTTTATAGAGATACAGAGACAATCTTATTTTTGATGGAACAAGTTGGAAAATCAGCACTATCGTGAAGAATTAGTTACATTTTAAACAATATACTTAATACACAAATTTTAGAAAGCATTACATGTCTTACTATTTTATTAACCCACTGAGCGTCTTAGAAATGGGCAAATAGTTTTACACTATTTTCGCAGTAAAATTTACATGCAGTTTAAAAAAAATTATAAACGATAAATAAATAATATAAAATTTTGATAGAACATTTTGCATTTATTAAAAAATACGATCCTAAATTATATATTTACAAGCTTTAACATGAAAACATATTTTATGATACGAAGTGTTATAAATAATTAAAAATCTATTATGCATTGCTCGGAAAAGTGGAATGAAGTAAACGGTATTATACGACGGGCCCTTTTTCCCCAAAAAAGATGTATTTTCTGTTTTCTAAGTGAAAGTACAATTCAGATTTTTCATTGTTTGCGCAGTATCTTATCTGTCAGATTTGACGTACCTTTGTAGAGGTACTAAAGCTGTGCCACGTGAAAAATTCCGTTTAGGGCGGTAGCAGAAAACTCTGAACTTCACGAACTATTGTTGCATTCTTAGACTTCGAAAGAAGTGGTTCACTTTAAATAAAGAGGCATTTAAACCAAAAAACGTGTGCCAATCAATTGGATGTAAATAAAAATTCGTGTGCTATTTAATTCAGTGTTATGGATAATCAGGTAGGCGTGTCAGAATAAAAATGTTAGCGATAAAAAAAATAATAATTAGTGCTTTGGAATTTAATGACTTTTGATAGCTTAAAGAGAGCACGCCAGCTGTGAAGAAAAAGAAAGCCAGCAGTGAAGTAAGGTATTTTTACTAGTGCTTGTAGCAACAACATTTACATAGATTTCGGTAGTTTAAAGGAAAATTGAATGTTTAAAAAATACTTTAGTTTTAACAACCATGTTGAATAATCTAATTAAAGAAATACAAGATTTTTTTAAAAAATACTACAAGGACATTATACAATGAATATTTTAAAAACTAGAATTTCTCATCTTGAGAGTGTACCAAAGGAATCTACTTTTTGATGGCACAAGATGCACTGATTTCATATAGAACGAAACATTATTTCACATCGAATTTGATGTACGTTGCGGAGTTCAAGTCCCTCTTTAAAACATTTTATGAATTATTATGATTTATTATTAATATTTTAAAGTCGAATTAACATATAAAGAAAAATCCGCTGAAATTCAATAGTAAATAAGCATTACGTTAAAAAAAGAGTGTTTTCAGAAGAATGTGCAAAACTTGTGATTTCAAAGAGATGCAGATGAATAAATTTTATTTACGTGCATACAAAATTAACTTTCATGTACAAGCGTAATAAAATAAGAATTCAGGTAAATTTCTGAAAAAGTTTTCTTTGTACCGAAGCATTTTTACAATTTGAATAAAAATTTTAGCATGTGTAAGAACAGCAATATAATTCATACGTTTATTGTTATATGTCGAAAAAAAAACTTCTGAGAATGTTTTTCAAAATATGAAATAAAACCTCGTTCAGATCGTGAACTTGTTACGATCACAGATAGAATGCATGAATTCAGTTACCTTTCTCTGCAACGAACATAAACAAACTTAAATGCATTTATCACATATGAAATAAGTAGTGACAAATAATAAACAGCTTATTTATATGTACCGAAGCATTTTTAAAATTTAAATTATAAATTTAGTCATGGGTGAGAACAGAAGCATGATTCGTACGTTTTTCGATAAATGTCGAGAAAAAAATTTCACTGAGAATGTTTTTCAAACGATTGAATATGAACCCCGTTCCTGGCATCATGAACCTGTTACAATTACAGCTA
Source organism: Cheiracanthium punctorium (assembly GCA_038373885.1). Taxonomy (NCBI): domain Eukaryota; kingdom Metazoa; phylum Arthropoda; class Arachnida; order Araneae; family Cheiracanthiidae; genus Cheiracanthium; species Cheiracanthium punctorium. Next base: position 141,443 of record JAWZYV010012844.1, on the reverse strand, counting down.
GAATACGCGAATTCAGTAAAGTTTCTCTTATACAAACAGACGATGGTTCACGTCAACTAATCAAATATGAATTAACCAATGACATACGTAAGCAGCATATTCCAATGGACATTTACGTAGAGGGCAAAGATGACGGTAGTAAATACATATCAATCAAATTTTTTCTATGGAATGGTGAAAGAGTAAAAGATGGCAGGAAAAAAGAGCTTATTTGTGAAATTGGAGTCATTGATAATCAAGGCTATAAAAAGTATGTTCGGTGGTTTGAATTTTCTAGTGAAGGAAACAGTTTGTTTTGCAGAAAAAGATTTTGTGGTCATTGGCATGTGGTACATAGACATGCGGTGACAAGTTTTCTAATCGACAAGTACATATCGAGAAAAACTTTGCTTCGCGAATCAGAACAGCTACTACGAGATGATGTTCTCATTCTAAACATAAAATATCAGGTTATTGAACATTTTGAGCCTTTCTCCCTGGACAAAGACGTCAGTTCTGACGTAGAGAGATCATGTTTCAAAACTGTTGATCAGCCTGAACAAACTATGCACTACTTGTTATGGGACTCTTGGTTCGCCGAACACTTACGTAAAAAATCCCAGTTTTTTGCAAAGAGGTTAATCAGCCAGAGAGAAAGGGAAACAAAGCTCATTGTCATACTTCCAGAAGAGTACCAAACGTTGCTAGGTGTCGCATGTCTTTTGCTCGGAACTGATGCTATTGCCTTAAAATGTTTAAATGAACTTTTCGAACTTTATACTTTTGCAAAAATTTATGACATTCCAGTTGTGTTGGATACGTGTAGATGCTTGCTGGGTAAATGCATTCGTGGCAATAGGCGTGAAATTAAAGCTTTTGCTCTCGTGCAGAATGATAGAAGACTGTTGGAAATCGATTATTGTATCGAAAAGTTTCTGGACATCACTCGAGAGGCTTCAGCAGAAAGTGAAGAACGTGCCGTACACAAGCTTTTCATGCGTTATGAATGGGCGATAAAAAATGACAATACAGTTGTTTTGAATGAATGTAGATGGCTTCTAGAAAATTCGCTTAGCGAAACTATTATTAATAAATTTGAAGATCTTCATTGGATTGACAGAGCTGTTGTCAAGCCGAAGCTTGTCCTAATGCTTTGGCCAAGTAGGAGTCCGGAATGTGTATTTTGTAAATTAGCTTGTAAACCAGAAAATATATGGGTAAGGGTAAATATTTCTCCAACTCTAACACGAGATTCTCATCTACCAGAGCGATGGAATTCTTATTTATTTTTCTTGAAACAACCAGTTTTCAGAAGAGACACGTTTGACTTTTATCAATGAACATTTAAAAAATCTATTAACCCTTTAACGCGCGTTGTCCTCGCCGTGAGGACACCAAACTCTTGACGTTTTGACTGCTGCCAGTCACGAAGAATAGATTAGGTTTCTATAAAAATAGTTCCGGGTGACAGAGCTCCACGAGAATCCTTTACTTTTTAGCACGCCATTTCCCGTCAAAAAATTTTCACGATTATGTTTAAATGCACTGACATCTGCTGGAAAATGGAAGAACACGAGAACAGCTGGATAGATTGCTCAATGCTGAAAAAAGGGCAGCCGTTGCGATCGTTCGACTTAACTACCATCAAGATGGCGGACGATCGAAACGTTCATCGCGTGCCACAGATCTAGTGACCCCTTTTTTGACGCAGCTGGTTGTGCCCGGCACAGGCAGCCGCGTCAAGAAAAGGGTCTCTAGATCTGTGGCACGCGATGAACGTTTCGATCATCCGCCATCTTGCTGGTAGTTAAGTCGAGTGATCGCAACGGCTGCCCTTTTGTCATCATTGGGAACGGGTTGCTCCTCAAAGGGTTAACCTTTTGAAGAGCAACCATTTACACATCTATATGAAAGAAATCTGGCTCAAAGTTAAAAAGCACTGAAACGAGTTCAGCTGGCTGTGGTCTTTAGCCCTGTAACGCACAATTGGCAATTCGATCTACCTCAATGTTGTTGGTAGTTAAACTGAGCGATGGAAATGGCTTGCTTTTTCAGCATTGGGCAGTATATCCAGTTCTCCTATATCAATGCATTTTCATCATATTCTCTCCGGTTTTCAGAAGATGCCACTACTGATAGATACAATTCTGACACTAATTTTACAAATAAACGATAATTTTTTTGTGGAAAATTTGTGCTAAAAAATTAGGGATTATCGTGTAGCTACGTCACCTTCATGTATTTTAATTAAACTGAATTTATTCTCCGGGAATCAAAACTTGAAAAATTGACATTTTTGCGACCGACAGTGATGATAAAGTCGGGACCTCCGAGCGAGGACACCGTGCAATAAAAGGTTAAAATTCTCTTCTATATGACACACATAAAAGTGGCAGATTTAGAGAATTATTAATACAGCGGAGTTCAAAGTCAGTCCGCAATACATCTGTGTTTCACTTGAAAACACTTGCATTAGCGAGCATATGTATCACAAAATAGTGATTTCTAAGTTATGTAAAAGATTTTAAATAGCTGTTAAAGTCTCATTTAGCGACTCACAAAGCTACAAGATTGCGTTAAGTATGCCTTCATGGTGTACATTTTGAGGAGAAGTGTACGTAGTCACATTACATGCAAGGAGCTCCAACTAGACAGAATTCCCGCCGTGGCCTAGTCACTGAACTCAAGAAAGTGAAGCAGCACCCGGAGCTCTAGCACGATCTTATCGGAAAGCATCCGTCGTTCTCACTCACGGATACTGAAAATCTTCGGATAAATATCCGATACCCTCATTTTGACTCTACCACCATGGTTTCGACTAATGGAAGTGAGAATTTTTATGCCTCTTCCGAGAGTATCGGAAGCGGACGCTATCAACCAATCAAAACAAGGCACTCTTTGCCGCATTCGAGCACGTAGTTTAAGTTTATGACATAGTACTTAAATAGGTACCACGTCTTGTCTTATTTTGTTAGTCGATCTCTGGCTGTGTTATACCATGTGAATATACAACGTGTAAGATACTAATGCGCAGTACTCAAATACAGTCAAAAAAAAAATTAATATCGATTTTCGAACCGCTTTACCAAAACTTTAATCGTAAGTTGCGTGCAAAGTTAGTTGCGCTTCGGTGGCTGAATGGGTAAGACGCGGGACTATTACTAGGGCGTTATGTGATCGAACCCCGTGCTGCGCAATATTTTCCTGCACATTTTTATTTTTTTAAATACGCGAATCTTGGTAATTAATTCATCAGAATTTTACACTTTCAAAATAAATCACTTTTAACTCCCACAAAACTCAATATTTCTTTAAGGTACATTAATTTTTGTCAGACAGACTATTTTTTCCCTAATTGTCACCCGTTCGTGATGCAACAGCAAGAGTATTAATTTTTTAAGCATCATCAATTGTAAAAATATATTCTTTGAATAGCAGAAATAAAATTTTAAAAATATATAAATAAATATACAGTCAACTCACAATTTTACGACCCTTCCGATTTAACGACCCTCTGATGATGAAGTGCTTACAGTTTTTCAATACCTTTTATAAACTTTATTTTACACTCAGTATATTCACATGGCCATTATGACCATTATGCCAAAGTTCATTGAAATCCGCATTTTCCTGAAGCCGTGCCTCCTCCTTATAAAATAAAAACGGTAATATTCGAGTAAAAACAAATCAGATTGAAATTATCGTCCAAGCAATGGAAGAAAATCATTACTTAAATGAAAACAACTTTTCCAGTTTTTATAGAGCGCAGCAAACGAAATGAGGATTTGAAATCTCTAGCACAAAAATTAAACAGCAGTGGAGGTTTTATTAAAAATGTGAAAGCTTGGCAAAAGGTAAGCAGACTGTTACTTTATAAATTTTAAATATCATTAAAAATTAGCATTATTATATTCTAATTGTTCTAGGCTCTAAATATTTTTTAAAGTCTTGAATCAGTTGGAATGCTAATGATTTATTCAACCGAATATTGTTGATAAATTCGTCGTCGCTTAATTCAAAGGATAGGGACCTAGGAATCGAATTTCGATTCCTATGAACCCTTCTAGCATCTTATTGTTGTGCAACAGTTGCTACAATTAAAACTGAGCCATTATTTTGATGTAAACAACTACCATCAGAACAAATAACCACGCACGCTGACTTGTATCCGAAGCGGAAAGAGCTTCTCACTCGCGTTTACCGTGCCGGGAAAAAAAAGTGGAATTTCCGACAGGGTTTCCGATATCGGAACGTTCCCGAGAGCATCGTGGTAGACCAAATTGACGCCCTTTCGGAATGTGACGTCATGAGTGAGAAAAGGGTTGTTTTTCCGCTTCGGAAAAGTTTCCGAGAAGATCGTGCTAGGGCCCCCGGTTTGGACAGTGGTTGGGAGGGTGAATTCCTCTCGCAGCTGGGCTGCTGTGTACGCTAGTAGGAGCTGGTGCACGTAAAATCCGTCGTGGCTCCAATGTCCTCTATATTTAATGTTACCTCTGGGGTTGGCGATTTCGGATGGTTGGTCCCTCATCTGAGATTGGTCCAAGATTGGGAGACGCCGAGATTAGTCGGACTTCCTCCCACTAGGGATGATCAATACAGAAGCCGGCCATTCCGCTCATCGCCTTCCTATATGCTTGATCTGGCATCTCTCCGAGGTTGTGACAGGGCATTAGCAACAACAACACTAGCCACAGAATCTTCTAGGACAAAATGATCTTTGGTGGTATCATTTTTAGTATTTTATTTCCTATGAAATAGATGATATATAGAGTTCATTTATTTTTGTATTTGTAATTGGAATTGGCGGGAAAAAGAACAGGTTTTCTTGAAAAACGCAACCCAAGTGAGTGTCTATTACTATCTGCACACAATGTTTATTAAATTATTTAATGATTTTTTTATTTATAACTATTAATCGCAGTAAAAAGAATTACAGTAGTTTATAAAATAATATTAGTAAGATTGTTTAGTTCAGTAAATGTTTAGTTCATTTAGTTCTCCGTCAGAAGTGCAAAAGTTATATTTCATATATATATATAGCCATAACATGTTTTTGCACTTGCAAAGTTGTCTGTATAAAGAGATCTTACACATCTATAACGTCATATATGCATTAGAGATGAGACGGGCTCAGCCCGAGCCCGAACCGGGAACGGGCTCTGATATTCACAATTGTGCTCGGGCTCGGGCGGGCTCGGGCTCATGAAAAATTTCTCCTTTATTGAACATACTGCTTGAGACAGATTTTAAAAAGTGATTCGTAAGGAAAATAAAAGTACTTATAAAAGATAAATAAATAAATAAACAAATAAAAATAGCGGCACGGGCGCCTAGAAGGTGCGTGAATCTCTTTGGGTATTTTAGAACGGCGGTTTATATTCCTTAGTTAGTCATGAGATCTGACATTTTTTGATAAAAGATGAATACAAAGAATTAGAAAGTGCATTGGGAGTTTGCAACTATACTTGTCTTTAATTTGCACAAACGGCAAAATTTATTGTATTCTATCAATGAAGTAATTGAAATTTTTTTAATCTTTAGCTAAACTTTCGGGCTCGGGCATGCTCGGGCTCCGACTTAAATAATATTGCTCGGGCTCGGGCGGGCTCGGATGAACAGTCCTCGGGCTCGGGCGGGCTCTGGCTTCAAAAAATGAGCCCGAACTCATCTCTAATATGCATATATTATTTTGAATATTCAAGGTTATTTTTCCTTTAGTTTTGCATATGTGTTATTTTGATATGTAATAAATAATTGAATCGTTTTACATTGTTTTTATTTGTAGCATAGTAATGTTGATATTTCTCCAAGTGGTATTTCGTAATGTATTTTATAATTTGTTTTCATTATTTGGTATGTATTTTTGTCATGAGCCCTCTTGAGCGCTGCGTGTTAGGCTTTATGTTTAATTCTAGGGTTAAAATTCTTTGTTGAAAATTTTTTCTGGCATCAAAATTTTTGTTGGGCTGTGGAGAGAAATGTGTGACGAAGTTCACATATTTTTCGCGTCTAAAATAATGTTTTTTTGTTTCGTCTTTCAAAATCAAATATTCCGTATTATATTAATTTCTGTCACCACTTTGCTTTTCTGTTTGATATGTGCGCGTTTGATTTTGTGTTCGAGTTTGCGGTTTTTATTCTATATTAATTTCGCTTTAGCATATGCTGTGTAAGTTCTTGGTGCCTCCCGGTCGTCCGTCTTTGCTTTCTCACGGGGGTTGTAGGCTTTTGTTTTGGCGTTCGCCAAATTCTGGCACTTCTGTCTTGGCAATATGCTGTTGTTCCGTTAATTTCAAATTTTTATATTTATTACACCTACCGGACAGTTTTTGTCATGTGGGGCTGTGGCTTATGAGTGCTCATATTATACTCACCATCCTAAAAAGACCTGGCAGTTTTGTAAAAAGTTTTTAGTACACTTCTTGATAGCTCTCCGTCAGAAGAGGTTGTGTTCTATATTTATGGGTACTCCGGCACGCCGTGTGGCCGGAACGATTAGATCACTGTCTGGTGTTATTTCACACTAAAGCAATGTACTGTATACGTAATTGAACTTGTTTCTTTTAAAACTCAATAAACTCACTTTGCTGATACCTTCAATAAACGTAGCTTTTCAGAATTCGAGTCGTCTGCCTGTTTTCTAAGTCTTCAGCTTAACTAATGGATTTTTAAGAAACCACTATGCCAGAGGTCCCCAAACTGGGTGCCGCGGCACCCTACGGTGCCACGAGCGTATGTCATGGGTGCCGTGGAGATAATCATGAAAAGTGTTTTGGTGTGTAAATTCAAATAATTTCCTCTGAACCGATATCCCCAAGAAAGTGAGCCAAGCCGATCACTAAATGGGCTCAAACAAAAATATTTCAGTCAAGTTCAAGACTGTCCTGTAGCTTCTCTTTTATAGGAAGTCCTTAAAATAGCGGTATTGTCAAAATTCTATATCCCTTTCCCAAGAGAGTACTTTCTTGATGTTTAGCTCTATAAACAAACAAACAAAAAATAACGTAAAATGCATCCAAACTGCTTCATTCTAACCTTCATATTCATATTGCTTTAAAGGAAATCTGCCGCGAAAGTTGTTAGCCTGAAAAGGGTGCCTTGAAATGTTTTTAGCCTGACAAGGGTGCCGCGGGGGAAAAAAGTTTGGGAACCCCTGCAATATACGTTATGTAAAAACGGCCGAGGAGAAGTTTTCTTGATCACCCTCCGACAACTCCCCCTTCATGCATGCACTTTTCTTTTGTTTTTACCCTTTTTTCAAGTAATGTTTATGTTCATGTTTCGTCCGTTTGAAAATTTCCTGATTTTGCCACAAAAATCTTGCTTTGTTTTGAAGCTCATGTTTGAAAATTAATATTTATATATGTTTTGATATTTTATTGATTGAAAGTTTTTATAATGTTTTTCACTAAGTGAATTGAGTTTGATATTCAAAGAAAGAAATATTAATAATAATAATAATTATTAAAAAAGAGTTTGTTTTGAAAGTTGATAGAGTAAAATGCAATGCAATCTAGTTGCAGCACAATGCTGTGCTGCAACTAGATTGCATGGGACTTATTTCAGGTATTTGAATGGGGGGTAGAATATTAGATATAGAATATGGAATAGGGTATTTGATTTGAATAGGGTATTTGATCAGGTATTTGATTGGGGGTAGAATATTGAATATTAGAGCCCGAACCGGGCTCGGGCTCTAATATTCACAATTGTGTTCGGGATCGGGCGGGCTCGGGCTCATGAAAAATTTCTCCTTTATTGAACATACTGCTTGAAACAGATTTTAAAAAGTGATTCGTAAGGAAAATGAAAGTACTTATAAAAGATAAATAAATAAATAAACAAATAAAAATAGCGGCACGGGCGCCTAGTAGGTGCGTGAAGCTCTTTGGGTATTTTAGAACGGCGGTTTATATTCCTTAGTGGGCACATTTTAGGCACATTTTCTCCGGCAGAGTTGGCAACAGTGATACAGTTGGGTAAAAGCGACAAATCGGAGAAGAAGCGAAAATTTACTCGTACGCAAAATGCCATGAGAGAAACTGGTTTTCGGACAGCCTGTATATATCCTAGTGAGCCATGCTCAGAAACACAATAATATTTAATGTTGCCATTCAAAAGTTATTTTAATTAGGAGCTAAAGCGTAATAAATTCAGAACATCTGTTTCAGCTGTATTTTTAATAATGTAAAACCTATTGGACACCTTGCGAATTTGCCACCCATGGCGATTTTTCATTATTTGGCGACTTGCGTACATGTAAAGTTAATAAAAGCTACGGAACAGATAGGATAGCTTGCCACCCATGGCGACTTTTCATGATTTGGCCATTGACACATGCCTATTTTACAGCTTACGAAATATTGTAACAAAAGATTAAAGCTGTTGTGAACTAATAGTATTAAGATATGTAAAATTATGTGGCATACTTTTATGTCGCATTTTTGGGACACGTTTTTCATACAATTTTCAATAAAGGGGGTGAGAGATAAAATGACATAGTCATTAATAGATGGAGAAACGCTGTACAGAAAAATGCACAATTCCAACTGAATGAAAATTTCAAAAACTTACTCTCAGGTGTATTCAGCAGACGATAAATTACGATAAATTGCGCCAAGCATTAGAATAATCTCCTCAAAATCGCACAAAACCGTTTAATTTTTCGACAAATTAAAAAGTTGCACATTTTAGTCTCAGAAAATTTCTAAATATGTTTCTTTTGAGTATAAAACATTTCATTCCTGCTCTGATTTCCCATGCACACGATATTTTAATTTAAAAACAGCCTTACAAATAATCTAGATTAAAAAAAACGTTATTCTTTTATTTTTACTTCAAGAGTCTGAATCATTTAATAAACTTGCCGAATGTGGCAACCTAGATAAACTTAAACGTCGCTTTTTCCACTGTGGGGTTACAATTAGGAAATGGCGGAAAGCAAAAATTAGCCTTTTGCGATACGTTTTTTATCGATATCTCCTAAAATAATTCGAATTTTGAAAAAATCGCTTCGAGGTGTGTCGGGAACTGTCATGGAAAATTTCCGTACAAAATTTGGTAGGTCTACGCTCACCCGTCTTCGAGCTACGCGAGACACATTCAAACAAACTAACTAACAGTTTACACATTGTTTTATTAATATAGAAGAAAGATAGTTTTTATTTTTTCTAACTCATGAGGGCGTAATTCTAACTCATGTTTGTAAATTCCACGCGATTCTAGATACTTGGAAACGCTTTGCTGCAAAGGAATGAATGATTTTATGCCAAATCTGGCAACCATTATGTTTATTTTTTCAGTTTTTTATTAATATCTTCTAAAATAATTCGATTTTCGAAATTTAAGTCAGCTTAGCAGGTTCCTCGGAATTTTTCAAATCTGTGGGCACCATAGTCGAAACTCAAATCCCCACGGTTTAGGAGGAGATAGGTCAACAAGCTTTGACAGCGCCCGCGGCAGCGGCAGCGGCAGCGGCCTTTACTTTTTTTTAGAATAGGGAGATTCAATCTGTTCCGCTATATAGAGGAAAATGTTTCAGTTTCAGCACTCCTTTCCTGATACGTGTTAGTTAGTTTATAAATGCTTTACGCAAATATTAAAATAAGAAAAAAACATCCTAACTTTAGCTTTTCTGCAAGAGTGATACTTTCTTGAATAATTAGTATTCTCAGTAACTACATTTATCAGTATTTCAGCATACTGTTATTGAATTCATCTATGATTCATTTTTTTTCTGAAACCCTTATTGTAGGTTTTTATATATTGAATATTAACTTATGGCAGGGTCTTTAAGAGACAATTATTTTATGTTATGGCAAGCCTACATGTGGATCATATATGCCCAGGGAGAGTTGATTTGAATGGAGGACATTTTTAAGGGCTTCTAGAGCGTATTCACTTACATCTGGAGAAAACCACCCAAAGTTACAGACCGCTAGATCGACAGCCGCGCTACAGGGCTGAACTTGGGACCTTCACACTCCATCCATTTACCATGTTCAAATATTTTATCCACTCTGTTTAAGAGACAATATTCATGTTTTGAATAATTTTTTTTCCACATCTCTTTAAGTTACTGGAAAGGCACATAAAAAATAAAACAATCTAACACATTTTTACTTAAAATAAATAAATGAAATTTATTTTTATCAAGTGTATACCTAACCAACTGTATACCTAAAGTATACAGGTATACATTTGATAAGGTATACACTTGTTAGATATACACTTGATTAGGTATACACAACCACGTGTATACCTAACCCTCTTAGGCAGCTAAGGTGTTAGCTGCCTAAGAACGAAAAATAAGGGTGCTAAAGTCCTGTTATGGATACACTGAGCTTGGCAATGACAAACTGTACGGTACCCTACTCTCAACGACAACAAAAAAATAAATAAAACTCAGAACTTAAGCTATATCTTGTCCCAGAAATAAGCACTTATCTTCACCATTTAATGCTTTCTACACACAGGATTTCCAACAAGATACAACCTGATTTCAAGTTAAAAATCTCGAAAATATAAAGATCTATAGACGGGTGCAGCAAACCATTTGTTAACCATTTACAGACCGATTCCAGATTCAGGCATATTTTAAATTACTTTTTTGCATATTTTGTCTTCTGATTAGTTTGTTAAAGAATAGTAATCAGTTAAAGGGGAAAAAAATTATATTATGTACAATTTTCACTGCCGTTTGCGACAATGGATCATTTCTGACTATAATATATATTGGTTTCAAAAACAGAATATAGTAATGGCTAGTTTAAATAATAAATGAAATATTAAGAATTAATGAAAGATTTATTTTTGAATTTAATAAAGATATGAATTGTTTGCACAGTATCTTATCTGTCAGATTTGGCGTATCTTTGTAGAGGTACTAAAGCTGTGCCACGTGAATAATTCCGTTTAGGGCGGTAGCAGAGGACTTCGTACTTCACGAACTATTGTTGCACTCTTAGACTTCGAAAGAAGTGGGTCGCTTTTGTTAAAGAGGCATTTAAACTAAAAACGTGTGCTAATCAATTGGATGTAAATAAAAATTCGTGTGCTATTTATTTTAGTGTTATGGATAATCAGGTAGGCGTGTCAGAATAAAAATGTTATCGATAAAAAAATAATAATTAGTGCTTTGGAATTTAATGAATTTTAATAGCTTAAAGAGACCATGCCAGCTGTGAAGAAATAGAAAGCCAGTAGTGAAGTAAGGTATCTTTAAGAATGCTTGTAACAGCAACATTTACATATTTTTCGGTAATTTAAATAAAAATTGAATGTTTAAAAAATACTTCAGTTTTAACAACCATGTTGAATAATATAATTAAAGAAATACAAGATTGTTTTTAAAAATACTACACGGATATTATACAATGAATATTTTAAGAACTATAATTTCTAATCTTGAGAGTGTACCAAAGGAATCTATTTTTTGATGGCACAAGATGCATTGATTTCATATAGAACGAAACATCATTTCACATCGAATTTAATGTATGTTGCGGAGTTAAAGCCCCTCTTGAAAACATTTTATGACTTATTATGATTTATTACTAATATTTTAAAGTGATATTGAATTAACATATATAAAAAAAATCCCCTGAAATTTAATAGTAAATAAGCATTACGTTAAAAAAAAGTGTGTTTTCTGTAGAATGTGCAAAACTTGTGATTTCGAAGAGACGCAGATGAATAAATTTTATTTACGTGCATACAAAATTAACTTTCATGTAGAAGCATAGTAAAATAAGAATTCAGGTAAATTTCTAAAAATGTTTTCTTTGTACCGAAGCATTTTTACAATTTGAATAAAAATTTTAGCATGTGTGAGAACAGCATACATTTCTGGTTATATGTCGAAAAAAAAAAATTCTGAGAATGTTTTTCAAAATATGGAAATAAAACCTCGTTCAGATCGTGAACTTGTTATGATGACCGTTAGAATGCATGAATTCAGTTGAGTTTCTCTCCAACGAACATAAGCAAACTTAAATGCATTTATCACATATGAAATAAGCTGTGACAAAGATAAACAGCTTATTTCTATATGCCAAAGCATTTTTAAAATTTAAATTAAAATTTATTCATGGGTAAGAACAGAAGCATAATTCGTACATTTTTCGATATATGTCGAGAAAAAAATTTCACTGAGAATGTTTTTCAAACGATTGAAAATGAACTCCGTCCGTCGCATCTTGAACCTGTTACAATTACAGCTAGAATACGCGAATTCAGTAAAGTTTCTCTTATACAAACAGACGATGTTTTACGTCAATTAATCAAATATGAATTAACCAATGACATAAGTAAACAGCACATTCCAATGGACATTTACGTAGAGGGCAAAGATGCCGGTAGTAAATACATATCAATAAATATTTTTCTAAACAGTGTTGAAGAAGCAAAAACTGGTGATGAACTTATTTGTGAAATTGGAGTGATTGATAATGAAGGCTACAAAAGGTTTGTTCGGTGGTTTGAATTTTCTAGAGAAGAAGACAGTTCGATTTTCAAACAATCATTTTGTTGTCATTCGCATGTGCAACGGGGGAGTTTTCAAATCGACAAGTACATATCGAGAGAAACTTTGCTTCGCGAATCAGAACAGCTACTACGAGATGATGTTCTAATTCTAAACATAAAATATCAGGTTATTGAACATGTTGACCATTTCTCCCAAGACAAAGACGTCAGTTCTGACTTAGAGGGATCATGTTTCAGAACAGTTGATCAGCCTGAAGGAATTATCCACTACTTGTTATTGGACTCTTGGTTCGCCGAACGCCTGCGTGAAGAATCCCAGTTTTTTGCAAAGAGATTAATCAGCCAGAAAGAAAAGGAAACAGGACTCATTGTCATACCTTCCGAAGAGTACCAAACGTTGCTAGGTGTATCATGTATTTTGCTCAGACCTGATGCTATTGCCTTGAATTGTTTAAATGAACTTTTCAAACTTTATACTTTTGCAAAGAACTATGACATTCCAGTTGTGTTGGATACGTGTAGATGCTTGCTGAGGAATTGCATTGATGAAAATTATCGTGAATATATTACAGATTTTGCTAAGACACAACAAGATGTCTGGCTGATGAAAATCGGAAATGTTTACTTAGAGATTGGTTTCTTGAAAAAATCTGTTATTAACTTAAAAGAGCTCTTCAAGCTTTATAGTTCTGCGAAAAAAGATGACAATCCAGTTATTTTGGGTGTGTGTAGATGCATGCTGAAAAATTACTTTGACGGAAAAAATAATGAAGACGAAGATTTTGTTCGTAGTCTTAAGGATTTCACTGGTGGCAATCTGAGGGATATTACCTTGATTTTGCAAAATGATGGTCCATATCCGGAATGTGCATTTTGTAAATTAGCTTGTAAACCAGAAAATATAAAGATAAATATTCCTCCAACTCTAACACGAGATTCTCATCTACCAGAGCGATGGAATTCTTATTTATTTTTCTTGAAACAACCAGTTTTCAGAAGAGACACGTTTGACTTTTATAAATGAACATTTAAAAAATCTATAACCCTTTTGAAGAGCAACCATTTACACATCTATATGAAAGAACAACTGGCTCAAAGCTAAAAAGCACAGAAACCTGTTCAGCTGGCTGTGCTATCTTTAGCCCTGTAACGCACAATTGGCAATTCGATCTACCTCAATGTTGTTGGTAGTTAAACTGAGCGATGGAAATTGCTTGCGTTTTCAGCATTGGGCAGTATATCCAGTTCTTCTATATCAATGCATTTTCATCATATTCTCTCCAGTTTTCTGAAGATGCCACTAATGATAGATACAATTCTGACACTAATTTTACAAATAAACGATAATTTTTTTGTGGAAAATTTGTTCTAAAAAATTAGGGATTATCGTGTAACAACGTCACCTTCAAGTATTTTAATTAAACTGAATTTATTCTCCGGGAATCAAAACTTCAAAAATTGACATTATTGCTACCGACAATGGTGATAAATTCGGGACCTCACAGCGAGGACACCGCGCATTAAAAGGGTAAAATTCACTTCTATATGACACACATAAAAGTGGCAGATTTAGAGAATTATTAATACAGGGGAGTTCAAAGTCAGTCTGCAATACATCTGTGTTTCACTTGAAAACACTTGTATTAGCGAGCATATGTATCACAAAATAGTGATTTCTAAGTTATGTAAAAGATTTTAAATAGCTGTTAAAGTCTCCTTTATCGACTCACAAAGCTACAAGACTGTGTTAAGTATGCCTTGATGGTGTACATTTTGAGGAGAAGTGTACGTAGTCACCTTACATGCATGGAGCTCCAACTAGACAGAAGTCCCGCCGTGGAGTAGTCACTAAACGCAAGAAAGTGAAGCAGCACCCGGTTTGGACAGTGCTTGGGAGGGTGAATTCCTCTCGCAGCCGGGCTGCTGTGGAACCGTGTACGCTAATGGGAGCTGGTGCACCTAAAATTCGTCGTGGCTCCAATGTCTTCCATATTTAACGCTACCTCTGGGGTTGCCGATTTCAGATGGTTGGTCCCACATCTGAGATTGGTTCAAAATTAAGGGACCCAGAGATTAGTCAGACTTCCTCCCAATAGGGCTTATTAATATAAAAGCCGCCCCTTCCGCTTATCGCCTTCCTATATGCTAGATCTGGCATCTCTCCGAGGTTGTGAAAGTGCATTAGCAACAACAAGACTAGCCAGATTCTTCTATGACAAAATGATCTTTGGTGGTATCATTTTTAGTATTTTATTTCCTATGAAATATATGATATATAGAGTTCATTTGTTTTTGTATTTGTAATTGGAATTGGCGGGAAAAAAACAGGTTTTCTTGAAAAATTCAACCCAAGAGAGTGTCTATTACTATCTGCACACAATGTTTATTAAATTATTTAATGATTTTTTTTATTTATTACTATTAATCACAGTAAAAAAAATTGCAGTAGTATTAATTTATAAAAAATATTTAAAAAGATTGTTTAGCTGGAGGCGCAAAAGTTAAATTTCATATATATAGCCATATATATTCATTTATATAAAATACAAACTAAGCACCAAAAACAAAAACAAAAAACAAACATAACCAGAAAATATAAAGGCTATAAAATCTTACTTACAGGTTTTTTTATCTTTTTACTGCTGAATGGGTGGTCAGTAGTGCGAAAGCGCATTAGGCCTCTCTGTCGCTTCAAATGCCGACAATCTTGTTGAACAGTCTAGTATTTATTAGTGATGCAACGGATATCAATTTGGCCGGATACCGTATGTACGGCCAAACTTTCAGCTGGATATCCGGTTATCTGGCCGCAGTATGTTTTCTTCTTTTTTGTTTTATTTTCACTAGTTTTCTTAGCTCGTTGAGCAATTAATTTTTTCTTTGAATTTTCTCATTAGTTTCAAATGATTTGATTCAAATTTCAGAAATCATTTTGGGATTGTCTCTATGAATTTAGTACTACTTTTACTGCAATTAAAGTCTTACAAATAGCATTTTCATGGATGTTTTCCCTCAAGAGTTACATAAATATCAAAAACGATCAGCTCCTGAAAGAAAGACATCTCCATTCAACTGTTGGAAAATCAATGTAACAAATTTCCTTTCTATATACAAATTAGGGAGGGAGGGGGCATTTTCTCGCCAGCCAGCAGTAGTACAGCAAATACACTATTCTCATAAGCAGGGCAAATTTATGATGGAAGAAAGGTAACCAAATTCTTACAAAGATTTAAAAACAGTGTTTTTGTACAGTAATTTCTTCCAGTAATAATTTACTACAATCTTAAAAAAAGATAGAAGTACTTAATTCCCCCCCCCCCCCATTTTTCTATTACATGATAAAAAGTATTGAAAATAAAATATTTTCACAAGTTTTGTTTTTTCACATTTTTTATTATTGTTGTATTTAAAGTGTATTCATTTATTTTGTTTACTTATGATATTTCTATGTATATAATTTTAGGCCGGATGTACTGCAGGATATTTGTAATATCCGGCTACTGCAAATTATCCGGTATATTTGCTGGATGCAGTATGTTTGCCAGATATCCGTTGCATCCCTAATAGTTATTTGTTTATCTATTCCATATTCCTGGTATTACATCTAGCATTGTGTTACTTATAAAATTTCTTTTTCTCTTATTTGCATCGTGAACTAGAGCATTGCTGGTGGAGAGTACAAGAGAGCCAAATATTTTAAACAATATTAAAGACCACTTCTTGAATTAACATATTGTAACCGAAGTCAAAATGCAGAGTGATTCAAAATTACAGGGACAAATTTCTAGGAGGTGTAGCTTACAACAAGACGGCACGGAATCACAGAACGACGTGGTCGAAAACGTCGTCTTCATGCACCTATTAATAATCACTTCAGAAGAAGTGTTCAAGTATCAGCGAATGTTCACACCGCGGTTTTTCACGCAACTTTCAGAGATTCCACTTAATAAAAAATGTTAATTCATTTTTTTCCCATCACGCTAATGAAGTTGCCAGAGGAGAGCCCATTGTTTAATTGTTTATGAAACCCTGTTAAGAAATTAGACTCACACTTCAACACCGCTTCCAAAGTGATTGTTGACTGGTACATGACGACGACGTTTCCAACCCCGCATTGCTATGGGATTCTGAACCATCTTGGTGTATCTTACCCCTCCTAAAAGTTTGTAAAACTTATTTCGAATCGCACTGTATATATATTTTCATATTAGTTGTTTCTTTAATTCTGTTTTATGATTGTCTCTGTAAGAGCGTTAGTGATAGGCGATTAATATGAAGCTACTGCATTAGGAAGTAAAATATACTCTGAGTGATTTGTTCCTATTAAGGTTACAGAAAACAGGCAGTAAGTCATCACTAAATGACTCAGATTAAAGTATATATATATATATATATATATATAGAAATATGATTAACAAAAATAATAATAGTCTATTGTTTTCCACTAAAAGAGTAATATTAAAATACCTGATATGTTACTTTTTACGCACTTGCATTTATTTATTTTTTTTTTCCTTAATTCATATTACTTTCTGTTTCACTATCAAAATTAGAATACCACCCACTTTCTGTCTTTATCCAAAATTTTATTTGCATTTATAATATGTATATTTTTGCATTAGTATAAATATATTTAAATGCCTTACACTATTTGGCTATCAAAATTAGTTTGAATATTACTCACTGTCTGGCTTCCTTTCAAAATTTACTTTACATCGCCTAAAATCAATTTTTTTCTTTCGTCTTTGTCACCTTATCAAAATTGTTATTGTATTTTTCATTATTTTGTATTCCTTATTATTGTATATTATTTGTATATTGTACATTATTGTGCATTATTATATGTAATATGTAATTACATTTCTGATATGTACACCCTCCAAAAAAGTATCCTAGTAAGAGATAAATTTCCTACTTTGGTTTCATACATTAAAAATTATTTATCATAGAGTATGAATTAGGCTATGCACAAGTATGAATTTTCATATTTCTGTCAAGTTGTGAGTTTTTCAAAAACTCTATTATTATTCTCAAATCTAAAATAGTAAATTCATCTTTTACTCATACTTTTTTGGAGGGTGTATGTTTTAAAAATTTAGTACGTTTTAAAAAAGTATTTTTTAAAAGTATTTTCAAATTTGGTATGTTTTTAAAAAATTGGGGGGGTGTACCAATAATAAGTTTTACTTCAACGGCAGTTGAATTAAAACTTCAACTGCCGTTGAAGTTTCCCTAAAGAATGGTTTGCTTCAGGAGCACGAAAAAGTCTTATCCCTTTGAAGCGCAGTGTTCCCGCTCTGGGAACACCAAACTCCGACGTTTTGACTGTTGCCAGTCACGAAGAATAGATTGAATTTCTATAAAAATAGTTGCGGGTGACATAGCTCCACGAGATATCCTTTACTTTTTAGCACATCATTTCCCGTAAAAAAAATTGTCACGATTATTTTTAACAGCACTGGCTTCTGCTGAAAAATGGAAGAATGCGAGAACACCTGAATAGATTGCCCAATGCTGAAAAAAGGGCAGTCGTTGCCATCGCTCGACTTAAATACCAGCAAGATGTGCCCGCGCAGCCGGCTGTCGTCAAAAAAGGGTCACTAGATCTGCGGCACGCGATGAACGTTTCGATCGTCCGCCATCTTGCTGGTAGTTAAGTCGAGCGATGGAATGGCTGCCCTTTTTCCAGCATTGGGAAAGGGTTGCGCATCAAAGGGTTAAACCATGTAGTTAGGCTGCTCCTGAAGTTATTTTCCTGTACTTTCCCGTGGAGTCATAGAAAAGTAAAGTCGCTTTTCTTTTTTCGTTTATCAATATTTTTCAGAGCCAGAACTACTGAAACTAATACCACGAAATTTGCTATGTCCCTAATAGCACCGTGACCTAAATGCGACGTGCAAGACCATCATGGGGTTTTGCGAATGAGTCACAAATAAGTCGCCTTGACAGTCTAATTTCCTTCTGCGGCAACGTCGCCATGAACTCAGCACGACATTGTGACTTCAGTACAACGTTACAGCGCCTTCGCATTCACAGCAGTGTGACTTAAATGTTCCACTGATTTAAAAATGGATTAAAACCTTTTTTTTTGAGAAATTCGCAAAATTACTTAAAATTCACAAAATCATAAAAAGTAGAAATATCGCCAAAGTCATAAAATTTAGTCGCATGGTACTTTCAAAAGTAGCAAAAATTGCAAAAAGTCGCAAGATCTGGCAAGACGTCACAAACGATCCGTCACAAAAAAGTCACAAGCTATTGTCACACTGTGACTTTCAGTTGACGTCACTTATGGTGACCAGTGTGACTGCGACCAATGTAACTCGCAGGGACGTCACGTTGACCTCATTGTGACGTTCCGTGCTATTAGGGGTATTTGAAGTTTGAAACGTGGGTATCGAAAGTGTTTCAAAATTTGCGATCCACGCAAGGAAAGAGGACAAAACGTTCTTTTTACATCTTCCTCTCTATCTCAAAAAAAAGAGAGAGAGATCCATAAAATTCTTCCTGTAAAATGATGTGCCTTGATGTAATTCACAATACTTCCTAATAATCAATTTCAGGTCACTTAAAACTTCCACCTCTCCCTTATTATTTCAAATATCTTTACTGGAAGAAAAGAAATAGTAGTTGTCTATGAAATTCTTGCTTTAAAAGCTGGAAATGCGAATTCATTTTATAGGCACAAATTAATTGCTATTAAAATCTTTTTAACCCTTTGACGCTTGGTGGTTGCGCCGTAAAGACACTTCATTTCAGCGCCTTCATTGCTAGTCGCAATAAATACAGTTAAATGGTCCCAATACCGAAAAAGTGCAGCCGTTGCTATCGATCTATTTAACTACCAACAATATGGCGGTCGATCGAATAGCCCATCTGGTGCCACAGGGCTAACTAAAACCCATAAAATAGTTTCAAATGGTTAAAAATTCATTTGTTTCTATTTCATAAGAAAAACGACAAAGCTTTTAGGGCCCTTAACAATTTACAGCAGTTTCTGTCAGATAAGTACATAATTTGTGAGAGTTTCATGGAGTTCAATTCACAACTGTATCCGGATTTAACCTGCTAGCTCTTATCTTTAGAAAACGCAACGACGCGATATGACCTTTTGTACCTGCTGTTAACGCCTAACAGTAGATTTTGATTTCTCTACAGTGTCCTGACCTTGAGGAAGAGAGAATTTACTGTCAGTCTACAATAGAATTTAGTTTTTATGAATTTTTGAAATACTTGACATCCTTGATATTTGACATCATTTCCTGGACAGTAGCCTCACCAGATGTGAATCCCATCGAACAGCTGTGGGATCTCATTGGACGTGACATGATTCGAGGATCACTGGTGCAAACCATGGATGATTTCCGTACAGCAGTGGGTGTAACTTGACAAAGGGACTCAGGCAACCATCAATGAGCTCCTTAATAGCATGACTCGTCGGATTCAGACCTGTATAGCACCCGAGGTGGGCACATTATATACTGAATAAATTTGTTTATAATGATTTTATTTGTCTGTTTTTTTTATCATTTGCGTATTCATCTCACCACTATCGCTTCTGAAATTTGCATGGCGCTACGTGACATTATTTCTTGGTGTTGCAATTTCCCTTTTGAGTGAGTGTATTTATAAAAACGTTTAAGTAATTATATCATACAACATAATATCGTAATTACCAAGAAGGCACCCCGTTGATCTCATCCTTTTTAACAAACCTCGCCTATCTCTTATGAGGGAAAAAAATTGCACCTGGGGGATTAGGAAGGGGGGGATGCAATACAAGAGGGGGGGATACCTGACATATATGAGCTTCTGTAAAATTCGTTTTATGTAATTAATGCCATAAAGTAATAGAATTTATTTTGTGTGGTCCTGTAAAGAAGTAATCGAGTTGTATACACCTTTTTCAATAGTTACTATAGCATGACATTGCTATCGCTATATACTACATACTATGCATACTATTAACCCTTTGAGGCGCATCCCTTTCCCAATGCTGAAAAAAGGGCAGGCGTTGCTATCGCTCGACCTACCTACCAGCAAGATGGCGAACGATCAAAACGTTCATCGCGTGCCACGTCGATAAAAAAGGTCTGTCGATTGTCCGCCATCTTTCTAGTAGTTAAGTCGATCGATGGCAACCGCTGCCCTTTTTTCAGCATTGGGCGATGTATCCAGCTGTTCTCGCATTCTTCAATTTTTCAGCAGATGTCAGTGCTGTTTAAAAATAATCGTGGCAATTTTTTTACGGGAAATGACGTGCTAAAAAGTAAAGGAGCTATGTCACCCGCAACTATTTTTTATAGAATAGCTATTCTTCGCGATATAGCTATTCTTCGCTTATAGCTATTCTTCGCGATATAGCTATTCTTCGCGATATAGCTATTCTTCGCTTATAGCTATTCTTCGCGATTGGCAACATTCAAAACGTCAGAGTTTGGTGTTCCCAGAGCGGGAACACTGCGCGTTAAAGGGTTAAACTATTCCTCTTTCCCTACTACCCTCAAGTGGGTCTTGAAGTGGCAAAAATTGACATGTGGCTGCTCGATTAGCTCTTTCTTTTATGCCTTGAGATTGACTGGACACTGTACCATGCTGACCTATTGCAGCCATACCAGATAGACTGTCGTTATATTATCATTAGTGTATGTGTGTGTCTTGGACTGAATTTTTGAAGGCATTAATTAGTGTATGGTGGATGATGACCTGGTAGAACCTTCATATGGAATATGATTTATCATGCAAGGTCGGCTTGGCTAAAGCTGCTATATATATAAGGGTACTGACTCGTCGACATTTTGGCTCACGGTCGTTGGATCCAGCCAAAGACGATTAATACACTATAACTCATGGAATAAAGATGAGCGTTGTGCTTAGGAGTAATTGCGCTAAAAGACCGCACAAATTAATGCCACAGATATCGATGGCCTCCCTCTTCCTTCAAAAGGAACGTTAATGTAACGGTTTATTAGAACATATGTTACGATAGTATAGATTAAAGCATGCATATACTAGGTTAATAAATATTTAGTGTGCATTAAATAAAAAGTGGCATGTGTATTCGTCATTTTTCAGAGGCCCCCCGAACTAGACGATAATTAATCGCACATTTACCCTTTAACGCGCAGTGTTGCCGCGCTGGGAACACCAAACTCTGAAGTTTTGACTGTTGCCAGTCACGAAGAACAGATTTGATTTCTATAAAAGTACACTCATGTCCATAAATTAAGGATAATTCAGAATCACACAGAAATTGATCTTTAAAATAAAAATTTCACCTGTGGAATGATCACACACATCTTGAAGAAGAATATGCAAATTACAGGAAACCACCAGATGGCGTGGATGGTACGTCACAATGACGAGAGTGTAAGAGAGGGGTATATAAGGAATGGTGGCAAAGAAGTAAAATTGTTCACAAGCGCTGTGAAAGCCTTTCAGTGCAAAAACCGCATAGTTATGGCACAAAGGAGGCATTTGGATGATGTTTTACGTGGCAGAATTATCGGACGACTGGAATGTGGACGTACCCAGCTGGAAGTATCCGAGGAACTTGGAATCGCCCAGAGTGTCATCTCCAGGCTTTGGCAACGATTCCAAGATGATGGTAATGTGAGTAGACGTTACAGCACAGGTCGCCCCCGAGTTACAACGCCGAATGAGGATCGCTATTTGGCAGTTACTGCCAAAAGAAACAGACGGAGTACAGCATCAGACCTGTCCCGTCAGCTCTCTTCAGCTACCGGTACGACAGTTTCAAGGCAGACCGTGTACAGACGCTTAGGGCACATTGGTCTATATGCTCGTAGGCCTGTCAGATGTGTTCCACTTACCGCAACTCACTGTCGCCTGCGATTAACCTGAAGTAGAGAGCATGCATTGTGGACACCGCAACAGTGATCTTGTGTGATGTTTTCCGACGAGTCCAGGTTTAGCTCGCCGGACATTCATCTGGAGAGCGCCAGGTACCCGTTACCACCAAGAGAACACCATTGAAAGACACCGTTACGGTGGTGCAGGATGTCTCGTTTGGGGAGGAATTATTCTTGGTTCCAGAACTGACCTGCATGTTCAGAGTGTAACGATGACAGGCCACATCTATCGGGATGTCATTCTGGAACAACATGTACGTTTGTTTAAGGGCGCCATGGGTGCTGAATTTGTGTTTATGGATGACAACGCCCGTCCTCACCGTGCAAACATTGTAGACGAATGCCTTTAATCGGTGGATATCACCCGTATGCATTGGCCAGCATACTCACCGGACTTGAATCCAATAGAGCATGTGTGGGATATGCTTGGCCGACGAATTGCAGCCCGTCAACTCCCTCCCACCTGTCTACCGGAATTTCGGAGTGCATTGCTTGATGAGTGGTGTAATATTCCCCAAGATCAGATTGAAAATTTGATACTCAGCATGCCTAGGCGTTGCCAGGCCTGTATTGCATCGTCCGGGAGACATACTCCGTATTAACCATCCTACTAACCATGTTATACTGTTTTTTGTAAATAGGTTCTTTTTAGAAATTTGGTCAAGGGAGTAAAACTTGCAATTTTTATTAATTATGTCAAACATATAGCATCTTTTTTGCTCTTTACTTTTTGTTTAATAAATAGACTTTACAAATAAGTCAAATTTGTTTTGCTTCTTTCTCTTTCTTTGCCTGAACTTCATTATCCTTAATTTATGGACATGAGTGTAGTTGTGGGTGACATAGCTCCACGAGAATCCTTTACTTTTTAGCACGTCATTTCCCGTAAAAAATATTGTCACGATTATTTTTAACAGCACTGACATCTGCGGAAAAATGGAAGAATGCGAGAACAGCCGGATAAATTGCCCAATGCTGAAGAAAAGGGCAGCCGTTGCCGTCGCTCGACTTAACTGCCAGCAAGATGGCGGACGATCGAAACGTTAATCGCATGCCACAGATCTAGAGACCTTTTTTTGGCGACAGCTGGCTGTGCGGCGTATAGTTAAGTCGAGCGATGGCAACGGCTGCCCTTTTTTTCAGCATTGGGAAATGATTGCGCCTCAAAGGGTTAATGTATGCCGATAGTATTAAAAATGCCAACCTTAACGAGATTTTTTTATCAGTATGATGAATTAACTATTATTAAAGAAAATAGTTTAGATTATGTACTATTATGTACTTTTTGTAGCTTACTTTCTGTAGTTAAATTATTCGCTCTTCAGTATTAGTTATAAAGCCATTGTGTTGTGAAGTTATTTATAATTTAGTAAAATTTTAATTTGGTATTTTCATTTTTAAAAAATTATTATTAGTTCAGATATTATACAATTTTGTATGAGCGAAGAGTGTTTCATATCATTATAAATTACTGAAGTATTTTACTTTTAATTTGTCCGCCCCCCTCCCCCTCTGGTTGCGGCCTTGACCTCAGGACCTACCGCGATTACTGGTTTTCTGAACGGGCCAATACGGAAAATAAAAATTATTGGACACAGACTAACACATGCAGGAGAACTTTCTACGGCATTCAAAATTTTAACGTTCAGGTAGTCCCTCTTGTTGAAATTGCCGCTGGATATATTAACGTAAGGTCACTTATCATTTAGTTAGTTGTAAGACGCTGTTGAGAAAGGATTAATATAACAAACAATTTTAATTAAATATACACGAAATATTTATTAGCACGGTGCATTGTGTTTCAATTTATATCATTGCAAAAAATCTTCTGGTTAACCGTTTTCTATTTATATTTTCTATCGTTCAGCAGAAAAAAATAGTTTTTCATTTCAATCACAGTGAAATATGCCAAACTGTGTTATCACAAGGAGTTATTTAGAGTCGCATAAATTGAGAATATGACCTAAAGTTTGTGGTGGAGTTTATGAATCTTGCACACAGTTAGTTTTCAAACGGAGTAAAATTGAAACTTGCCACGACATTGGAAAAAAAAAACATGTTTTTTTTTTTTCAAATAGCTCTTTTTTAGAGGAACGTAATCGTACGATGAAAGAAGAGAGAGAGAAAAAACCTTTGCAGAAAAGTGTTTTGCAGAAATTTCTGAAAAGACTATCATTCAACAAAAAGCGTACTTTTAATTAACATACCATAATTCTCGGAGATTTGAAATTTAAAAGCATGCCTAGTACATATTCTAAAGAAATTTTCTTTTTTAACTACTTTTAGACGTAATTTGATCAGTTTTTTAAATCGTTTTTTTTTTTTAAAGCCTGAACACAGTCAGCGCATACTGAATGTCACGAACAAGAAATATTCACACATTTCTCTGTTATTCATGTACAATTGTTTGTCATTTTAAACAACTTCTCACCGCAGAATTCCATCGCAAATATAATGCATTCAATTATGCTTTACTACGTAATACACAATCTCTATTCTCTTGCTTTTCGCAATTACCATTCAGGATATCTTCTTGACAGTGTAATTATTAGATTAATTATTATTTCTTTTAGAAAGATTTTCCTCAGATTATTATTTCTTTTCTTTTTTGCTTCTGTCTTTTCTTCGTAAATAGAACAGTTTGTGTAAAATTTCTGTATATATAGCCATACTTCTTAATTTATCAACGGAAGCTTGTGATAGCCTATCGCTGAGAAACTTCCACAAAGTAATGGCGTGTTATTGTTTTCTTTCGCTTCGTAATTACTAACCGTATTTCCTTCGTAAGATTAGAACGTATTAAAAAATTAAAAAATGTGAAATATGGGAAATTTACCGATAAAATTAAAGGGGGCTGTTCAGATTTAGCCCTTTTTATCGCATATTTTTCAAGAATTATCTATTGCTTGGACCATCCACTCAAAAAAGTATTAACGTATGAGAGAAATTTCCTAAATTAATTTTGTGAGTAACTGATTAATTTTTTTAAAAAGTATGCAGCAGATAATAGTAAATATTATATGCTACGTAATCTATTTTTTTTATAAATAACTACATTTTATAATGAAATCAGCCTAGGAAAATTGACTTGCACTCGAATACATTTGGAAAAGCGCATGGAAATGTAGCTATCCATATAAACAAAGCTAGCACTAAAGGGTTAACCCATTTGTGCCTGGATATTTTTGCGACTTTCTTCGATTTTTACTGATAACAGAAATAATAGATAAATTTCTGATGTCAACTTCTTGAACAAGGAATGATTTATTTTAAAATCATTTTGCATTAAAATCGAAATATCAACATCCTACTTGGTCATGTTAAAATATTGTGAAGAGTTGAGGCTCAATACTCATGAATAAAGGCTAGGAAAAATAAATAACGTTTTCGACTAATAGCGAAAATGCCGTCCCAAAAAAGGGACGCTAGGCATAAATGGGTTAAACTTCTACTATACAGGTTCTTAAGTGCCTTATAAGAAATCTTGACTTATTACCACTTTTTGCGTTATTTTATTAAATGTACCGGAGAGTAATGTCGTTTTTAACATTTTCCAGAAAGATTGAAAAGTGTTTATGATTTCGATTTGTCTGTCTGTTCGTTGGTCTATGCACTAACTGCAGTAAATATGCATCTATTACTACGAAATTTACCTATGCTATAACTCACTACTGTACCATATACTCTGTTGAAAATGTTGTATATAGCATTTATATTTCTTTTACAGGATTTCCCACTACAATGTGCTCAATGGGCAGTCATTTTTAAAAATATATCCGAAATACTCGGCTATTTCATATAAAACATAATCGATATATGTTATCGAGGATTACAAGAAAAAGTCTAAATCGATGTTTTAATATAATCTCTATAGGAGCATATAAAAGAATTGCAATGCTTTACGGTCTATAGCAATTAAGTGATATTAATCCAAAAAAATACAATAAATGTATAAATCACTATACGTACCTACATTTTATTTAAAGGTTGTAAGTAACTTATAAAGCTCTTTCACAGGGTCTCGCAAAATTAAATTAATAGTGATATACAGACAGCTCTTTTGAGGTTATCCTCAAAATCTCGCAAAGTTTGCGATCATAACATCTCCACATTTGGCGCAAGAAAGACTTTGCGTTGGAAAGGGTTTTATAATCCATACATTTCGCATAATTTACCTTTCTGTATTACAAAAAATTTTCAACACGTTTTTAAGTACACCTCTACTCGTAAGTACCTTCAAATCTTGATACATTTTAGTTTCCGAACACTTACCATGAAAAGAAAGTATTGTAATCATGAAAATTTTCGACTTTGAGATTACGATGTAGTCACACGTTTTCAGGTCTTCTGAATTCATTTATGCTATTTTTACAGTGGTATATGTATGTGTGAGTGTATGTGTGAATATATGAGTGAACACGATAGTTCCTAAACGGTGCACCCGATTGAGCTCAAATTTGGTATATATAGTATAGACATCCGTGAACGACCAGTATTGATTTTGGCGTGTTAGGACTTTTATAGGGCTACGAAAAAGAATTTTTTTACAGTTATAGTCTATGGACGGAAATTCTTGAACGTGCGCTGCCGTCTAAACAGTGCATTCGATCGAACGTAAATTGGGCATGTATATTACAGGTCGCGGTCCCATGATTTGAATGGATTTCGGTGTGTCTAACGCTGACAGTTGATTCACCGGGTTGAAAAAAATAATTCTTATACATTACGATCTATGAACTCAAATCATTTTAAGTGTACTAGTGTCTAAATGGTGCTTTCGAACAAGGTAAAATTGGGTATGTATAGTACAGGGTACAGTCACAAAACCTGTGCAGATTTTGGTGTGTGTGTGTGCAGGGCTGAAAGCTCTTGTATAGGGCTACAAAAAAAAACTAAACTATGATACATTACTCCGTAAATTCTTGAAAGTGCGCTAGCGTTTATATGGTGCATTCGATTGAGCTTAAATTAGGCACAAATATAGGTCACTGTCATACATACTGTAGAGATTTTGGGATTACAGCTTTTTACAGAGCTACAAAAATGTATTCTTATATATTGCGACCTATACACTCAAATTATTCGAAATGCTCTAGTGTGTGAACACTACGTCTGATTGAGTTGAATCCAATTTATGACGATTCGAAAAAATCAAGTGTTTAGGTAGTGGAGTCATTCAATACTATTTTTTTAGTATAATCTGTGTACGTATTTAAGTAAGTAACGTAATTAATTGAATACTAAGTTAAAAATAAAAGTGTTTACAAATTGTAATAAGTGTTATATGCTCAGGCCCAGCGAGAGGGGGGGGGGCAGCCGGGGCACTGCCCCGGAGCCCGTCGAACTAGAGGGGGCCCGTGAATTCTTCAAAATGCACTACAAATTTCCTTTCTACATCTTTACTTTAAAAAAAATTCTTTAAGAAATCACAGTCCAACGCAGTGACGGTCCTAGCTATTTTTCTAAGTGGTGCAAAATACAAAAATGCGCCCCCTCCCTCACACATGCAGCTAGAAAAATCAATTAAAGCCTCTGGATTTATTGAACATACTAACAGAATATAAACTGAACGATCTATTTCCAAATGTTTGCATTGCCCTTAGGGTATTTTTCAACTATTCCAGCAACGGTAGCTTCTGCTGAACGATCATTCAGCAAATTGAAACTCATAAAAAATTTCTTAAGATCAACCATGTCTCACGAACGACTAGTAGACTTAGCAAGACTAAGCATCGAATCTGACATTGCCAGATCTCTTAATTTTGATGATGTTATACGAAATTTTGCAAGTAAAGAGGCACGAAAAGCCATTATTAAAATTAAATAATAAATATGCTGTTTCTACCATTTCTATATATTTTTAACCTTAAAGCATGAATAAAAAATCGCTAAATATGAAGATTTCCTTACTCATTCTTTTCTTTTAGCATTCTATATAAAAATCACTAAAAGAAAAAAAAATAATTTTCGAAACTGTGTGTTTAACTATAGCAAACTATGAACTGATGCATTTACAGATAAATAACACACTGTTGGTGATGGTGATTTGCAACCCATGTTAGACAGCGAGGGTGGTAAGGCAAAGGAAGATTTTGGAATCTGGTTATAAAAATACCGTAATGATACTTCATTTTTTAATATATTTTATAATATATTATTAGAGACTGTAAATACTATTATTAAAATTATAATTTAGGTAAGAATAAAAATGACCCCACAATATTAAAATTTTAAAGTAAAATTGGGTAGAATTTAAAATATATTTCTTGAGGCAAAAACAAGTTGGGGAGGGCAGGGGGGCCCGGGAACATTTCTGTCCCGCCTTATAAAATTTCTCTCGGAAGCCCTGTATATGCTTGCGGCCGCCTGGGGGTGGGACCCCTTTCAGCCAGGGGCCCGTGGCCTCTTGCCCGTCCTGCCATCCTGATATTACGCCACTGTTTTACGTAGATGAGGATGTACTAAATAATAATGAGTTTGGTAGCTTGGGCGGAACAAAATGAAACTGAATGAAAAGAATTTTGTGATAATTTTTTTTTTTATTCCTTCTCGATAAGAGCACTGATAAATTTCTCTTGCTTAGTATCATTTGAGATTGCGCAAGTCACATCCACACTTTATCAGTTTCCCATTCAGTCAATGTCTGTAAAGGTTATTTTCATAGCCTTTTTAAGTACTTAAGTATAAAGTATGGTATTACCTTCTACGATCACAGAAGGTAAGTCTCCACAGAAACGAAATCGGATTTAGAGTTTTGATTCACACTTGGTAAGTTACAGATCTATGTTGGTGCGAGTGTCTGTGTTTTCTTTTATTATTTAACCCTTTAACGCGCAGTGTTCCCGCTCTGGGAACACCAAACTCTGACGTTTTGACTGTTGCCAGTCAGGAAGAATAGATTTGATTTCGATAAAAATAGTTGCGGGTGACATAGCTCCACGAGAATCCTTTACTTTTTAGCACGTCATTTCCCGTCAAAAAATTGTCACGATTATTTTTAACAGCACTGGCATCTGCTGAAAAATGGAAGAATGCGAGAATAGCTGGATAGATTGCCCAATGCTGAAAAAAGGGCAGCCGTTGCCATTGCTCGACTTAACTACCAGCAAGATGGCGGACGATCGAAACGTTCATCGCGTGCCACAGATAGAGACCCTTTTTTAACGACAGCTGGCTGTGCCGGCAAAAAAGGGTCTCTAGATCTGTGGCACGCGATGAACGTTTCGACCGTCCGCCATCTTGCTGGTAGTTAAGTCGAGCGATGGCAACGGCTGCCCTTTTTTCAGCATTGGGAAACGGTTGCGCGTCAAAGGGTTAAATTTATTTTACTTAGTCTATTTATTACCTCTATTATTAAGACATAAATGAGTAAAATTTGGGTTGCACATAGGCAAGTTTTTAAAAATTAGTTGATGTACCCGTTCTCCGTGGGAATGAGACTCGCATTTTAAGATAAACAATCAGGGAAAAAATTTTTTATACGCAAGGTGATTTTAGATTCTGTAACCACCTTGAACCGATGTATAATTCTTTATATTATTTCGACGAGTATAGCAAACAGGCGCGTAGCCAGGAAAATTTTTCGGGGGGGATATGAACTTATTTGTGTATAAATAGACGGATTTTTATCACTAATCCAAAAATTTTGGGGGGGGGATATATCCCGATATCCCCCCCCCTGGCTACGCCCCTGATAGCAAGCACTGAAGCAGCGTTCTCGGCATAATTGCTGTCGTAATAATATTTTAATGGGAGAAACCCCAAGCATACTTTAAATTGATATTTTCAACACCTCATTCTGCTTTTAGCGCTATCTATGTATTACACTAACGTAGGCAGTGCCAAAAGCGAAGATATTTCTACGCTGAGAATGGCAACAACTAGACGTAAACATTAGCTGGTACTTTTCCGTTTTAATAACACCACTCACTGTCTCCTCCTCCGAGTTAGATTACATCACTTGTTGTCATTAAAATAAAAGAGGAATATTTTTATTTTTATTAAAAGTTTCGGTTAGTACATGAAACCCATATTATTATTTCCCTTCATTTGGTACATCAGAATGACTTTTAATTACTGATTGTCATAAATTATGAAGGCATAACTGTCAATCAAGAGCAGTATTTTTCCCGTGAAAGTCTTTAAAATCAAACACGTGTTCAAACCAGAAAGTGGTCCGTAACGAATAGGTAGGTCTATATCGAGCGCTGGATGACCGAAAGCGGTACTCTATTAATCCTTTAACGCGCAGTGTTCCCGAACACTGATTAGAAAGGTCGGACTAAGACATTCGGAAGCCATGCAGTTTTAGCACTTTTTAGGGGGCCCTGTATAGTCATACCTTGTTGACACATATAGTCATCCTAGACAAATATTTGTTTGTGTACATAAGGGATACCCAACAAACACACACCTGCTGGCGGAGTACCTTGCAATGCCTTTCTGCCTTTACGTCCAGCACCGGCCCGGCACTGCAAAAAGTAACCGAATCGTACCAAAAGTGGTCGCCCGAGAAGTACCTTGCCAGAAGCCTGGGAAGGCAACGGCACTCTACTGGCATACTGCATGTGCCAGCCGTTACTCACAATAAAGGCACTGGCCCATTAAGTTTATAATGCCCAAAATGAAACGGCCGGGTGCCGGCTATTATTAAAAATAAAGGCACTGGCCTGGTACCTTAACAGTGACTACAATGTAATGGCACGGTACCGGATTAGTGCCTATTTACAGTAATGTTGCCATAATTAAAATACGAGCCAGTGGCGGATGCGGGGTAGGGGGCTTATTCATCAACCCCCACCCCCACCCCGGGAAAAAAAAATCCTTAAGGGTAACATTTTGAAAGATAAAAAACAGCAAAATCTGTTGGTCAATCGTTTGCAAAATTATGTGCGCCTATCATTAGTGAATTGTGTGCAGTTTTCATAAACTGCAATTTTCTTACAAATTTGCAGTCACAAAAGATTTTTTTTTTTTTTGTGAGAGAGGCGTTAACACATTTCAGAACCAACATAAAATCATTTATAAACAGTTTAATTTCAGTATTTCAGAGTTAGAGATTTTATAAATGAGTTATAATACTTTATGGTTGATATATATATGTGTGTGTGTGTATTTACTAATCAAAATCTTACAGGAAGTAATAATAAATAAAATTGTACTATGATTACACACATAATTTTAGGGTAACATTTTGCTTAATTGTACATTTTATTTAGATCAAATTATTTTTTAAATCTTAGATATTCTGAAAAGAAATTTTCTGTATCTATATCTGTTGTATTCAAATTTTATGGAGGAAAGTACTTTTATACACTAAAATAAGTATCATTAGTAACATCACCGACTTAAAAAGTCACCAGTTTAGTAGCTATTTTCTCAATTTTAGTTCCCAAAATAGTAACATTTTTGAATGATTTTGTAGTTAAGAAATAAACATGCTTAATTTAGCTTCATTTAAGAAGGATTGAATAAAATGATAAATTTAAAAACTTCATATATATATATAACAGAACATATAATACATTTATTTTTATAGCACGATTAAAAAACAGATTAGAATGTTTGCTGAAAGCTCAGTAGCAGCTTTAAAAAAAAAAAAAAAGGGAGTTGACAAAAACCAACACCAGATTTCCAAATGAGTCGCCTGGAGTATGGGTACAAGTAGCCAAAACTTGAAAATAGTATGAAAATGCGTTTTTTGGTTGAAAAAGTCGCCTAATCTTTAAATTAGTTGCTAAATTCACCGGTGGATACCGTGTGTACATAAAAACAGTAAAAGTTAAAATTTACCTGTAATATTTTCCAGACTGTTTAAAAAAATGTAAAATCCAATGAAATCCACTGTAAAATCCAATGAAATGTAAAACTTCCACTTTCTGTATCCATAACCAGCAAGATATCACTGCAGAAGCAAATCTTATTATAATTATTATTGCTCCTAACAGAGATATCTTACTAGTCTAGCAATAACCTTCTCGAAAGTCTGGAAAAACTGTATCCTAAAAAGCATATTTCATAACTGGCTTCCCGCTCAACGTTTCAAGATTTGCAAAACGAAATGAAACATCAAGACTGCCGATTTTACGCGACCTACCAAAAATAAGAACTGGAGCTAAAGTGATGCCTCACGGAGTGAAACAAAAAGCCTTAACTTACAAACTTGGCAGTGCAGCGCTAACAAAAATAGGCCAATATACAAAAATAGGCGAACGCAACCACAGCGGTTAAGAATAAATCAATGTATTTAATTTAGTAAACAAAAACAATTAGGCGCAGAAATTTAAAAGGGTTGCCAAAACGTGTCCGTGAAGAACAACTCGATCATGACATCTCTGGGAGACGTCTGAACAAGCAAAAATTAACAGCCTCGCCCAAAGAGAGCAGCTGCAAAATAAATTCTTTTTAATGTACAGAATAAGAATTAGCAAAGCTGCGGTCATAAACCACAAAAAGCGAAACAGATTGAAAGAAATAATATGTAAATACTGGTTCATTGCTTGCTGAATTTCTAACAAAATAGCTGCAGGAGCTCTAATTTGTTTTATTGTAAATTTGAGCATTAATTACCTAATTTATATTTAAAAATTATGTAATCTTTTGTTTTACCACTGCTATATTTAATTTAATAAAAAATGTCAATAGAAGCAATTATGTAGGCTGTTAAAATTTTTAATTTAATCTAAAATTCTCTGAAGAAAAAAAAGACTACAGGAGCTGAGCTCTCATGCAAAACCCTAACTGGTCTTCGTGCAATACTCTAACATATTTCTGCACCCTAATTCGGTAGATTTTAAAAGGGGCTTAACGTAGAAAAAAGTCTCCAAATATGTTTTTCAGGAAAAGTTTAGCAAAATTGTAAAAAATTAGTATAAATTATAAAAATGTTAAGATTAAAATTCATAATTCTGTACAAAGTGGGGGTTATATACAGTCATATACAGAGGGGAGGTTCCACTGTCTGTGTAGTAAACATTTTTATAGCATACTGAACTCGTTTGTATTATTTAGTTTTTAGTACTAAAATATTTGAAGCCACAATATGAACTTCTCCCCTTACATCCCCCCCCTCAAAAAAAAAAAAAAATCTTTGCAGTGACCCTGCCTTTGGGTGCCCGGAACTTATATCCCATATAACATTTCTACACCGTATGAATGTGAAACAATATTATTTAATTAAAATAACGAAATTTTATGCCAACACTACGAAATATATACAGGCCCATTACTGCCAAATAGTGCTGGCCCGGTACATTTTAAGCAGTACCACGCCGTTAACTTTTTTGTGCATGTCATAGACAAATGGCAGTTCGCCGATACTAGTTATGTACCGGCGCATATGCACTTTTCAGGCACTGGTACTCCAGTGACTTCCAGACGATGGCAATCTACCTTGCTTCCGGTATACGGCCCTTCGCCAGCACGACGGGTACCCGGCCGTCATTTTGCGGGCAGTTGTGTGTTTGCTGGGTTGGCTGAGGTCGAAAATTTTAAATGCGCAGAAGTTAGGCTTCAACCCTTGAACGCGCAGTGTTCCCGCTCTGGGAACACCAAACTCTGACGTTTTGACTGTTGTCAGTCACGAAGAACAGATTTTATTTCTATAAAAATAGTTGCGGGTGACATAGCTCCACGAGAATCCTTTACTTTTTAGCACGTCATTTCCCGTAAAAAAAAGTGTCACGGTTCTTTTTAACAGCACTGACATCTGTTGAAAAATGGAAGAATGCGAGAACAGCAGGATAGATTGCCCAATGCTGAAAAAAGGGGCAGCCTTTGTCATCGCTCGACCTAACTACCAGCAAGATGGCTGACGATCGAAACGTTCATCGCGTGCCACAGATCTAGAGACCCTTTTTTGACGTAGCTGGCTGTGCAGGCACAGCCAGCTGTCGTCAAAAACGGGTCTCTAGATCTGTGGCACGCGATCAACGTTTCGAACGTCCGCCATCTTGCTGGTAATTAAGTCGAGCGATGGCAACGGCTGCCCTTTTTTCAGCATTGGGAATTGGTTGCTCCTCAAAGGGTTAAACCAACGGCCGTGTGCCCCGACACAGCCCCATACGGGTTTTTTTTTATGATTATTGCTTTGTCATCAAAGCACAGTATTTCCTAAAATATTCAGTTGTTGATTACAAATTAATCTTAGGTGTGTATGATCCGATAGCGACTACAAGGGCGAGGAGCCCGTTATGCCAATCCCCGCAACGGTCTGATAGCGTTGGTACATGAAATGACTTTATAAGCTTCATTTCTAGGTTTTTCAGTATCAACCTGAGCAGTACATTTCAACATGGGACAAAAGTGTTCAGGAGCACAAAAGTCGCAGCGCGATTCAAGCTCGAAGGGGAGGCAACAATATCAATATGTTTTCACAGCAACTGATACATATGACTATGCTGCAGCAGGCCCAAAACATCCACCCTCTCCAGGAAGTGAGCGACTCGACGTTTTCATTCCTACGCCCACCTATAATGCAACTGAAAAAGCATCTGGTAAGTCATATACTTCGCATATTTTTTATTAACATCTCGAAAAACTTAATCTTCATTCTAAACTCAAATCTCAGTACTGGTCTATCGCAATGCATGGTACGGCCGCGAATTAGACGATTTTTCATTGGCGCCAAATTTAGCAAATTATACCAAATTATGCAATCGATGTAATTAAAACTGCTATTATTATTACTTAATATTATCATTAAGTACTATTTTTACTATTATTATTAAAACTGCTATTAGTTTTACTCAAAAAGGAATTTCATTTTGCCAGTTCACAGCATCGTGGCGCTTTGTCGCCTTCCATTTGTTGGCTGTACCGTGCTCTGCGATATACAGCGTATCCCAAAAGTAGCGCCCAAACTCTACATAGCCAGATTCCTCGTTGGAAGTAAATAAAAATTGCCCAAATAACTGTATCTGTACGATCCATAGTGAACAAGAAAAATAGGAAAAACAAAATAAGGCGTCACATCCGATGCGAGGAAAAACAAATAGAAACATTAAATTGGGCACTGGATTACATATGCGGGACTCGGTGTTAAGGCCGCTACAATCATTAGATCTGGCACCGATGGATTCCTTTCAATGAAAACGTTTGAAAGAATTGATCTATCGAGTCCTAATTACAACAAACAGTGATTCAGTCCAACACCTCCTAGATATAGAAAGCCTAACAACTGAAACTTTGACGTCATCACTAGGCCTTCAAGTAATGACATCATCACAGTTTTACTTTCACAAAGTAAAACTATTTAAAATTTCTGGTGAATGCTACAAATATTAGAAAATATCTTAAATAAAATATTAAAATTAAAATACCTTTCTTATAAAAAATTATTCATTCCGATCTATTTCCTTATCATATTATCTAATTAGTCATGGTTAAAAACTGTGTCATAAAATTATATTTTTTATCTTAAATTATTAAAATATTGTTATTTATGAGTAAATTCACCAGAAACTTTCTATAGTTTTATTTTGTGAAAATAAAACATTTAAATGTAGGCCGAATGATGACGTCAAGAATTGGTGACGTAGGAGTTGTTAGGCTTTCTTTATCTAGGAGGTGTTGTTTAGTCCCTCCCATCCGTGCTGGTGCATTTATGTGGGTACCAAATTGATGGAACTTCAGCAGTTGGCCATTACACTGCGCTCGCATGCAAGCCTCGATATGCAGGGTGGCCATTTTGAGCAGCATTTTATGAAAGCACATGCAAAAAGAAACTTTGTTCAGGATTCCAATAAAGGCTCTTTTCGTGTACCGGAAATGACGTTTTTGCTTTTTTCTCGCACTTTTCTTCAAAACTACGAGCCGTACAGTTATGGTTCTTTGGGCACTTTTTATGTACTCCCAACGAGAAATCTACTACAATTTAAACAATAAATATATGTCAAATTTATTAAAATTATAGAGCTTGAAAATACGAGTAATGAAAATTTTAAAAATGATTTTTGATTTTTAAAGCGTATAACACGCTTGTAGTGGCGTTAAAAATATCTCTGAACGTACCGTTTACTGCACCCTTCTATTGATCTTTGATTTTGAGATTTTTAACTTTAAAATCAGGGTGTTATTTACTGGACACCCTGAATGTCATTTGTAAGTGTATCTATTATCAAGTTGAATAATATAATGTAATCTGCCTACTCGTATTTGGAGAAATTCCAAATTTTCAAGATCTCCTATTGTTATCACGTGATCATGATTGTACATGGCTTCCCGGGTTTTAATGGATGAGTCATATTTTCGGCTCCCTTTCTTTTCTAGAGGACGTAATAAATCTAGCTTTATTTAAATTTGACGTCCCAAGAACATTTTTGCTTGACTGTCCACACTTCTTTGGTGTTACTTGATAACGAAACAATCTTTCTCGAACATATCGTACAC
The DNA here is from genome assembly GCA_038373885.1 of Cheiracanthium punctorium. Classification (NCBI taxonomy): domain Eukaryota; kingdom Metazoa; phylum Arthropoda; class Arachnida; order Araneae; family Cheiracanthiidae; genus Cheiracanthium; species Cheiracanthium punctorium. The sequence goes on along the minus strand of JAWZYV010012844.1, from coordinate 104,718 downwards.
AGAAGGTCTTCATCTGCTATAGATTTTAACATCTGTTTGAGTATTTGGACATATCGCTCTGCTAGTCCATTTGCAGTTGGATGACCCGGGTCTTATATTACAGTACCATTTTTCTCACAGAAATCAGTGAATTCAGTGGTTTTGAAATGGATGCTTTATCGGGAACGAGTAATTGAGATATCCCAGGAGAACTGAAAATACATTTTAGACACTGCATTGTTAATGCACTAGTAAGTGGATTTCGTTGAACACAAACTTTAGGGCAATTCAATTCTAGTATTCGAAAATTGTAACACAAAAAAGCGCCACGGTAGTCGATGTGTGTTCTTTAAAAATTTCATAAAGGCCCTGCCCAATGATGGTTTATAATCTTCGTTACATTTGATTTTCCCACAACTCTTGCATTCAAGAAGTAGCTTCCCTGTATTTAGATCAATTTTTTTTCTAATAACAATATCTTCCAGTTGAATTCTTCTCTTTTACTACTCTCAGATATGTTCGGTGATGTTCATTTAAAATCTCTGATGGAAGTTATTTCAGTATACACAATCTGTGATATTTGAAAACCATACCATCTTTCAATTACCATACCATCATATTCGGTATCATATTTTCCAGCGTTAGAAGCTCTCGTTTAAGGACTGTCAACTCCGGATCTTTCACTTTTCTCTTTCCCAAAATCTTCTTAAATGGGTAGAAGCAGTAGAAATCGGAATAACTGTTCGAAAATGTTTAATATCATCACTTTAGCTCATTAGCACCTTTTAATTTTAAAAATGCAAAAGACAAGCGGAAAGTGGTTTGTTTATTTTCTATTTACAACGCCGCAACGGCAATAGTAGTTCGAAAACAATCTCTAGTTTCCAACAAAACGGTTTGGATTAATTCTGAGAATCAAAAAGAATGTATTTTAAGATAATCTGTGTGATAAGAAGCGAATTTCAAAAGTTTCAAGATATATAACGGAACATGGTACTGTAATTTTATGGAGAAAAACATTTTAAATATGAAACCGACTTAGAAAATTTGACTTACGATCGTAATACTTTTATAAGAAAGTTGATATGTACATATGAATTTTGTTAATTTTGTTTAGTCGTGGCAGACGTGTTACGTTGAAAATGATCGGTCGCCGAACGTTGGTGTTTAGCCGATGTTAATCTAGCCGCTGATCTTTGACAATCCGCAGCGGAGGTACATCGACAGCCCGATTCTCGTGGGTGTCGACGTATTAAATAAACGCTCCTAGTTTAAAACATATTTTTATTTGAACACGATTTCTCAAAGATTTATGTGGCTACAGAGTTCCCGAAAAATCCGCTCTCTCGAGTTTAAACTTTTATATCCTAGGGTCACATGATTTATAAACTAGTCACATGGTCCAAAAAAGGTCCGTTTATTGCCTATTAAAATGGTCTGGTTTCATAGTCCCAGGAAATTCTTGAGAGCTGTGGTGATTATGAGAAGGCAGATCTAGGAAAGGTATACCAATTGCCTTTTTATTAAATTTAGATTCAGACACAAATACTTTGTTAGTTCTTATATGTTATATATATATGTATATATAATATAATATGATTATGTTTAATCCAGGGGTGATGCAGTCATTAAAGAAGATACTTACATATGGCCTTATTTTTATATATTGGCAGAGTAAGTAGAAATTCCTAACACTATTGTTTGACATTTTAATTGACCTAATAAAACAATATGCTCAAAAGAGGTGCAATAAATTAATATCTTTTTTTGGAAGGGGAGGTGGAGAGAGAGAGAAAGAGAGAGTAATAGCTTTGCTCTTCAAATTATTGATACAGCCGCACAAGAGTATCTAAATAATAAAAGCCTTGTCTCTCACAATTCCGGGATCGGCCATGTGAACATCGGTCTCGGTGCATCTGCGGTCACGTTGAAATTTTGGTAAAAACGTCATTTTTTATCTCTAACTAAAAGGAAAAACTTTTAATACAGTATGAAAAATCTCTAAAAAATTAACCTTTTTTAACTTGCAGTTACTTTCAACTCTAAATATCTATCGAGATGCCACGACTTGAAAAAGTAACAACGTAAACAGAAGCAACACGATTCATTCCTTGATTCTTTGAAAAAAAATCACGGAATATAATCCCTCGCGTAGATCGATTATATGACGTCATAGAGACTGGTGAAAATACGCCTTTTGCGTGACAAGCAATGCAAGGACAGTTTTGTTTAATATTTAAGTTCTATTTAACTGAAAAATTTTGATAGATTTTGGGCAAATTTATTCAGAATGTGCAAAATTTTGTTCGCACAACACTTCACACCTATTTGTAGCATCGCTGGCCCGTGCAAATTCGCTTAAAAGAATTTCCGACCAGTAAGGTAGATTTCGTGCCTCTGTTAACTGTGTCAGTCTAACGACTACGTCTATGATTTTATTTTTTAAAAGTTGGAGTCATGTTTCAACAACTGAACTCTCAATTTCTTTCTGTTTACTTAAGCACGGAGGTATATAATAGGAGTGGACACTCTCCATAGCTGCTTTGTTGTATTTTTGGTACCCAAATTATGCTTCATTTATATAGACATTGGTAATCTTGTAACGTGCAGCGATCCTAGCAGTAAAAGAATAAAACATTTCCCCGCGCTGACTTTTAACTAGTTTTACATGTTTTTAATTTCCCAACTTAGCATATGAACCAGATTATGAATGCGATCACTAAATTTTAATTATTTTTTACCCTTTTGCTTACGTGGTTGCCTTGGTGACAAATGAATAAAAAAAGCGGGGTAAATGCTCTATTTTGAGATGATTCAAATATTGTTTCAGATAATTCAGATATTAATATAATTCAGATGATAATTGGCTGAAATTTACCAACCTTTCACTGGGACTGGTTGTTTCCTTTGAGTGAAAGATTCCAGGAGTCTATTAGCAAAACGTGCCATAATTCTATAGAACTTTTTTTAAATTCTATTACGTATTTTTGTATGGGCTGTAAAGTAATAACATGTCATAATATATATTATCATACAGGTATAACTTACTAAGGGAAAGCGAGCAATTTGGCCCCTAAAAAATTCAAGAAAATTCAGATATCACGTATTTGAAAATAGTACTTTCTAAAATATGAAATATCCCCACACACAGACACAGTGTTATGTGCAAATGTATATATTACTGCAGAACAATTATTTACACATCATGTACTAGGGAATAGAATCGTATCGTAAGTAAATTATGATGTATACACACATCGGAGGCAAGAAATCATAGCATGTTACTGTTTCCCTTTAACATATGTTTCATTACCCTAATAGCACAGATGGTCACAAAAGAGTCGCTATGACGTCACAGAGGGTCACAATTGTCACAGGACTGACACATACTAGTCACATTGTGACTTGTGAGTGATGTGACTCTACTGTGTGGTCACTGTGAAGTTTATTTGTGACCAGTCACCAGGTGACGTCGCCGTGAAGTCACCATGTGACTAGTATGTGATCGGTCGCTAAGTGACTCCATTGTGAAGTCACCATGTGACTAGTATGTGATCGGTCGCTAAGTGACTCCATTGTGAAGTCACCATGTGACTAGTATGTGATCGGACGCTCAGTGACTCCACTGTGAAGTAACTGTGTGACTATTCTGTGACTACTGATTTTTTTGGACTTCAAAATGGCGTCACACTGGCCGCTTTTGCGACTTTGGAAACAGACTCATTTTTTCTAATATTTTGTGGCAATTTCTTTCGGGAAACATTTAATAAATAAATCCGAAAATAGTAATTCAATAAAATCTCGCAGATATTTATTTTTAAGTCATGTTAATTTATTCGTCTCCGTTCTCTTTATGAAAAAAAAAAAGAACACCAACATACTACATTCTCCTAAATTTACTAATATATCTTAAAATACAGTTTTTGGTAAATATAATAACACGACATTACATACTAAATATTAATTCACTTCGAAACTATTGTCTATATTAATTAAGAAATAGTATTCTAAGACAATTATCCAATTAAAGCACATCTGAAGATAGAAATTATTATAGCTGACGTTTATAAGTCTATATATTTAATTTTTTAAAGTTCTGCTAATTCGACGATCTCCATTTACTTCGCACCCTCGATACCTCGATGGAAATACAAATAACCTGAGATGTGCAGAAGCAGGAGATGTGCAGTTACCCAGTGTTTGTTGCGTTATCTGTTTGCAACAACGGCGTTATCCCACTTTCTAAGAGAAGTGTCCTCTCCTATAAATTTAACTTCGTGTTCACAAAGGTAAATTTATAGGAGGGGACACTTCTTTTAGAAAGTTGGATAACGCCGTTGTTGCAAATAGATGGCGTTACTCACACTGGGTAACTGCGCATCTCCTGCTTCTGCGTATCCAGGTTGTTTATATTTCCATCGAGGCGAAGTAAATGGAGACCGTTGAATTAGCAAAACTCCAAAAAATTAAATACATAGACTATGAATGTGATACATAATAATTTCTCGCTTCAGATGTGTTTTAGGTAGGGATCGACTGATACCACATTTTCGCCGATGACCGATACCGATACTTTACCTATAAATTCATTTTCAGAAATAGCCGATACCGATACTTTTAAGTTATGGTATCGGCCGATACCGATACTTTACATAATTTAATATCATTTAAGTCTACATCTGTATTCTGGGCAGTTTTTGTAACGAGAGTGTAGTTCTCGTTAAAATGAATAACAGCATGATGAAATTTGATCCCTGTAAAACGCATTAAAAAGAAAAAGCAGTAGATACTAGAGATGAGACGGGCTCAGCCCGAGCCCTAAAGCCCGAGCCCGGGCCCGAACCGGGCTCGGGCTCTGTAATTCACAATTGCGTTCGGGCTCGGGCTCGTGAAAAATTTCTCCTTGATTGAACACAGTCCTTGAAAAATATTTTAAAAAGTCATTCACGAGGGAAATAAAAGTACAGTCAACTCCGGTTATAGTGAACCTCTGCGGACCATCCAATTTCGTCCACTATATCCGAAGTTCACTAAAACCCAAGTGTCTTCATGATAGATAGCGATACTGTATGTGAATCGGCACTAATGGTTTGCGTTCACTATAGCCGATGGTTCACTATGCCCGGCGTTGACTGTACTTATAAAAAAAAAAAAAAAAAAAATAGCGGCACTGACGCCTAGAAGGTGCGTTAAGCTCTTTGGATATTTCAGAACGGCGGCTTATATTGATTAGTTATGAGATCCGACATTATTTGATAAACATGGATATATAAAGAATTAGAAAGTGCATTGAGAGTTTGCAACTATATTTGTCTTTAATTTGCACAAACGGCAAAATTCATTGTATACTATCAATGAATTAATTAGATTTTTTTTATCTTAGCTGAAATTTCTGTCTCGGGCTTCGACTTAAATAATATTGCTCGGGCTCGGGCAGGCTCGGATTAAAAGTCCTCGGGGCTCGGGCTTCAAAAAATGAGCCCGAACTCATCTCTAGTAGATACATTGAAGTGTGAATTTACAGTAGTTCTAGTCTTTCTTTTCTATTTAATCATGCCGACGAATGGCCGAATTTATAAAAAGCTGAGCACTGGGAAGCGTCTTAGTGTGCAGGTTTGGAATTCTTTCTCCTCGCGTGGCTGTCGATCTAGTGGTCTAGAGTTTTGGGCGATTTTCTCCAGATGTTACGTGAATATGCGTTAGACTCCCTTGAAAAGTCCTCCGCCCAAGCCCCCTTAATAGGTAGATGCCCTCATTTAGGCTTGACAGAACACAAACACGGGGAGGGGGAGTTAAAGTGATATATTAATAAGAGAATCCATTTCCAGTGCCGACTGGTGCAAATATTTAAGTCAATTTTTCTCAACCTCTATTTTGTCGCCTAATTGTTGCTATGAGCCAGATAAAAGGTTTCCATATTCCAGCCAGATAAAAGGTATTTAGATATTGTTCATTAAATACGTATGTAAATTCTTCCCTTAAAATGCATAATAAGTTCACATTAATTAATGGTTTTATTTATCTGCTCCAATTATTTAACCATTAAGTGAATTATTAAATGTTTTAGCAAAATTTCTTTTTAATATGAATTCATGATCATTTTTAAGTTCTTTTTGAAAATCCGAATATTTGGATTCTCCGGACAGGGTTAAGTCAATTAATCCGGATGGTCCATGTATTTGATCTTTTCCGTACGAACAGGCACACACCGATTATTCCTGTGTTTTCCTTATATGTAAACCAAATACTATTTATTCACAAGAAATATGTTTTTTACTCCAAAATTTGAAATAAACTAAATAATAATTAGTATTACTATTTATACTAATACAGCTTCAACTTTTTAAAATAACAATATAAATAATTATCAGATATTGATAATTATTACACTTCTCAAAACAGAATAGTACACAAATTCTACGTTCTCTCATTAATCTGATAGATTATAAAATCATTAAATGTTTGCTAATTGGTACTTTTGATAGTGTGTAATGTTTTAAAAACGAATCATTTGACTTCTGGACCAACATAATTAAAGTTCATGGGAGTCGCCAGTTTTCAAGTCACTGCCAAAAAGTTAACTTCTTCGCGACACAAAAAAGGAATAAATTGTTTTTACATATAGGTTTCGTTTATAATTTTAGTATCATTAATTTTGTCCTTGAAACAGCTACAATATGAAGAAAAATATTTTTGCTCGTTTTCAAGCTACGCCTTGGAGGGTCTAAATAAAAGATGCTTAAAAATGACGAGATTAAATGAAGGTTAAAGAGAAATCCAAAAATGATAAACTAAATTAAATTTTCAAGTCTTAAAAAAAAGTTGCTACTTAAAGTATCCATATTTAATTAAATTGATGTTCAGTGTTTTTGTTTTTAGGATCATTGTTAACATGTTCAGAGCTGCCAAGTCTCCGGCTTTTTCCGGGAGATTTCCCACCACAATTTTTAGACAGTTTTATTTTACATTAAATATTTGGACTTATTTTAAACATAAATTTGTAAGTAAAAATTAGTGGTGGGAAATCTCCCGAAAAAAGCCAGAGACTTGGCAGCTCTGCATGTTTTTCTGTGATTGATATGAACAAATTTTATCTGTTTTAATTCTAACCTCTGAGAGGGGGCGGCGTGGCACGGTAAGCAAGGTCTGGGTGCCATCGTCATAAGAGGGGGGGGCATTTTCGAACTAAAACTGAGAAATTCTTGATGTAGAGCAGTGGTTCCCAAACTTTTTTGTCTTTCTCTTCAAAAAATCTTCAACGAGATTTTTTTTAGCGTTCGACCCAACATAACGATAACCAATATAGGATTTATAAAATAGTATAGTTTACTATATATATATAACACTAAAGTTTAATTTTTCCCACCCATTTCGACCCACCGAAATTGCTCCCGTGACATAACAATGGGTCGCGGCCCATAGTTTGGGAACAGTACCGGTCCTAGATATATTTCAAAGTGGTGCGAAATACAAAAATGCGACCCCCGCCACACACACACACACACACACACACACACATACAAATTCAGCTAGAAAAGTTTTCAGAGGCATTAAAACGAAAATTTCAACAGCATATGGACACTCAAATATGCGTACACATATTACAAAGTAAGGTATTTTGGCGCCCCTATAAAGATGGCGCCCGGTGCTGTCGCACCGTTCGCTCCACCCTAGGACCGGCACTGTTAGGGAAACACTGATCTAGAGCACAAAAGGGGAGCCTTTTTTTTACATTTGCAGAGGGGCGCCATGAGAGGGTGGGGTATGCCCAGCAAACTTCATTTGGTTACAACCCTATCCCCGTTTGCATGCGCAGAAATACGATTCAGTTCAGATAGCAGAATGCTACTTTCGGTTTCAAATATTTCCGGCTGACTAATAAAATGTCTGTATCTGAAGTTCTATAAACTAAATAGAGACAAATTCCTCAAACGTATTTCGAAGGCTGAAATATTACATTTTAACACACATATGGGCAACCGGGCTCGATGTGGCCCGCCATAGCTTTTGATCTGGCCCGCAGAACGGTATAAACCAGTCAATATCCCATATAAATCGCAATTATATGGCCCGCCACTACGCTAAAATCCGCAAGTTTGGCCCGCGAGTTCGCTAACATCCTAAAAGTTTGGCCCACAACTTTTCAAACGTTGCCCATACCTGCTTTAACACTTTAAAGGTCGTCATCCCCTGAAATATCAAACGATGTTAAGGGCCGTCTCCCCCATCAATTTTGATATCTATATCATACCCAAGCCGAATCAGATGTCCTTACGCAATTTTCTTTATAATAAAAATTTGAAGCATGTCTCTTAAGCGTGAAATCTAAATCAAGAGATAGACTTTCTCCAACGATATCAAATGCCTATATATACAGTAGAATCTTCCTATAACGAAGTCTCCTTAGAAAAAATTTCTACCTTTAACGAAATTTTTCATGGAAACGTAACTTTAAGGATTAAATAACACTATAAACATTCTCCATATAACGAAGAGCTTATCTTCCCATAGCGAATATTTCAGATTTACCTTTGATTTTTTTTTTTTTTGTTAGTTTTGAAGAAATTTTAATTTTTGAACAGACCACTTAGTGCAAGAGTAACAGATGATAAAAATGGAGGTCAGGAAACTGAAACTCACTCCGATAATGAAGACACTTCACCAGCGCCCGATTATGACCAACAGGGGCACCGGGCATTGATAGATTTGGGGGGCCCCCAATCTATGAAATTTGTTATATTTTTCATAAAATTTTGATATAAAAAAGAATATTTCAGAAAAAAACATTTGAAATTGGGGAGCCCTGGGCAAAGTCCCGATTTGCACATAGAATAATAAGGTCCTGCGCTTCACGATCATAACCACATCAAACTTTAATGCTTCAACCTTTCAAAACCATTAAAAAGAGGTTTCAAAAGGGAAGAAAATGAGCCCCACTCTATTTTCAGCGGACTTTTAAAATATTAAAATTTTTTTGAAAATTTAAAATCACAGAATGCAAAACAATGTAAAATAACGGAATTTTGAAGTAAAATAAACGTAAATGCATTACAAATTTTATTCTCTAATTTCGTCGATTGTCTTTACTTTTGAACATTTCGTTTATACAATGAAAACTAAGAAACCGCAAGTTTAACAAATTTACAATAAATAGCAATTTATTTTTAATTGAAAGTCATAATTTAATACTTTTAAACATCAAATTAACTAAAAAGTTTGTAATATTTGATGAAATAACAGCAAAAATCTCTAATCTCTGTACAACGAAATCTTTTGTATAGCGAATTTTTTAACTGGAACCGAGCGAGTTCGTTATAGGGAGCAGGCGCCTAGCCAAGAAAATTTTTCGCGGGGGGATATGCGCCTGGAAATTTTTTTTTTTGGGGGGGGGATATGAACTTATATGTGTATAAATAGACGGAATTTCATCAGTAATCCAAAAATTTCGGGGGGTTGGGGTATATCCCGCTTTCCGACGATTGTCCTGTTAAACTGTCATCTACCAGGACAATCGTCTATTCTTCTATTATGGGCGAAGAAAAGCTTCGCCCATAATTTTGACCACACTTGGTGATACGACATCCATTTAGCGATGGTTAGAATTTAAAAAAAAACACAGTTCGAAAACACTCGGGCAAAAAAATGTGCCAATGAAACGACGCATCTCATCTCGTGGTTTCTTCTGAAAAGCGAAGTATCGGTTGAAAAGTATCGGTGAAAATGGATGAAAGCAACAGAAACCGATACTTTCCCGATACTTTTAGAATCGAAAGAACCGATACCGCTACCTAAAAAAATTGGAGGTATCGGCGCCGATACTATCGGTCGATCCCTAGTTTTAGGGCGAGATTCAAGTGAAACACAATTCGGACGTTTTCCGCGTCGAACAGGGGAAACTTCGAAATACATTAATGCTTCTTATTCAACTGAAACAAACCAGTCGTGTTTTGATCACGTGACAGCGCGATATTTTTGTTCATTGGAAGCATTCTGGGGACTGAAAAACGTTCGATTCGATTTCGATCGCGCGCGTTTCACTTGAATCTCGTCCTAAATTACATAGTTGTCTTAGAATACTATTTCTTTATTAATATAGGCAATAGTTTCGAGGCGAAGTAATATTATATATGTAATGTCGTGTTATTATTTTGCCCAAAAGCTGTATTTTAAGAAATATTAGTAAGTTTAGAAGAATGTAGTATGTGTGAATGCAATATTTAAAAAGTGTTTATTTATAATGACGATCGCACTCAAACAAGCAGTACTTACATTTATTTCATGCTGAAAAATTTTAACACAGCTTTAAATTGCTGCTAAAACACTCACTAAAATATTAAGTTCGTGTTACATAAAGAACTCAAGTAATGAATTCAAAGCCATTTTCTAATGTAAATATATACCGTGGCAGACGAAAACTTCTTTTCTGTCAGCCACGATTCGTTACTAATGCAACCACGAAAGCAAAAGTGAAAAAAATGATTAAAATTTACTTCGCGCGTTAATAATCTCGTTCACATGTTAGGCTGGAAAATTAAAAACAAGTAAAATTAGTTATCAGTCAGCACGAGAAATGCTTTATTCTTTTACTGCTAGGATCGCTGCAAGTCACTAGATTTCCTATTCTATATACATAAAACAAAGTCGGGTTTGTTCCAACCACGGAGATATACTATAGGAGTGGACACTCTCCATAGCTGTAATGTTAAACTTTCGCGATTTGGTACCCCAAATAAGTTTCAATTATGTAAACATTGGAAATCTAGTGACGTGCAGCGATCCTAGCGGCAAAAGATTAAGCATTTCCCGTGCTGATTGATAACTCATTTTACTTGTTTTTAATTTTCCGACCTAGCATGTGAACGAGATTATTAACGCGAGCACTAAATTTAAAATATTTCTTTCGCTTTTGCTTACATGGTTGCCTTAGTAACAAATGAATAAAAAAATGTTCTATCTTAAGATTATTAAAATATTGAGTTTATATTTGTGAACGAGTGTGTATATCGACGCTCACAGAAAAGAAGTTTTCGTCTGCCGCGGTATATATTTACATTAGAAAATGGTGCGAGTTCTTAATGTAACATGAATTTAACATTTTAACATGAGTTTTTTAGAGGCAATTTAAAGCTGTGTTAAAATTTGTCACAGCAAGAAATAAATGTAAATACTGCTTGTTTGAGTGTGATCGTCATTGTAAATAAACACTTTTTAAATATGGCATTCACACATACAACATTCTTCTAAATGTACTACTATTTCTTAAAATACAGCTTTTGGGCAAAATAATAACACGACATTACATACATAATATTACTTCGCTTCGAAATTATTGCCTATATTAATTACGAAATAGTATTCTAAGACACACACACATTTAGGTAATTAAAACACACCTGAAGCCAGAAATTATTATATATGATGTTCATAAGTCTATGTATTTCATATTTTTTTGAAGTTCCGCTAATTCAGCGATCTCCATTTACTTCGCCTCGATGGAAAAATAAACAACCTGGATGCGCAGAAGCAGGCTATGCGCAGTTACCCAGTGTGCGTAGCGCCATCTGTTTGCAACAACAGCGTTATCCAACTTTCTAAGAGAAGTATCCCCTCCTATACATTTACCTTCGTGGTTCCAACACTTATAACTCAAGAATGGCTGGACCGATTTTAATGTTCTCTGATTCGTTGGATTCGTCTTCGTCCCAAACAGCAGAATAACTATTAAAATTTTGGAAATTCCAATTAGAATTTTTTTATGCGATTTTTAAAATTTTTCCTCACCTAATTCGTAATAACGGTGGTAATTACGTTTGCAGCAAAACGGCATTTACATCATCGGATAGAGGTGAAAATTTTCTTTTAAAAGCAGTTTTTTCTGAATATGTAGCATAATTTGCAGATTTTTAGGAATATTTTAACTAAAAATGAGTTTGGTGTATCTTTTACGGCAATTAAACCTCGACGTCATAAATTAAAAAATGTGTGAAATTTGCATACCCTGCAATACTAACGTTCTATTCGCAATTAAAGCGATTCTAAATAGCTCCACGAGATTACACAGCTTGATGTTTTACACGAGACAGAACCATGGAGGATATACAAAGTATCGCTATATTGGATACATGGAAATTAAAATTGGTACAGTTTGAATATTAAATAGTTCTAACACTTTTTAAATAGTTAAAAATTAGTGTGGCAAATGAAAATAAACATTTGTGTTATACTAGCTGACCCAGCGAATTTTGTATTGCCTAACAGTCCATGAATGTAGTGATAACTTTTAACCAAATTTAAGTTATGATTTTAACTAACGTAATAAAATGTTTACTTTTCAGGGTTGGACGCCCCATTCAGCAATGCAGGAGGCTGCTATTTTGAAGATTTTTAATCAGGCTGTAGTATGTTTGCGAACAAATAGCAAAGTGACGTAACGTAGAGCCAGACTATTCGTTAGTTTGCCTACCATGACGTCACACTCTACAAGCCTATTGGTTAGTTTGCCTACCATGATGTCACACACTACAAGCTTATTAATCGTAGGAATATTATCACTGAACGTGACGCTTCAGTGACGTCATTTGAGTGACAGCCCACTGCACATCCTTTCTGCGCTTTTCTTTTTAATCTTGAAAATCAAGCAACAGTAAACCCATTCTTTTTTACATTATTGTAATATTTTGAATCGGAGCTGTATAAGCTGTACATCACGAAAGTGTAATTTTTTGTATTATTTTGTCTGTTATTTATTTTTAAAAAGGCATATAAAGTTTTCCGGTCGATTTGTTTGTTTTGTGCGAGTGTTATTAATAAATGTTATTATGGGAGTACTATTATAAATAATTGCCGCGACATAGAAGTTCTTATGTTTTCAATAAAAGCCGTACTGCAATTAGGCTTCCTGAAATTGCTAATCAATCCACTGAAGAAGAACGAGAAGAGCGCCGCGTTAGTGTGGTCCGACGTTGTTCGTCTCAACACAAGAGCAAATAGAGGCAGCCCGTGAAACGGCTCGGTTGGCAACGAGAAATCGTCGAGGTTATGGCACAGATCAACAACGAGATAATCTTCGAAGAGTAAGAAGGAATGCTTCAAGTGTTGATTTGAATCAAGCAGCGTTTCTATACGAGTGCACAATTGATTACAGCTCGCATCCTTTCGTTCGCATTGGTCCAATGGACGTTGCTTGTGGGCATTGTAGCGCATTGAAGTTTGCTGGAGAATCGCCTGGATTCTGTTGCCTTAATGGCAAAGTGAAATTGCCGTTATTGACTCCGCCACCTAAGCCGTTGCATTCATTGCTTCATGGTGAAACACCAGAATCACGGCATTTCCTGGCAAACACTCAAAAATACAATGGCTGTTTTCAAATGACTTCATTTGGGGCAGAAATTTTTGAAGAACATGGATATAATCCGACATTTAAGGTAGTCTATGCTGAAGAGAATAAATGCTCATTTTCTGGTTCATTTCGTTGCTACTTTAGCCTTTAAAATTGCCGTTAAACCTTCAAAGTATTGAACAACCGGCATGTAACATTGCGAAACACTCCGCAATGGCCAAAGTTTTAGTAGCGTCTAAAATCATCATCTGGGACGAATACACAATGGCGTACAAACGCGCATTGGAATCACTAGACCGAACATTGAAAGATCTGCGAAACGATTCGAGATGTTTTGGAGGCGCAATGATTTTACTGTCTGGCGATTTTCGCCAAACACTGCCAGTCCTTCCAAGATCGACCGCTGCCGATGAAATAAACGCTTGCCTCAAATCATCAAATCTGCGTCGCTGTGTGAAGAAACTTCAGCTGGCAGCAAACATGAGAGTTGCATTGCTGAACGATCCATCTGCTCAAGATTTCTCCAAGCAATTGCTGACTATCGGTAATGGCCGCGTTTTTGTCGACGTATCGAGCGGATTGATTTCATTTCCTCCGAATTTTTGCAATTTTGTCTCGTCGAAAGACGAGCTCATCAAAAATGTATTCCCGAACATCGGCAACCATTGTTAACAAGAAAAATAACGAATGGTTGAGTAAGCGTGCAATTTTAGTGGCTAAGAATAAAGATGTGAATGACTTAAACTTTGTATTTCAGAATCAAATCTTTGGTACTTTGCATTCATTCAAATCTATTGACTGTGTAACAAACTAAGACGAAGTCAACAATTATCCAACTGAATTTTTAAACTCCTTGGATGTGCTTGGCTTACCACCGCACATTTTACAACTAAAAGTTAACTCGGTAGTCATCATGCTTCGAAATCTAAACCAACCAAAACTATGCAATGGAACGCGTTTGGTGATAAGAAAACTGATGATCAATGTGATTCACGCGACGATACTCAAAGGAAAATTTAGAGGTGAGGAAGTTCTCATTCCGAAGATTCCGAGGATCCCAACCGATATGCCCACTTTGAGTTTAAACGAATTCAATTTCACATTCGTCTTGCATTCACCATGACGATTAACACATATCAAGGCCAATCCTTGAGTATTTGTGGTCTGAATTTAGAAAATGGATGCTTTTCTCATGGGCAGTTGTACGTGGCATGTTCACGTGTCGACAAACCATTGTTTGTTCTTGCGCTTGATAACAAAACGAAAAATGCCGTATATCACAATGTGCTTCAGTGAAGATAATCAACCCAAGTGTAACCCATACAGCAAAATACATAGTTTCATCAAAGCAAAGGTCTTGCCGACACGACATTGAAATACTTCATATTTGAACTTTTATTGAATTTTGATTTCCTTTATATCTATTATCCTAATGAATTATTGAACTCAATAAATTTTTTCTATTCATTTTATTAGAAACATAAATTAAGTCTAGCTAAAAGGTATCACTACATTCATTGGTAGAAAGTTCATATGCGGTAGAAAGTTCGCCGGGTCAGCTAGTTTTATATAGAGGATTTATAGGCTGAGATAACCAAATCTGAATTTTCCAGGTTCTACGATAGTTAATTATCGAGAAAGTAACTATGCAAATTTTTAAGTTTTCTGCAAGATATGCCTTTTTTTCTGAATTTCTTAAATAACTCCTTACTTGTAGAAGTTACTGAAGTGAAAATTTGTTTCTAAGTTTTACTTTTTAAGCTGATTCCAAAAATGACATAAAAATTTGCGTATTTTTTATAGTTTATGCATGAGCATTGCATTTAACAAAACATCATGAATTTTTTTGGCATATTTGATCAGAAGCACATAATTTAAATTTTTATGTTATTAGAACGGTATGCCGCTACATCCCAAAAAATAATTTCATCTTTGCTTTCTGCTCAGATCCTGAGCAAAAAAGTTACTAAATTGTCATGTGACTTTTCGTTAACTGGGTCTAGTAATAAGCTTTAAAGTGCGTGTCAAAGAAATGAATATGCAATAATACCTTTATTCGTCAAAGTAATCTCCATTATTTCCCATCACCCACTGCTAACGGTAAGGTGGAACCACGGATGCCAGCAGCATAGAAGGATACATCTTTTGATGCGATGAAGTCATCAATTGATTTTCGTACTTCGTCCATTATGGAGAAGTGTACAGAAGACAAGGAATCGTTCATCGACCGAAGTAGATGATAGTCCGAAGGGGCTATATCAGGAATATACGCCGGAGATTTTTCAAAACTTTCCAGCCAAATTTTACTAATATGCCCTTGACCGGTTTTCACAACATGAGGCCTTGCACTGTTATGGAGCAAATTGACGGGCTGCAAACCTTTGCAAGTAAATGGACGTTCACGTTCGATTTCCTGCTTCAGACACAGCAATTGTTGTTCATAGCGTTAAGCAGTTACACTTTCATTGGGCTCCAATAGTTGGTAATACAGTACACCCTCCATATCCCCCCCCCGACGATGGAACGATGGAAGATCTCATGTTGCAAAACCGGTCAAGGACACGTTAGTAAAATTTGGCTGGGAAGTTTTGGAGCACCTGGCGTATAGCTCTGACACAGTCCCTTCGGACTATCATCTACTTCGACCGATGAACAATCTCTTGCGTTCTGTACACTTCCCTACAGTGAACGAAGTACGAAAATCCATTGATGACTTCATGCATCAATTGTTGAATCCTTCTCTGCTGCTGGCATCTGTGCACTACCTTACTGTTGGCGGTTGGTGCTGGGAATTAATGGAGATTTTTTTGACGAATAAAGGTATTATTGCATACTTATTTCTCTGACACGCGCTTTAAAACTTATACAAAAACATATACAAAAAGTCACATGAAAATTTAATAATTTTTTTGCTCTGCTTCTGAGCAGTAAGCCAAGATGAAATTTTTGTGGGATGTAGTGGCGTACCATCGTAACAACATATAAAAACATGTATTTCTGATCAAACAAAATTCATGATGTTTTTTAGCAAATGCAATGCTCATGCATAAACTAGAGAAGATAACGCAAATTTTGATAAGATTTTTGGAATCAGCTTAAAAAGGTACCCCTAGAAGCAAATTTTCACTTCAGTAACCTCTACAGATAAGGAGTTATTTAAGAGATTCAGATAAAAAATGGAGCATCTTGCAGGAAACTTAAAAATTTGCATAATTACTTTCTCGGTAATTAATTATCGTAGAACCTGCAAAATTGAGATTTGGTTATCTTGGCCTATAAATCATCTATATAAAATTTAAGGAAAATCTAAGTTGGTGTGGCGAACTGCACTGTTTGATCTTACGTGGAATGACCCATATGTGTGCCGTGTTCACTTTTCTTGTTCCATAAAACGCATAAGTAGCAATTTCTCGTAAAAAGTTTTAGCTTTACCTGAAAAAGGGTAGGTTACAGTTCATTTCTTACAAATATTCAAACTCAATTTTATGTGGCGTGTTTATATAAAGGTTACTTAGAATAGTAAAAGTACTTTTTAATTCGACTTTCAACAGCAGCATTTTTAGTTAGCAGAAATTTTGCTTTTATTATTTGTTGTTGTAAACATTTTCTCTCTCGTTAAAATTAGTTTTGGCACCACCAGTGAAGTTGATGATGGTATTCCTCTTCACAATTTATGAGCCACTTTTGAAAAATGGTGAGTATTAATCAATTAATCATTTAACTATAAACTATTTTTCGCTATGTGTTCACAGCAGTGGCGTACACAGGGAAAAGTTTGATAGGGACGTTTGGCTATGAGTTTTATCAAGACGCGTAGGATTTCTCAAAAAGATGGGTCAACCTAATATTTTCATTGCTATTCGTGAATCTAGTTTGCACAACGATGGAGCATTCATACACACACCAATAAAAAGTTTTGCTGAAAATACTTATTTTTCTAAATAAGTTGGTACATTTATTAATTTCACAAAAGTCTGATTCAACCAATTTGATTTTAAAAATTGCCCTTTCGACTTAACAAAACGTTTTGTTGAATCTCAGAACCAATGATATTTGAAATCGCTCAGCAGTCAGTTTACGGATGTGCCAAGGACATGCGCAGGACAATGCAAAGCGGAACGAAATTTTTTACTATACAGGAAGAAAAGTAGTTGAAACAAGGTTTATTATCAATACGTTGGGCGGTATCACGTGTAAAGTTAATCGGTTGGAATTTTCTTAAGTTTTTTTTTAAGTTTCAGTGGTAACTCTAACTAGTAGTACTACACATTAAATTTTACATTTCTATTTTAGTATTTTTACATTATCGTCAGATTTAATTTAAAGCAACTAAATGCCAGTTTTCATGCTTGTCATGCTTGTTTCGTTAGCCAAGTAAAGCAATCAGAATGGCTTTCGTGTTCGCGATAAAATAAAATAAATTTGTATATTTAATGAAACTTTAAAAAGATCTTATTCACTTAATGTATTAATAGACAATAACGTTTTCACAAGTGTTACGCTTTATTTTATGCGTTTTATGATTATCTCAGAGCTGAAACTGCTGTGTGTCCAAATCAATTATATTTTACTTATTAGTCTGCGATCGAATTATATAACAATTACAAATTGGAATGCCATGTTTTAAAACAAATTTTTTTTATCGTACATTTTTAATAAAAGTCTTTTTTTAATCAGTATTTTATTTTTATACTACTCCATTTGATATCTAGGACCGACTACACTGCTGAAAGCCCTTGACTGGACAATTACAAAAATCGGAATTTTTCTACTTATATATGGTAAGTACATATCGTTTAGTTCCATTTCTGTTACCCATTCAATATTTTTCGCTCGACAAAAGGTGTTTTGTCTATAATAATTAGACCACATTTAAGTTACATTTATTATAAACCAACTGGGAGCTCGTTCTTCGTAAGGGTAAAACTTTTTACATAAAAGCTCGTACTCATTTGTGAGAAAGACAAAGCGAACTAAAATAGCTAAATTTGGGACTGAAGTGATAGAAGCCTGAAGCATGATAGTGTTTTCTTGTTGGAGCGTGCGATATCTAGTTGGAAGAAACAACAACAGTATTTGAAAGTTGATCAGCCTTTTTAAGCTGTTTAAAAGTTAGCCTTATTATGTTACGCCTGTTTAAAATTAATATTCTATACATTAAATTCTATACAAGAAATAATTAGATATAATGTACAAAGGGCATTCCATAAAAACTGAGAGTTTTTTTTTTCGTAGTGGCAACCCCGCGAAACTAAAAAATAGAAGTGTGAGGCGATTTTTTCAAACCTTTAACCGTACGTTTATACAAAATTCTAAACGAAGCAGACGATTTTATTTTCCTAGTTCCGTGCCTGTTTAAAGAACTGTTTTATTTGCCCTACAGAAATGGAGATGAGTGATTCAGAGTTAAAAAACGAAATGCGTTGTGCCATAAATTTTTGCTATCGTTTGGGCAAAACAG
This sequence comes from Cheiracanthium punctorium, assembly GCA_038373885.1. Taxonomy (NCBI): domain Eukaryota; kingdom Metazoa; phylum Arthropoda; class Arachnida; order Araneae; family Cheiracanthiidae; genus Cheiracanthium; species Cheiracanthium punctorium. The sequence goes on along the minus strand of JAWZYV010012844.1, from coordinate 85,939 downwards.
CTCCAGAAACAGTTAAATTAATGAAAGAAGCTTACAAAGACAAAATTTTGCGACAACACATATCGAGAAAGCGTCATGAACTGGTAGGGAATTGGACATTACATCACGATAATGCTCGCCCGCATGTCGCTACTTCTGTTCAGCACTATCTTAGTAAATGCAATATTAAAATCATGCCACATTCCCCTTACAGTCCAGATCTCGCACCATGCGATTTCTGGCTGTTTCCGACTTTGAAGGAGAAGCTCCGTGGCAGAAAATTTAACACAGATTCTAAAGTTATTTCAGCAGTGGAAGGTTCTTTGAAACAGCTTCCAGAAAAGGGCTTCTCTACTTGTTTTGAAAAGTGGGTTGAACAATGGGACCGTCGCATATCATCTGACGGAAGGTATTTTGAAAAAAAATGGTGTATTTTTTGCTGTAAATATATTTCTTGAGCTTTTACGATTTTACTCTCAGTTTTAATGGGATACCCTTTGTATATATCAAATAAGAACGACGTTGTAGTGGTTTGCGCAGCTTAATATCACCGTCGGTGTTTGAGCGAGAGGAGACGGCGCGATTGGGTAAGGACTCTGGCGTAGAGCCCACCCAGCCGGCCGCGCTGGTGGAACTCCGGGTAGCCGGGCCGACGCTAAGGCAGGAAGGTGTACTCGGGCTGAAGTTATCGTACGGAATGAACCACTCCGTGATTACGAAGACATATTTTTATTTAGTTTTCGCACAAGTTTACATGGCGACTGAAGTCACGAAAAAGCCCCTCTCCGAGCTGCATTTCAAAATATATAAACTCGGAACACATGTTCTATAAAGTATCACATGTTCCAAAAGAGGTGCAGTTATTGGTCATTAAAATGCCCGAGTCTCCGAGTCTTAGGAAATTCTTGTGAGATATGGTTTCAGAAGATCGTGAGAAAGAGTGGAGATATATAACGTGACCATTTACTTTTTCCTTCAAAACGGTTGTTAAGAAAACTTGGAAAAAAGCTTGTGTTAATGTTAATATCAAAATAAAATGCAAAAAAAAAAACTTAGCTAAAACACACATATACTACAAAAAATAGTGCAAGACGTAAGTTTCGGGTGGTACAAGGTGTAGGCTCGTCTTCGAATTCAAAAACACCATCCGACACAAGGCAGGAAAGTAGGAAAGCGAGAAATGTAAACGAAAGGACAGACATGAAAAAAGAAATTGTCATTCGGAAGGAAAAAGATTCTTAGAAAACCAGAGTGAAAAGGGTAAATAAAGTGGAGACATGGGCGCCGACAGAATATTTCCCAGGGGGGGTGGCAAAGACTACTTCAACGTATGGTTACTAGAGATGAGACGGGCTCAGCTCGAGCCCGAAAGCCCGAGCCCGAGCCCGGGCCCGAACCGGGCTCGGGCTCTGTAATTCCCGATTGCGTTCGGGCTCGGGCTCGTGAAAAATTTCTATTTTATTGAACATACTCTTTGAAACAGATTTTTATAAAGTGATTGATATGGAAAATAAAAGTACTTATAAAAAAAAAAGCGGCACGGGTGCCTAGAAGGCGCGTGAAGCTCTTTGGGTATTTCAGAACGACGGCTTCTATTGCTTAATTAGTCATGAGATCGGACATTATTTCATAAGCAAAGATATGAAGAATTAGAAAGTGCATTCAAAATTTGCAACTACAATATATTTGTCTTTAATTTGCACAAACGGCAAAATTTATTGTATTCTATCAAATAATTGCTACTTTGAATTTTATTTATCTTTATTTGAAATTTCGGGCTCGGGTGGGCTCGGGCTCCGACTTAAATAATATTGCTCGGGCTCGGGCGGGCTCGGATTAAAAGTCTTCGGGCTCGGGCGGGCTCGGGCTTCAAAAAATGAGCCCGAACTCATCTCTAATGGTTACCCTTACCATATTGGAAAGAACAAAAAATCAACGGAAAACACTGCATACAAAAATCCAAAGGGGGGGAGCATTGCCCCCCTTGCCCTATGTTGCAGGCGCCCATGAGTGGAGATCGGGGTGGGGGGAAGGGAGGAATAAGCAAAAGAGGAACATGACTTTTAAAAAAAAAAGAAATAAAAAATAAATTTAAATAGTTGACGAAAAAAAGAACATTAAAAGAACAAACACAAAAACAATACATCCCGGCGTTTTCTTTGCGTCTCGAGAAGGGAAGAAGGGAGGTCAGGTTTTTTTTTTTTTTTTTTTACAGACACTGCCGTTGGATGATTTTAGATTTTTAGCGGCCTTTATTGAAATCGTTACCGTGGGTTGCTGTCTTTCTAAAAACGGGACATTGCAGGGGACATTTTCTAAAAACGGGACATTACGGTGTCCCGAAGCTGTGCTTGGGGAAAACGGGACAAGCCACCTAGAAACGGGACGTATGGTCACCTTAGAGGTATATTACTTGCTTTTGAATTAGATACAATCCAGATACATATCCTTTGTTTAAAACGAAAGTTACTACACCCTAAAGAATTTTTCATGCAAGCAAATAGAAATTTTGAATTTTGAGAAGATGTTTAATTTTATATGTTATACATATATATGCACAGAATGTTCGGAAAACATCAACCTATGCTTTTATTCCTTAAATATCTATCATAGACATACGCAATATAAATTACATAGTTATTATAGAAAGGTACAGAATTTAACCGGTTACGCGCAGGTGATTAACCGAACGCAACCAAAACCAAGTCTCGTTTTAAAAACATTTTTGACGTCAGTTTTCACGATGTATCGCTAATTATGACCAATTATGAGAGCCATTTGAGCGGTCGGAATTTATACAAATTTCAGATAATATGTTAAGAACTAATCATCAATTAAAAGGAAGAAAAGAAATCTGTCTGAAGTTGAGTAACCACCTGCCATTCAAAAACTTAATTGTTCAACCTGCTTTAATTTCAATATTTTCAGCCATTAAGTATTGCGATTGTAAAAGCATGAACTTTTCACGTAACCAAGGTCAGTGCCAGAAGGGTGTTAGATGGAAAAAGATAGTGATTTTTTTTTTCTTTCCGGGGGGGGGGGGGACAAACTTTTAGGAATTGCGGATAACTTGATTTACTAAATGAAATTTCGGGGCCCACTAACATAATTTTTTTAAATCACGTATTATTTTAGCACATTTATTGAATGAGCTCAAAAAATTTAAATATCTATTATCGAAACTTCTTGGCGGATTATTGAAATTATGCCAAGAAACAATGGTGTTCCACAAAACAAAAAGCGGTTGAAAAGAGCTGCTTATAGTGCTCAGATAAGAATTTGAAAGACTTTCAGATTTTTAGGTCCATCTAGTTTTATATTTTTCAAGTCATTAATTTGCCAGTTTTGTGCTTCTGAAATCATTACCAGATTGATATCTATAATTTCTTTGTTTTAGTTTATTTATTTTTAGAATAGAAAAGTTATTTTTTTAATTATAAAATTTAAATAACTGTCTTTAATTTATCTAGTTACGTTTAAATGCTATTTTTTGTCATACTGCAAAAAAATATATTTATAAAATAAGGTTAATGCGCCGTACGCAGAATTTATCATCCTTATAACTATAATGCTAATATAATTTTCTCTTTTGCTGTCCTATTTAGTCATGCCAGCCCTACTTGATCTTATTTTTCTGATTCTGACTTCATTGATGAATTTCATTTCTGAGTATGGTAAAGCCTTTTTCATTATTTCTGCATTTTTCAAAAATTCCTCTCAACTAAAGAAAGTAATTAATAATTATTATTTTTAGGATTACCATTCCTTATTGGTATTTTCAACATGATATTGTCAAACGAAGAATCCTGTGAAAGTGACCTTTCCGCTGGTACGTTATGTTATCTGTGTGTGGATGATTGTGTCTGTTTAATTTGTATACAGTATTATTTAGCCCGACCAGTGGCCGAGCGCAAAGCGTCTGAACTGGGAGACGGAAGGTGCCTGGTTCAAAACCAGGTCACATCCGCCGACCGAACCGTTCGGAGTTTTACGTGGTTTTCTCCGAAACTTAGCGTAAATACAGGTTATGAGAATGACCCCTTAGAAAGACCCCAACGAAGGGCACCCCACCCATCGCCCGAGATCCTACGTGTAGATGAATGGCCGTAATCCCACAACATTACACAATATTATCTAATACAAGTTACGTATAAATTAAATAAAAACTAAAAAAATAAAATGAAACATTTTATGTCACTTGTGGCACATACTAAAAAAAAAGCCTAATTTTGCTTCTGTAAATGATTACTATAGTTCATATTGTAATTTATTAAAAAGTTTTCTGCCCAAGGTAGCTTTCGTGCTACTTTGCCATCGCTAAAAACCAAAATCATATTATAATTTTTGATTTTGAAGATGGGGGTCATCGGCTTTTTTTTTTTTTTTTTTTTTTTTTTTTTTAATAACCATTTTAGTTTACAACTAACATTACCCATAAAAGTTTGCTTCAAAACTCAAATTTCCTATGTTTCAATTCGAGCTTTACCAGAATTATTACAGGTTTACAACTATGTGCAAGTAGTTGCTATGGCAACAAACATATCACAAACAAAACAAAACAAAAAATGTGCCAGTCATGTTTGATAATAATAATCAGTTTGCATTTTTCTAAGAACTAGATTAATTGGAGAGTATAATTTTACAGCTACACCTTTTAAGTAATGAATGATATCCAATTTTAAAACATGCTCAATATTTCCTCAATTTCATATAAGGAATATCTGCAGCTCAAGAAAATGATTAAGCAAATAAAAAATAACTCTTTATGGTGGAACGAGAATTAATGAAAAATCTTACTTTATTTACTCTTGATTTATGTAGTTATTATTATTATTATAAATAATAAAAAAGTTTCTGGTATTTCTAATAAAAATAATAATTTCAGTGTAAATACCCACACTATAATATTGTCGATTATCATCTATATAAAATATATAATTGATATTCTAATAAGGATACGCATAAAAATTTTAAATTCCTGTTTAATACAGGTCTTACAACTGCTACTGAAAAATTTATAAATCTACTATTAAATTTCCGAAATTCACAAATTTACTTTTTGTAACAGGACTTAACTAAAACAAATAAAAAAATTGTGAAAAAACATACGTAAAATGTTACTTATAAGACATTACGATCATTTCGACATTTTTCAGTTCCCTCTGCTATGTGAGACGAAGGGCTTTGTCTGATGAAGACCGAAAGAATTTTTTTTTTTCGTAACGATCGTAACGGCGTTAACGTCGTAACGATCGTAACGTTATAAGTAACATTTTATGTGTGTTTTTTCACAAAGTAGTTTTCACAAAGTTTTTTTTAATAAGTAGTTTTTCATTTATTTTATCTTTTAACACCAGTATTTTGAGTGCTTTTTATGACTTAGCTATTTACATCTCTTGGGAAAATTCATTCACCATTTTGAAAATCGATATTTGCATGTCCTTATTTTTTTTTTATATATTTTAGGTAGTAAAAACATTGGGAAGAAGACTTTTAATAAGAAATTATCAGAAGAGGATATAACAGGTAAAACAACAAAACAAAACTTTAGGGCTTTTTCATTTTTCAAAGTGAATCAGTGATAACTTATCAATATTATGCTGCATTTATTGTGCCATTACATAATTATTCATGAATGAGAGAAGTCCTCTTTAAAAAGCGTCCCATCCTAGTCAGATCGCCCAATTGTAGCATTTCCTTAACGGCACAAACAAACCAAACTGATTAACTACTGGTTTCACAAAATTTCAAACTTTTATGAAATGCCGGTATTCGGTATATCGGTGTACTGCTATTGCAATCATTAGCCAGAATATCTTGGATGCATTTTGTGTTCCTGAGCAATCCCAAAAAGTTGACGCCAGTTCTGAAGCATACTGTAAATTGCAGAGACTTGGCTGTAGGATGATCATTGATGTACTCTGTATGAATAAATTTTCCACAGCAGATAAAAAATAGTTATTTTTTCTGGAAAATATATGCAAAGGTAATGAAATTAATTAATTAAAAAATAAAATGTGTGATTTAAGTATTTTGTAAAAATAAAGGTTATTATTTTTAAGAATAATGTTAAGGAAATAGAATATAAAGTTTACCTCTTTTTGGTAGAAAACTGAGATTGTTAATATTTATGTATTCTCAAAATGCTCATGGTTACAAATGAGTTATTAAAATCATATTTAAGGGCTGTTATGAAATATGAGAAAACTAAATTTCTCATTTATTTAAAAAGTATTCATTTAATAGCAATATATAACAGAAAGAGTGAACTTATCAAAATAAATAAAAACTACCAAAATTTACCCAGGGAGAAAAAAAAAGAGGCGTGGACTATGATGCGACACAAAAATAATATATATATATATACAAGTCTTTCAAACTCAATTTAAATAGCTGTATTAACTTTGTGGATTGTCACAGCTACTGTTACAAAAGATTTTCTACATGTTTCACAGCACATACGTCAAAACTTATCAATTGGATTTTATCTCTTAAGTATAGAACATTAGAAATTATTATTTTTATTAATTTTTAAAGCTTTATAATAAATTGTTTTGATTTGAAACATAAAAAAATAAAATAAAATAATTATTGAAAATAAAATTTACGAGAAATTTTTATTATTAATGCAATGGATTTAGTTATCACCGCCAGATGGCAGCATCAGACTTATATATCACTCATTTGTAAGGTGACCAAACGTCCTCGAAATTCCAGGACAGTCCCCAAATAGAGATATTTTTTTCATTTTGTCCCCAAAAATACTTTGACTTCTCTTCTTGGGAACGGGAAAAGTCCCCAAATTTAATGACTTGCACTTTTTCCGTGAAAGTTTCCGTTTAGTTTGTTTCTTTCAGGAAAAACTGAGAAAAATAAAATTAAAACAACTAAAAGCGCCTTCTCCTCAGAGAAACAATGAAATTCGATCTCACAAAAATATTTGTTGTGATAGAGTGTGTAGCATGTACAGACATTCAATTAAGTATTCGATTATGAGCCAAATTTCCCATTTCAGTTTTGTTAATGATTAATCACTTTTCACGAAGAATCATGCTTTAAATATGAAATCGACGTAAGAAATTTTTCTTGCACTCAAATACTTTTTTAGAGGGTGTATAAAGTTTCATGAAAAATTATCACAAAATGAGCCAATGTAAAAGCATTGCCTTCTGAAAAGTACAAATACTATGCCAAAAGTAAAATTTTAAACAAATTGCAATATTTCAATATGATGTTGCTTTCATATTTCTGGTTTAAATAAATATTTATAAATGAATGAAATACTTCCATTAATTTATTAGAAATAAGAATGCACAAGTGATATGATAAGAATGCACAATTATTTAAGTCAGGCAAGATTTAAAGTATGGGTATACTGGTATGTGTACATGGTAATATGTTGTGTCTTCGAATAAGTCCCCAAAACTATTTTCTAGTGTCCCCAAGTTTTCCTTGGATTCGAGGACAATGCTTGTTTTGTCCCCAAAATACTGTTTAAAAATATGGTCACCTTACTCATTTGTGAATTCAGCTTGGTCCATTTTTATAGCGTTGCGTTTGCCCTCCTTGTGGACGTAAGCGCTTTCTGTTTTTGGCCTTGAAATTCTGTTAGCAAAACTGCAGAAACTAGTCTAGTGATCAAATAAATGGAAAATACTGGTATCACGTTACTACACCACTGTGGTGCCGCCGAACGGCAAAGTGCTAAGGTCTGCAAACAGTCAAAATGTTTAAAGTACACTTTTTGTGACTTTTATGTATTTAAAAAGAAACAAAATTAATATATGTTAGTGAATTCTTTAAAAACTATTCTTCTGGTAATAGTACGTGCAACACATACACTGACTGCTTCTTTAAAAGGCAAAAACAGTTCTCTGTTCTAGCAGCAGTGATGGGAGAAAAACACTTAGTCCAAACACTTGAGTCACAGCAGAAAAATTTTAAATCACTCATTAGATTTGAAGATATTTAATGAATTAATTTTTCTTGGCTCTAAATCTGCGTTTTCAGCGCAAAAATATGTGATGCTGCGAAATATATCTAGTCCCTGCCGTCTTTCTAATAATATCATTAATTTAAAAATAATGGCTAATATGATGTGGTGAAAAAAATGTTTCATTTTCAGTGCATTTCAATTGTGTAAATAAAAAAGGAAATTTTACATGCAAGTACTTCAACACTTGAGAGTTTAGAAAAGCGCTGCCGGGAAGCACGCTGTCGGATAATAGCTTCCATCGTATGCTTGCAACTATAAGAGCAAATGAGCTAGACATTCGCTAACGAGTAGTGTTATAAAAACAAGATCGCGTTGGAGAGTATTTTGTAATTCATGCATTTAATATGATTTATGTTTCTTTTTTTTCATATCTGAAGGTCTAACACGTTTCAGCGAAAACTTCGAGGCACTGCTCCAGAATGACCAGCTCTCCGACTTTGCAATTACGGTCAAAGACACCGAAATTCGAATCCACAGGCCGATTCTTGCGGCCCGATCGCCCGTCTTTGCATCCATGCTGGAAGTCGACGAAACGTCGGGGAAATCGAAAGCCTTGGCTATAAACGACTGCGAATCGGACACGTTCAGAGATTTCTTGCACTACGTATGCACTGGCAAGACCGAAAGACTACGCAGAGACAATGTGATCGGCTTGTTCGAGTTGGCCAGCAAGTATGCCGTCCCTTCACTGAAGGAAGAGTGCGAACGTTACATGAGGGACACCATTTCCGTGGATACAGTCTGCGATGTCCTTGCGGCGGGAATTAGACTCAACGAAAATGGGCTGGTGTTCGCGGGCACGGAGTTCTTTCTTTCGAACACCAGGGAAATTCTACGCACGGTAAAGTGGCAGAAATTCTTGGAAGAATACACCGATGCCGCCAACGAGCTGTTCAAGGGATCCCTAACTGTATCTTCATGTAGTGAGTGTTTTATTCTCAGTCTTTTTCGTATGACCCAGTATGTGTGTATTTTTGTTGTGCCTGGCAATAGAATGAAACTTTTCCTCTCTAAATTTAATGAGTTTTGATTAATAAATTATATACGGGAGGTTATCTATATGAATAAAATTAGACTTTTGTATGTACATTACTAGGAATTCAAAAATTTTGCGATTTCTATCCGTTTCAAGCACCTAGAAATCCAGTACGACCATAAAAAAAAAGATTTCTGTCTGTCATTCTGTTCGTAACGCTTTTTTAGTTTGCGCATCACGCAAAATCGACTGAAGCGAATGAAATCAAATTTGGTGACATGATAGGTGGTCACTCAACTTAAAATATAGGCTTCGAATTAAAAAAAAAAATCTTGATTAGATTTTGAGAAAATCGTTTCAAATTGCGTAAATTTTTGTTTGCGCATCAAGTAATAACAACTAAAGCAAATGAAATGAAATTGGGTGACATGATAAGGGATCACTGAATTTAAACTATAGGCGTCGATTTAAAAAAAAAAAAATTGATTAGATTTTGAGATTTTGCGAAAACAGTTTCAACTGCGTACATTTATGTTCGCACAGCACGTAATACGGACAAATGATATGAAATTTTGTGACATACTAGATGGTGACTCAACTCAAACTGTAGGCGTCGAATTTTTAAAGATATTGATTAGATTCTGAGATTTTGCGAAAATTGTTTCAAACTGCGTAAATTTTTGCTCGCGCATCACTTAATAACGGCTAATGCGAATGAAATAAATTTGGTGACATGATAGGTGACCACTCAACTTAACATACAGGCATCAACATTTTGATTAGATTTTCGGATTTTAAGAAAATCGTTTCAAATTGCTTACATTTATGCTCGCGCATCATGTAAAAATTACTGGAGCAAATGAAATGAAATTGGTTTACATGATAGGTGGTCATTCAACTAAAACTATAAGTGTCGAATTGTTTAAAAATTTTGATTAGATTTTGAGATTTTACAGAATTGTTCAAAATATAAAAATATTTACCGATTACGTATAAACCACTGAAGCGAATGAAATAAAATTTAGTATCTTTACTGTTGGTCACTTGAACTCTTTTCGCGAAAGTATTTTTAAAAAAAATTATAGATTTTGAAATTTTATGAAAATTCAGTACATGGTTGCACTATTTCTAAAAAAATGGGAATGAGATAGAATAAAATTTGAAATAATATTAGATGCAAGTTAATTTGAACTGCAGATGGCAAAACAGTTTTAAATATTTCATAGCCTTTGAGATTTTGTGAAAATCGTTTAAATACTTGTTCTCGCTTTTCTAAAAAATGGATTAAGATAATACAGTGAAGTTTAGTAACATGATCAGTCTCGGCTAAAACAACAAAACTCGAAAATTTTTGAAAAATTTAAATAAATTTTTTAAATGTTTCTTTGCTTTTTTAGATTTTGTGAAAATTACGCCAAAGTATTTTCGAGGAATAATGTTAAAATATCTACAGCGAATCAAACAAAATTTAGTTACAGGTTAGGAATGACCTCTTGACTTGAAAAACTCATTCGACCAGAATAAAATTTAATTTTTTTTAATAGAAAGAAGTTCTGTATAATATTGATCACTTTGTTACTCCTAAACCTCCAATCTTTTAACAATACACAGAAAATATAATTTTTATTTTTATGCTATTGCTAATATACTATTTACATTCTTATACACCTGCAATGCTGACGAAGATTCAAGCTTTTTGAAAATTTACATGATGTACACCCACCAAAAAAAGTATTCGAGCAAGAGATAAATTTCCTTCGTTGGTTTCGTATATTAAAAATTATTTATCATAGAATATGAATTATTCTATGAATAAATATGAATTTGCATATTTCTGTCAGGTTGTGCGTTTTTCAAAAACGCAATTATTATTCGCGAATCTAAAATAGGAAATTTCTCTCTTGCTCGAATACTTTTTTTGGAGGGTGTACTAGCTCGTCAACGACAGGTATTTCAGCTAGTGTTTCATGTATTCTCTGTCTTTTTCTTTGGCCAACACTATGTAGTTTTTACTACGTTGAATCGCAATTTTTCACATGATAGTTTTTGAGTTTAATTTAATAGATGATGTGTGATGGGATTTTTCCCTCTAGGTAATGAAACTGGAAATAATGTGAAGGATACAAAGAAAGCTTCCATGAAGGACACAGAGCATGAACGTAAGAATTGAATTCCGAACCTTATTTTGTTTTTTAATTAACCCATTTGTGCCTGGATATTTTTGCGACTTTATTCGATTTTTACTGATAACAGAAATAATAGATAAACTTCTGATGTCAACTTCTTGAACAAGGGATGATTTCTTTTAAAATCATTATGCATAAAAATCGAAATATCAACATCCTACTGGGTCATGTTAAAATATTTTGTAGAGTTGAGGCTCAATACTCACGAACAAAGGCTAGGAAAAATAAATAACGTTTTCCACTAATAGCGAAAATGCCGTCCCAAAAAAGGGACACTAGGCATTAATGGGTTAACTGAAAAAATGTATGATCATACTGTTATTGTATTTTTGCTGTTGTTACATCATATTAATATCTTTAGTTCTGTATCAATCATATCTGTATTTAAATACGTCTCTTGCTTTCTCGCTTCCTCAGTATCAAAGGTACAGCTGCGGAGGAAAAAAACGAACACTTGTCCTTTTTTCGTTCGTCGTACAGCTAATTTACAGATACCAATCGTTTACGATTGACGTACACTTTAATTTGCTATACATGAAAATTGCATAAGGGGCCATCGCTATATTAAAATTCGCAAAAACTTTTTCCCAATAGCAACCCCTAGACTTCATTTCATATTTCAAATTTAGCTCATTTTAACCCTGGATACAAATTTTCAATAAATTTGAGCTTTCATACTTTAATTCATATCTCATATAATATTGATAATAAGAAGCTGATTTTGATTCGTACTATTAGAACTAAACGACCCAAACATAATTTACTATTAATATAATTTTTAATAAAATATTAATATGAGTTATAGATTATTAAATTAATATTAAAAAAATTATTAATAGCAACCTAGCCAAATTTTGATGGAAATAGATGCAGAACGTAATGTTACATGGCTGTGCAAATCTCAAATTTTTACGTTCACTAGTTTAATTTATATTAAATAAATTGCGTTATCTTCATGTGTTAAGGGATCATATATAAATTTATTAATAAACATTTTTTTTTAAATTGTGTAAAATAAACGTGATTAGATTTGTTTTGCGCAAAAACACTAAAAGATAGCGGTATTTAAAAAATGTCAAATTTTGAAGCAAATAGTGGAGGTTTTTACTATTTAATGGTGATTCTATAAAGCGTCTATTGTTGAGTCCGCTACTATATTCCTCCCCTCCCCCCCTAAATAAAATATTTTTCATGTATAGAATTAGATGCAGTAGATGTATGTCTTCGAATACAACGTCCTATTTCTGAAAAACTAGCATCCTCAACATTCCAGGCATGAATTTGACCTTTGTTAATATTGAAAACACCATGTCTTTAGACTTTCCCATACTTTATCAAACATTCAAAATCGCATTTTCTGTTTAAATTTCCATCTGGCTGTAAATTAAAATAACGCCAAAAGTCTTGAAGAATATTGCACACTGCAGACGATAATATCAAATGAAGGAAGTGAAATAACAAACACAGTACAGTGATAATATTGGGTCGGCAAAAAAGTAATTGCGTGTTTTACATGGAATTCAAACAAATAAATTTTCAATCATGAAACCATTCTTCAAGTTCGATCGTAGCTGAGTAACTTTCATGCTTGTAATAAGAAGAGCAGAGCAAAGCCTCTAACTCCTGGCAACATTTCACCTGTCTAAGAGAACCTTCAAATACTCAATAACAAGTTCAAAATTAGAAAGATTTTCAAAATTGTGAGCAGGCCTTTTGCATTTTTCCTTTAAATCAGGTGTACGAACCAAGGAAGTTATGGACCTACGGGTCATTTGGACCACCAACTAAATATTCTAATTTCTACCACTGATATTTTCAGTACAAAAAACTTTGACTAGAAACAATATTTTCCTTGCAAATAATATTTTTTTCTTTTAACTCTCGCGAGCTAAATGAATGAAAGGCGAAAAGTTCGGAACCTACAAAGAGTTTTTCAATTTGCAGAAAGTCCCTTAAAATCGCGCAAAAAATAATTCGCAATACCTCCGGAAATTATAGTAGAAATCTGGGGAAACTTTATATTTAGGGTAATTTGAAGGTTCTCTTTCGTTTAATAAAGTCAAAATAGAGTGTTGACATTGAGAAAAAAAGTTGATGAAGAATTAAATATGAAGACGGCCCCTGTAAAAAATATTAATTGTAAATTAAAGTATACGTTATTTGAAAACGAATGGTATATATAACTTTGCTGTACGACGAACGACGGCCAAATAAAGAGCAAGTGGGCGGTTTTTTTCCGCAAGATCATGCATGTGAAAAAGAGAATTCAAAATGTGGTGTTACAGCCAATTATCTGCGCTAGGGATCTAGACCTAGGGGGGTTTACCCTCCGTGGGAGACTTTCCAAGGGATCGTAACCCGTATTTAAGTGAAGTTACGAGGAGAAAACGACGGAAAACTCCGAGCGCAAACACGTTCAGCCATTGGTTGGGAACAGAAATCAAGCAAGCTTCCGATTTAAGCCTTGATGAGCCGAAACCTCTCATCCACTATCAAGGCATTCGAAAGAATTGATATGAAAATACTCGAAACCCTTTTAATGATTAACTACGTCAACGCCATCTAGGAACGCATGGGTCGAATCTCGATGCAACCTACCACTAACGCACGCGGGCGCACATCATAAACGTAATGATTTTGACTCACAGCGCCACCTTACAGGAAAAATTTCGTTTAGCCCTTTTGGAATACGCCGATGATCGCCCTACATCCAAGGCCGTGGTTTAGGCATGTTTTCAAAGGGGCGCCTACTTCGCCACTTGATAGCTTGAGTAAACGATATGTATTATAAATTTATAGCATTTAAGATAATTTAACTAGGATTTGGACTGTGCACTAAAGTTGTGAGAAAGAACTAAAATGAATTGGGTTCATTCCACGGCAATAAAAAAAAAAAAAACGAAAGTGAAATTATTATTTTATTTTCACAGATTATTTAAAAGTGGCTTAAATCTAAATTTTCCAGCTTTACAGCTCACTTGATAGAGTCATAAATTAAAAAAACCACTGTTTTATAATTTCACACCCAATTAAATAGTGGTCATTTTAGCCATTTGGGAGCTAAAGCAATTTGTGGTAGTTAAACTGTAACATTAGTCACATAAAAAAAATTACACTAGTCACACCAAAATGACAAGTATTTTACCAAAATTCAAAATTGAACTATTATCTCCTCATAAATGATCTTATAGTATGTAACTGTGGAGCTGAAAAGGTTATCTAAATTACTTTTAAACTAATAAATCACTAAAAGCGTTTCATTTTCAGTTACAAATGTTACGTTAGTCCCAATGGAATCACCCATGATTCGATTTCCAGTAAAATACTTTAGGAATCGGATCTGGCTAATAATGTCGTTGATAATCAGAATCTTATACCCGGATATCTTTTTATAACATATAACAGAAATATTTTTTGTTAATGTGTAAAATAATGTCTATTTCAAGTAATTTTCAAGTATTATGTGTTAGTTGCTAAGATTTATATTCGTAAATACTATTGTTATTAATTTGTTTATTTATCTAATAATTGATTGTAACATACAATTTGTTTCATTGCAGATTTGATAAATTTGAGTGAAGACATTGAAGGGTTGTTCCTGAATGACCACTTCAGTGACTTCACAGTTAAAGTGTCGGACCGTGAATTCAAGGTCCACAAGGCAATTGTTGCTTCGCAGAGCGCAGTTTTTGCCTCGATGCTGCAGCACGAGATGAAGGAGTCCATAACCGGTATTTTGGAGGTGTTCGACTGCGATTCACAAGTGTTCGAAGATTTCTTATTCTACTTGTACTCTGGAAAAACGCAGAAAGTATCCGATACAAATGCCGTTTCCTTGTATCAGCTTGCGGAAAAATATAACGTTTGTACGTTGAAGGAAGAGTGTGGCCGTTTTATGAAAGAAAATATGTCTGTGGCGTGTTTCTGTGATGTCATGGCTTTAGCCATTGTACATAAAGACGCAGATTTGATTAGAGTGGCAACGAATTATTTTATTTCCTATGCAAAGGAAATCATCTCAAGCGAGAAGTGGAGAGTGTTTGCAAGGGAAAATCCTACAGTTGCAAATGAGCTTTACATCAAAAGAGTCGACTCAGGAACAGAAACAAGCTAGTGTAAGGGATCTCAAACTTTATTTTTTTCTAGGTCTTGTAGTATTACCCTCAACTCAAAGAGCTTCTGAAACGTCATGGCTTTAGAACTAGTACACAAACGACACAAATGTGATTGAAGTGGTAACGACTTACCTCATTTCTCCCTGCAAGGAGATAATCGTATTCCAACAATGCAGACAGTTTGCAAGGGACAATCCTACAGTTGCAAATGAGCTTTACATCAAAAGAGTCGATTCAGAAACAAATATAAGCTCGTGTAAGGATTTCTGAACTTAGACTCTACCTTTCAGTATTATTCACAAATCAAACGAACGAAAATGACCTGATGAAGATGATTTTAAATGTCCTTGCAACGTTATCTTAAGAGCATTGTTCAAAACCAGAAAATACTTTAAGTTTTTGAGAACCAAAGAACCAAATATATTTTATCGCAAAATAAAAGACGTTAACTTTCAATGAAAAATATCTCAGATATAAAATCAATATGTGCTTTCCTTTAACTGCAATTCACAATGATTCTATATTAGAAATACAACTTATAGTACAAAACGGAATTTAAAATGCGATTAAAATTTTTATCGCATTATGACAAAAACTGCATTGCAAAATAATCGCGTCCTTTTTAAAATTATGTCAAAATACCTTTCGAGTACCCCTTTTAGTACTGCTGTATCTCGAGTGAGTTGCTTGGAAAACAACGAATTGGTTAGTATCAAATATCCGTGTATAGAACACCGCAAATCACTTATAATTTTTTTTTCTGTAATTATGAACATTTTCCATGGCAACACATAAAATCATTAATATGTTACATGGGAAGCAACTGACACGGACACATTAGCAAATAAGCTGAAAGCACTGGACGTAGTAACTGACTGCTGACTTCAACGATATGTGGCTGCCCAGCTCTTTCAAATTTCTGCATCAATTTCCGTAGGGCACAATGAAGACATGGGACCTCTTTATATCTGCTTTATAAGAGGGAATTTTTTTTCAGCTGCAACGAGTTATCCTGGCTCAGTTAGAACAACTGTACCAATGGCGCTTTTTTTCCAACGGAGGTAACTAGTGATCGTGGCGAATCCGCCTTCTTTTAATCTGTCCAAAGAATACTGCTAATAGACATTGACTATAACGTAAATGATGGTTCACGTTTTCAATATATGCAAATGGATACGATTTATTTGTGTTATAACGCCATCTATTGGTGAATTTTGGAACTAATATTTTTTATTTAATAACAATCAAACGCATCATTTGATTTATTTGTAGTTTAAACTTTATATTATTTGAATGAATAAAATGCATTCCGAAGCCCTCTGAAATGGGAAACTTATTTCTTGCTAACCCTGTAGTTTCAATTATTATAAAAGTCTAAATACGTATAAAAGGAGTTAAAAAACTGAGCTATTCGATATTAAATTACACCTTCGCAATTTTTTTTTCTTAGTGTGATTGATTCACAAAGAAAGAAGAAAAGACGAGTACTTTCAACGAAAGGTCCGAATAAACAACTAAACTAAGTATAGCTGTAACTAACTCTTCTTCCCTGGTATCATTTTATCCTTAGCCTCACTGCTAAAATCTTGAAAAATAACTATAAAGTACTTGAGATATTTTATAAGGCTGTAATTTTCTTTTTAATCAATCTTCATTTTGCGAAAAACTTTAAGAATAAAAAACGTTTTGCATTTTAGTAAAAAAATTATTTCTTAGGGTGTTCTTAAACGCAGTAGGGTAGAAGATTTGTCTTTCGTATGACACTGACTCCGGCCCACAAAAATAAACCAATAAATATAAATAAAAAATTATTTTTTTAATTAAATAGCAAAAAAGACATGTTTTAAGGTAAAATTATGATATTATAAAAAAAATGCAATAAATACAATACACAATTTATTGTAAACATATATTTGAGAATTTCACATTATTTCGTTAACTTTCTAAGTATTCGACAAATAAATTCAACTTTACTATAGAAATGAAGTTAAAATATGTATTTGTAAATTAAAGAAGCTAAGTAAAGAAGAGCGCTTGTTCGGAATCGAACCCAAAACGAACGAATAGTAGCCACGAATGCTAATATCATGTCCGACATACACTGGACGGCTTGTCGTGAAGTAAAAATAGCAAGAAAAATCAGGGACATTGGTTCTATTGGACAATGCTTCAGTGGTTTTGTTTGCGCTATATGGCTTGAAATATATTGTTAGTAAAGTAAAATAATTCCGTTATGCATTTTTAAACTGTGAAATTGAACGGAAAGTCTGTTTGAATGTTTATCTAACACATCTTCACTATGGGTCATTCCACGTCAGAACAAGCAGTGAAATTCACCACGCTAACTTACATTTTCCTCATAATTTATATAAATGATTTATAGGCTAAGATAACCACATATCTCATTTTCAAGGTTATACGATGATTAATTACCGAGAAATTAATTATGCAAATTTTTAAGTTTTCTGCAGGATACGACATTCTTTTTTCTGTTTTTTTCTTAAATAACCGATTACATGTAAAAGTTACTGAAGTGAAAACTTATATCTAGAGGTTACTTTTTAAGCTGATTCTAAAAATGTTACCAAAATTTGCGTATCTCCTATAGTTATGCATAAGCATTGCATTTGCTATAAAATATTATGAATTTTTTTCGGCATGTTTGATCAGAAACACATGTTTAAAATTTTTATATGCTGTTAAGATGGTATACCCCTACATGTCCCAAAAAATTTCATCTTGGATTTCTGCTCAGGAACTGGGTAAAAAAATTATTAAATTTTCATGTGACTTTTCGTATATTTCCTCTTGTAATAAGCTTTAAAGAGCGTGTGAAAGAAATTAATACGCAATTTAGAACATATAATAATATGATGCCAAGATGAATTTTTTTTAGATGTAGTGGTATACCATGTTAACAACATATAAAAATTTAAAATATTTGTTTCTGATCAAACAGGCCGAAAAAAAATTCATAATGTCTTTTAGCAAATGCTACGCTCATGCATAAACTATAGATGACTCGCAGATTTTAATAACATTTTTGGAATCAGCTTGAAAAGTTACCTATAAAAACAAATTTTCACAAAAAATGGAATTATCTTGCAGAAAACTTAAAAATTTTCAAAATTAATTTCTCAGTAATTAATTATCGTAGAACATTCAAAATTGAGATTTGAACTGTGTCCATAGGTCCTAATGTATAGAAACATTTTTTGAAACCCTGCGAAAAAACTATCTGCTCTTCACACACCCAAATCTATGCCGGTCATGTGACTGTGACCTATAATATGAATACCCAATTTATGCTCAATCAAATGCAGCGTTTAGACGCTAGCTCACTTTCAAGAATTTCCGCCTATAAGCCATAATGTAACGGTAATCTTTTTTGTAGCCATATAAAAAAGTAAACCTGGGGAGTCCTAGAGACACCATACTCAATACTGGTCGTACGACCCAGGTTTATAACATATATACCTAATTTGGGCTCAATCGGATGCACCTTTTAGAAGCTATCGCGTTCCCTCATGTGCAAACTTACACACATACATATATATATGCATGCATATATATCTCGTAAAAATCGCATAAATGAATTCAGAAGACCTCAAAACGTGTCAATACATCAAAATCTTTAAGTTATTTGTAAAGTCAATTTTTTTCACGATTACAAGTCTTTCCTTAGATGGTACATGTTCAGAAAATAAAAAGTACTCTGATTGGCTGAAATTAAGGGGGAAAACCCAAATAAAAGTTGTTGGAACATAGTTGCGGCAATCAAGTAGCTCTAAATATACTGCTCGTGTATAACGCCCGCTTGAAAGAGCTACAAATGCTAACCCTAAACTTTTCATTAAAGGGTAACATATCATAAATGTCTTACTTAAGTTTTCATATACTATAAGTAAAACCACAATTATTGTTACAAATTTCAGGGTGATCTACTTTTGGAAGCTTTATTCTAGGATAAAATTCACATTCTACGCCTATGGTTAAGAGATGGCCTGCTCCACCACAGCATATTTAAGGTGCCGTTTGGTATTTTCTTCAAGTTTAAACCCTTTAACAGCCCTTACTGTGAGGACGCAAAACTCTGACATGTTAGTTGTTTTGATTTAAGAAGAATACGTTTCATTTCAATTAAATACTCAAGGAGGACATCTAGATTGGACTGTCCAATGTCGAAACGTCATTTAGCTCTGTGGCACGCACTAGGCGATTCAATCAACCGCCCTCTTGCTGGTAGTTAAATCGTGTAGTGGCAACGGCTGAATTTTTCCGATATTGGAAAATGGTTGCGCTTCAAAGGGTTAACCCTTTGAGGCGCAACCCTTTCCCAATGCTGAAAAAAGGGCAGCCGTTGTTCGACTTAACTACCAGCAAGATGGCGGACGATCGAAGCGTTCATCACGTGCCACAGATCTAGAGACCCTTTTTTGACGACAGCTGTGCGGCACAGCCAGCTGTCAGAAAGGGGTGGGTCTCTAAATCTGTGGCACGCGATGAACGTTTCGATCGTTCGCCATCTTGTTGCTACTTAAGTCGAGCGATGACAACGGCTGCTCTTTTTTCAACATTGGGCAATCTATCCAGCTGTTTTCGCATTCTTCCATTTTTCAGCAGATGTCAGTGTTGTTAAAAATAATCGTGACCATTTTTTAACGGGAAATGACGTGCTAAAAAGTAAAGATTTCTCGTGGAGCTATGTCACCCGCAACTATTTTTATATTAAATCTATTCTTCGTGACTGGCAACAGTCAAAACGTCACAGTTTGGTGTTCCCAGAACGGGACCACTGCGCGTTAAATGGTTAACAAATACGCACGCTAAGATCCATGGATTAAAAGTAATTCAAATTAAAAAGAAACTATCCCTCTGGTAGAAAAGCACGATATTGCTCTACGGCTTTTGCCAAGTTGTCTCTCATACGGAAGATTTCTTTACTTTCGTAACCAAAAAGTCCATATAAAACCTATTGACATCTTACAGAAGTAAGTAGTTAAGCATCTCAAGCTTTTAAAATTTATTTATTAATTTTACATTAAAAACAAATTAACGTTCGATGAATTTACTAACTGCCGCCGCGGATGATCGATGCTATGGTGGATTTGAACAAATGCTCGAGCTTGAAAATTAAAAAAAAAAAATTTTTCCATACCTTTTAGTCCAATATTTTAACAAAGAAAGCTTGCTTTTAAAAACTTTATCTTACATTTATGTGTATCTAAAAGACACATACTACTCTAACTTGAGTTTAATAAAATTTATTTTAATTTTTGGAACTATTCCGTTGGATTTACTTTCCTGCACAGATGTTTAATTTTTTCCCGTGTTTATCTGTTTTTCTGGCTACTCTGTCGCTAGAGGCTATGTGTGCTCTTACCCACAAACAAATATATGAGATCAGAGTTTATTGACTTGGGATTCGATCTCCGTTAATATATAACGAATCAAATCGCACTCTGAAAAAAAAAAAAATAATAATTCCGGAAACTGCCACCTCTTTGTGGATTGACTGGTGCGAAATGTGTACACAACGGATTTCTAGGAATAAGGGAAAATGAAGAGTTCTTCGGAAAATATCATTATCTTCTGATTTCGTGGAAATTAAACGGAGGCAGAAAACGGAATAATTTTAGTTTATTTTGGAAAAGTGACGCCCTCTCCCGCGTGTTTTATTTCCTTTATATTTTTGTCTTTTCCTTTTTAAAATTTTAATTTTGAGTATTTATCTTTCGATGTCGCATTCTTATGTACACTCGTTAAAAAAGAACTTTTATGTAAAGAGTTACTTAATGAGTTTCAATTAATGCGACTTTTGAACTTTTGGAAAAGGAAATTGTACATTTTGACCAATTTTTTTTTTACTTCCTTGTACGAAGTATAATCTGAATTTACTTTAAAGAATTTTTGTTATGCATCTCTTCGTATGCATAAATGCATGCTCATATAAATGCATGTACAAACCATTTTGACCGACCGGAAGTCCATTCTGACCAGTTTTTCCCTGACGTCTGTACATATGAAACTCGTATATCTCAACAATTATAGTTGTAGAATGTTAAAACTATATTTTTAGGATTGTTGTAAATCTAGTTGTGCACCTCCCTTTTTAGTCCCAATCGACTGGATAGTTTATCCGGGCCGCCCAAAAGCTTTTAAATGTGTAAATTACGCTCTATGGGCAGAAATTCATTAAATCGTATTTTAGAGGTATTAGGCTATTTCAAAGGACTCAGAAGTGATATGTGCTCTTCAGGGTTAAAAAATGAATCTCGATCGAAAATAGTTTCTGTATCATTTATAGTTCTGTTACAGGAACACTCACAAAAATTTCAACACATTACGGTTTATAGCAGTTTTAAAGACGTTCATCCATTTCAAGCACAATACCCTCCTACCATACTGTTAGGTAATGATTCGACCACGGTCACGCGCCTTCCTCAAAAATTACTCCAAAAGTCGCCAAGCTTGGAGACTTTCGGTGTACGTGTGTATGTATTTAACCGTCATATCTCATAAACTATTAGTCGTAGAATGTTGAAATTTCATTAAAAAAATTGTTGTAACATCTAGTTGTGCATCTCTATTTTTTGTTCCAATCTACTGCATAGTTACAGGGCCACCCAAGAGAATTTCAATACATCAATGTTAGTAGACAACTTCAATTTTTTACGTCTGTAGTCAGTCGTTTGGACCATGCCCAAAATCTCGCCATTTGTCGTCGACCTTGACGAGTTTTGCCGAAATATCGCCAAATTTGGCGCACAAAAGAATGCCGTATTTTGCATAACTCTAAAACTTTTAACCGTAGAATGTTGAAATTTTGGATTTATAGCAATTGTAAAATCGAACTACATACCTCTTTTTTGTTTGCAATCGACTGCAATTTCTTTACAGGGTCACCCAAAGGACTTTAAACACATTAAGGTATATGGATACATTCGATTCATTGAAATTTTGGGGTCAATTACTAGTTTGTCTTTCCCAAAAATATCTCAAGCTTGCCAGGTTCACCGAAATATCGCCAAATTAAGTGACAAAAACAAATCTTCCAAATTAAACCCAGCTTGGCGATATCGGAAATATTTTTCTAGAAGTCTCTAAACCTTACTATTACTGC
The DNA here is from genome assembly GCA_038373885.1 of Cheiracanthium punctorium. Classification (NCBI taxonomy): domain Eukaryota; kingdom Metazoa; phylum Arthropoda; class Arachnida; order Araneae; family Cheiracanthiidae; genus Cheiracanthium; species Cheiracanthium punctorium. The sequence continues at coordinate 63,564 of JAWZYV010012844.1, read as the reverse complement.
AGTATTTCATCGCTTTCAAACAGAATAAGTTTAGTCGAAGTGCGCCGAAAATGTTTTTGATTTAATAGACGTGCAAGGAAGTCATGTGTTGTCCAAATCAGATTTTTAAAAAATAATTTTTACTTATCTTATACATAATATATTAACGATATTATATGTAATGATATACATATTATATCATTAAAGGTTATTATTTTTTTTTAATTACATGAAAATCAAACACGTACGGTAACAATGTTCAGAACGTTTTTAATTATTTTTTTAAAAATTAAGGATTTTAAAATTCCTTCTCCTTTATTTAGCAATCTTTTGCTATCGAAATTTTTGGTATACTTATAATAGCATGCTTTTGAGACTTTTATAAATTACTAAACACTTTCATTTTGGTAAATTTTTGACACCCAGCGCGCCTCTGAGTCTCACATTGTCACATGATTGTATTACCGGTTACGTGGGACTTCAGCCGGTGGGAGTTCCCTCGCGAGGTATTCCGACGGCCATCCAGCTATCGCTGTAGGGCCCCTCTCGAAAATATGTTACCGCTGACCCTTTGCGAGACCCCACCCCCAAAACAACATTGAGTCCAACCATCGCTGTAGGGGGACCCGGGAAAACGTGCTACCGCTGGCCCTTTGCGAGACCCGAAAAAACAAGAGTAGGTCCGGCCAGCGCTGCCTCCCCTCAGTCGGAAATCCCACGATTTTCATGAGCATCGGAACGCCCACCGTCGGAAGTCCCACGACACCGTATAACCTCCCTCCCTATCTTTAACTTAACCCTTTGAGGCGCAATCCTTTCCCAATGCTGAAAAAAGGGCGGCCGTTTGCCATCGCTCAACTTAACTGCCAGCAAGATGGCGGACGATCGAAACGTTCATCGCGTGCCACCGATCTAAAGACCCCTTTTTGACGACAGCTGGCTGTGCAGCCCTTTTTCCAGCATTGGGAAAGGTTTGCGCCTCAAAGGGTTAAAACATTCGACGCTTATACTTTAATTTGAGTGACCACGGATTATGTCACCAAATTTCATTTCATTCACTTCACCATTTTTACACGATACGCAAACAAACAAACAAACAAAAAGTATCACGGACAAAACGACTGAATGATAGACAGTCAAACTTTTTTTGACAGTCGTACTGGGTTCCCTGCTGCTAAAAACGGATAGGAAATGCAAAATTTTTGAATTCCATTTAATGTAGAGACAAACGTCTAATTTTGTTCACACAGATGGATGCTCAAAACACCACAGAAGATTTAAATCCAAAACTCCGAACTAATACTACAGAGTAACGCCATCCTACTAAGCAAGGCAAATTAACAAAGACAGAACGTGGATTACTGCTGATTTTTCGCAGATTCGTGGTTTACTGCTGATTGATCGCAGCTGGCTGTGCGGCACAGCCAGCTGCGTCAAAAAAGTGTCTCTAGATCTGGGGCACGCGATGAACGTTCCGATCATCCGCCATCTTGCTGGTAGTTAAGTCCAGCGATGGCAACGGCTGCCCTTTTTTCAGCATTGGGCAATCTATGCAGCTGTTCTCACATTCTTCCATTTTTCAGCAGATGTCGGTGCTGTTAATAATAATCGTGACCATTTTTTTTACGGGAAATGACGTGCTAAAAAGTAAAGGATTCTCTTGGAGCTGTGTCACCCGCAACCATTTTCATAGCAATCAAATCTATTCTTCGTGACTGGCAACAGTCAAAACGTCAGAGTTTGGTGTTCCCAAAGCGGGAACACTGCGCGTTAAAGGGTTAAGGGTGTTCCACCTGAAGAGTGATAGTTGTCACAGGACTTTTGGACAACTTTAAGGACAAACCCGTCATGTTAGACTCTCGAAAAAATTGATAATGCTTCCTCTCCTAATGCACTATGGACTGATGCATACAGTAAAATTGTATGGCTCATAACTTTCAGAAAAAATCCACGAAAATCGACTACAAAAATGGATTGAGGAGTTGCCTGTTCTGGGAAATGTTCCTCAACACCGTATGGTTACCATTTTTACTTTCCGAACATGTACCATGGAAGGAAAGTATTGTATTCATGAAAAAATTCGACTTCCAGATTTTGTTGTATTTACACGTTTTGAGCTCTTCTGAATTCATTTATGCTATTCTTACGAGATGTATGCATGTATGTGTATGTACATGTGTGCGTGTATGTATGTTCTGGAGTGAACACGATAGCTCCTAAACGGAACATTCGATTGAGCTCAAATTGTTTTGTTGTTATAAATCACCATTGTAACACCGGTATTGATTTTGGTGTGTATAGGACTTATAGCTTTTTTACAGGGCTACGACAAAGACTTCTTTTGCATTATGGCATATGGGGAAAAACTCTTGCAAATGCGCTAACGTTTAAACGGTGCATTGGATTGAGCTTCAATTTGGTATATGTGTTTGAATCATTCATCGATTAAAATTTATTTAAATGCTTGGTAATGATCTTAATCGTAAGTGTTCGGAAAGTCGAGTGGAGTCACCAGATTTTTTTCAGGGGTGTTTCGTAACTCCTATAGGTTTATCGTTGCAACATATGTAACAGGACAACTTGTAAAGAGACACTCTAAATTTTTTCGAGTCCTTAGCGGAATTAATTTTTTTTTAAAGCTGTTCAGAAGTTTCGTGATTCTCAAGTGAGACAGCCTTAACAATCTTAATTATGATTTTCAGCCTCCCTCAATCTGAACTCGAAAAATCAGCAGTAATCCACGTCCTGTCTTTGTTAATTTGCCTTGCTTAGTAGGATGGCGTTACTCTGTAGTATTAGTTCGGAGTTTTGGATTTAAATCTTCTGTGGTGTTTTGAGCATCCATCTGTGTGAACAAAATTAGACGTTTGTCTCTACATTAAATGGAATTCAAAAATTTTGCATTTCCTATCCGCTTCTAGCAGCAGGGAACCCAGTACGACTGTCAAAAAAAGTTTGTCTGTCTATCATTCAGTCGTTTTGTCCGTGATACTTTTTGTTTGTTTGTTTGTTTGCGTATCGTGTAAAAATGGCTGAAGTGAATGAAATGAAATTTGGTGACATAATCCGTGGTCAATCAAATTAAAGTATCGGCGTCGAATGTTTTAACCCTTTGAGGCGCAACCCTTTCTCAATGCTGGAAAAAGGGCTGCACAGCCAGCTGTCGTCAAAAAGGGGTCTTTAGATCGGTGGCACGCGTTGAACGTTTCGATCGTCTGCCATCTTGCTGGTAGTTAAGTCGAGCGATGGCAACGGCTGCCCTTTTTTCAGCACTGGGAAAGGGTTGCGCCTCAAAGGGTTAAATTGCTCTGGGAGAGAGCAGTCTATGTAGAATAAAGGGGAAAACTCTAAGTAGTTTTTATTGACAAATTCTCATTTCCAAACTAAAAGCGATGATGACTATCCAAAGACCCGAGTGTATAAGAAGTTAATTTGGATATGAAAATGTGACGACCCTCTGAAAAATATGTTTGTGCCCCAAAAAATACATTACTTACGTAACACATTCGGTACCCTAATCGCTACAAATTAGCTTCCTTGCGCCTCCACAAGCTTTGATCGCCGATCCCTCCATTGCTGAAATCATTTGTAGAAGTCTTGTTTGTCTCGAGTTTTTGTCTGTACCGAAGATCTAATTTGGTGAAATGTGAAAAACCGACCTCTTTACTCTCCACTCATGGCTCCTTGTGACTTCCAATGAAGTATATCATTTAAATATATAATGCAGAACAGGATGGCAGAGGAGAGAATTGTTCCACAAAAAAACTTCCAGTAATGTTTTATTCTGTGGAGATATCCAATGCCGTAGACAGAAAAAAGATCGTGGGAGGCGGATACATAGCGCTTTTGGGGAGGATATATAGCTCTAATTTTTTTTCACCTATAATTGATCTCCAGAACCAAAACAAATTTTTAAAAATACTAGGGGCCAAGGCCCCCAGATTCGCTACGCTCGCTTTTCGTATGAGGGATTCGGCCCCTAATCAGGCTTATTCGTAAAAAAGACATAATTTCAACAGACAAAACCCGAAGATTGGATCAGATAGAATGTTACTGAGCTAAGCTGCACATTGCTTGGTTCTTGCATCTTCATTGGTACATAAAAATTTAAACTTCACAGTACAGTAGACCCCCTACCCCTCATAACACGGAAAATATTTTGTTATGGGAATCCGTGTTGTACGGGCCCTGAGCTATACTCCATCTGGATTGCGAATCCGCTTATAATCGCTGGAAAAATTATTTGCACTCTTCAGAAGCACAATGATATTTAATGTTGCCATGAAAAGTTATACTAATTAGGAGCTAAAGCGTAATAAAATCAGAACATCTGTTTCAGCTGTATTTTTAATAATGTAAAACATATTGGACACCTTGAGAATTTGCCACCCATGGCGATTTTTCATTATTTGGCGACTTGCGTACATGTAAAGTTAATAAAAGCTACGGAACAGACAGAATAGCCTGCCACCCATGGCGACTTTTCATTATTTGGCGATTTACACATGCTCACAACCTATATTTACTGTTCATTTAAGGTTATCGGAAAACCGTTATCCATATTTTCATTTACATAATCGTTTGCAGATTGGCGTACTTAACACCACGAATTATATCATCTCGTCGCGCTAGCAAATATCCAAAGTGTACTATAACTGCCATAATGGCATAGTTAACGCCGCCAAATATTTCTACTGGTAGCAAATAATCCAGCAGGACGAGAATCGGCTTTAAAATAATTTGCATTTTAATAATTTTTCATTTTCAAGATATTAGTTATTCTGTTTTGGAGAAACGAATAATCGCTAATTCTAAACTCCTGTTGTCTAAGCCAACTTACTATTTGAAAATTGTCAACTTTGTGTAACACATTTTGAGTTACTTATTTCATATAGTTTTTATTTTGGCGTAAAATGGGCGAATTCTAACTCATGTTTGTAAATTTCGCGCGATTCTAGATACTTGGAAACGCTTTGTTGCAAAGGAATGAATGATTTTATGCCAAATATGGCAACCATTCGGTTTATTATTTCAGTTTTTTATCAATATCTTCTAACATAATTCGATTTTCGAAATTTAAATCAGCTTAGCACGTTCCTCGGAATTTTTCGAATCTGTGGGCACCTTAGTCGAAACTCAAATCCCCACGGTTTAGGAGGAGATAAGCTGACAAGTTTTGACAGCGGCGGCGACAGCGGCCTTTACTTTTTTTTAGAATAGAGAGACTAATTCATTAAAATTTCGGGGAGGGGGAATTAACGGGGCCATCGCTAAGCAACGGGCCTGCTTATGAGTTGCCATCGCTAAAAATGAGTTTATCATTGAGGCCTGTTTTCCCCAGTCGCAGTATTCTATTTTATATTTAAGTATTATAAATGTTATATTATTTTATTATTTTAAAACAATTTTTTATACTTTTGTCGTACTAAAGAACTTTAGGTGTAGGTAATCGTTTTGTGAATCTTATGCCATTTTATTTCATGAAAATTTATCCAAAATTCGAACATTTTGCTCTGAATGTAAAGGTAAGTGAACGCTTATAATGTATTTAGAAATTCTAAAAATATGTATGTAAATCATGTTTAGGGAATAATTACTCATGTGTTATTTATAAATAAATTATTTTAATCAGAAATCGTATTACTTGAGTAGTTTTTATTCTTGTAAATAAGTATGACGTTGTGATACTATTTAGACAATTTAATTTTGCCAGTTGAAAATGTTATTTATCAGTTATATATGCCTTGATTATGTGATTGAGACTTACATCTGGTACAGTGCAGAAATACAGTAAATTATAAATTATTGATTTTTGCCCGTTTATACAGAAACTTCAAATGTAGTTAATATTTGTACAAGCGTTCATTATGCTAGCTCAATTCCTAAGTTCGATTGAGAAAGCGACAAAAGAATAATATATACTACATGAAATGTCTTTATTAAAGAATAATTAATTCGAGGATCGCGCTATAGAGCGTATTTTATCAATTTTCTCCAATATACAGGATATCCCGAAAACACTGAAATGCCCTTTAATACATCATTTGTTAAAGATTAATCTTGAATTGTTTAAAATAACGTAGGAAATACGACTACGTTCGAGAAATATTCAATATAAAAATGTCTTTCTCATTTGTGTATTTAGTTATTTTAAAGTATATTAAATATCCACTTGTGAAACTAAAATAAGAAATCGTGAATCATGAGAGTAAGCGCTACTTTGTTTTTCCTTCAAATTATATGCATCTATTATCTTTATGTAAATATGTATCATAGCAAACAAATTAATCATGAGTTCTTACTTGAATTAGTAACACAATTACTACTTAAAACTACATTAAATAACGTTTGAAAGCACTGGGAAGCTTAAGAAATGCCTGATGTATACGTGAAGGCTCGAGCATCTGTAGGCCTCTTTGGATGGCTCATCAAAATACACGCGCAGGCCCGTTACTAATTGCGAAGGCCCCGGAATTAATCCCCATGCTCTCCTTCCCTTGGTACGGCCTTGGAGGTATTGTCAATCAAAACGTGTGGAGTCGCACAGAGTCCCCATACCGCCATCTGAGTACTGTAGAACTTCTCAAAACTGGATTTTCAAACGCCTGAATTTCAATTGTCCGGCCTTATGAAATATGGCCTTAAAAACCCAGTTATGCAACACAAAGCGAAATAAACGATAGTAATTTTAAATTTCGTTTAGTTTATTATAATTTTATCATACTTTTGTTTATTAGACATGCTTGAAAAAATAACTTCTGTTGTGTATAATTCCTCGGTAAATGTGTTATGTTTTTCATTTATCTTTTTCTATTAAGGTAAGTCCTTTTTTTATTTAATCAGATTATTACGATTTTTTATAGTACATATTACAGGATTTCTATAATCACGAATGATTTAAGTCCCTGTAATTCCTGATTTGAGAGGATCTAAGCAATAGATTTTTTTCGAGCAAGATCGGATACCTTTTTTGACAAGCCTTGTATTTTATTCATTCTCCTTTTTCTTTTTTACAATTAATAGTTTACTTATTTAAAAATTCAATTATCTCTCTAAAGTTATGTTATATCATTAAGAAGGGTAATAATTTTACGTCACCTCTGGTGAAGCCTTTTTTGCATGAAACAAATTTTAATTAACACACTGGAAGCGGGCCACTTTCAGCAAACTGTTACCTGAATCTAAGCTACAGTATAGCTCCGCCTCTGCCGTAAAACACATAATAAACTCTCAAGTCTTGGAAGTTATTCTTTGAAATTTTATTTTCTACCTTTCCATTTTTTTTTCAAATTTAAATAAACTACTCTCTTCTTACATAATTTTAAATATCTATGGATGATATTGAAGAACAAAAAATTCAACTGTGGACGCTGTACTTTTATAATATGGGCGGAGTTTTCATCTAGTTCCAGAAAAACATACTTTTTTTGTGTGTCAATGGCAAGCAATGCCTTAAAAACAGGAGATATGGTCGAAGATTTTGCTCTATCTGTCAATTCAACAGCGAGAATTAACTTAAAATGCTGTTTGGCGAAACAGAAGTTTACTTTTATCTTGGAACCTTGGGGTTTTTTTCACATCTAACGCAATAAACAATAACACAGTATCCGACGGAAACAGTAGGCGTTCGACACTTAGAATGGACAGTTACACGAATTCAGCACCCTCAGCTTATGCAATGCAGCTGTGTATTGGACTGTGTTTATCTAGACATTATGGTAAAGGAGTGGACTGAAAGCTTTTGAAATAAAACTGTTCTCTTTGAATTTCTCTTATGTATGTTTTATGAAAACTCGCACATAAATGCAATAATATATATAGAAAATGATCCACTTAAAACAAATTCTAATCCATTTAATAACATCTAATCGAGCGACTTTTAGAAAAAAAGCATCTAGAATTTAAGTTGCATCTCCGCCTACTACGAATGTAGCCCCGCCTTTGAACACTTTAAGCCAGCGTTTCTCAACCTGTGGGGCGCGACCCCCAAGGGGGGCGCGAGAAAAACCAAAGAGCAGGTAGTGATGCATGTTGTTAAAAAATCATCTTATTTATTCTCATTTTTACTCAAAAATATATCCATTTTCGCTTAAAATGTTCATTCAAACTTTACTGATAGCATTGTTTTGCGGAAAATTCGACTAAATGTTGATTGTTAAAAATTAAAACACTGAATGTATGCTGAAAAATATGTGGGGGGAGGGGCGCCACCGTAAGTTAGCCTTTGTTGGGGGCGCGACGTTAAAAGGTTGAGAACCGCTGCTTTAAGCAATGCCTTTGAAGTAATGAATTTCTCTAAATTATCAGTTTTCTACATATCCTCTTTTTTTATGTAAACAAGCTACTCTCGCTTCGAAAGTTTATTGCTGATATTGAGTAGCAAAGTAGTAAGACGTGGGCGTTATATTTCGATTATGACGGCGGAACTCTTTTGTCCAGTGACCAAACATTAGTTAATGCGAGTCGCAAGCAGTTTCCACACATGGAAGTTTAAATCTTGTGTTGTTCTGCAATACATACAGCTGCAATGCAACCGTGTTCTAGATAAGTCTAAACAATATCGAGCTGCCCCCGGTGATGTCCAATCGTAATTTTAAATATAAATTTACAATTTTGGTTTTCTGGTGGGAAAAGTAACAGGCGCACAAATATAGTATATGTATATATATATGCTGTTGAAACAGCATTAATTCAATAAAATACTTACGTAAGTAATAGAAATACGTAAATGTTGTGCCACATTTTCACACACAATATTTAAATAGCAGTGCTGTCCTTTATCTGTAAGTTAATAGCTTGATATGTAAACTTCTAAGTTTGAGAGCTTTTTAAGACGAAAAAAATTTTTTAATGGTATAACATTACGGTGATGAACAAAATTTGTTAATTTAATTTTATCCTTAAAAATAGTTACTAAATATTTAATATTTTCACTAGCGAAGTTTTACGTGGTTCAACTACATTTGGAGACCATTTTTATAGATAATACATAGGGATCCTAAATCGCTGAACTCGGCTTTTATTTTTTAAATATTAATCATAGACATATAATGGTAAGTTACAAAGGTACAGAATTTTTTTCAGAATGGAATGTATGCGACGAAAACGAAAGAAGATAAAATTAGGAATATTATATATATCTATATTTATCCCCCTAAAACGCTCAATTATAATATTTAACTCCTCCGTGGATCAGCTGGAGAAAATACTTTAATAACTTTAATCTCACGGAAGATATTAAAATGTGTAATCTCGAATAGCTATTAAGAATCGGTCAAATTCCAAATATGACGTAAACTGTGTGGGAGAGTTTATCAATCTCATGCAGTTTTTAAGTTATAGCGCCAGGTTTTCGACTGCCGTTAAATAACTTCATTACGTCAAAGGCACTGACTTTAAATAATTCGACTGCCGGTAAACCCAGTTAACTCAGTTCACCTGCGTTAGTTCACCCAGTTAGTCTTTTAACGGAGTAATACTGACAACGACGTTGGAAAAAAAAGTTATTTATTTATTTATATATATTTTTTATACAAAAGACCATTATGGAGAAACATAATCTTACGTTAAAGATGTTTAAAAAAAAGAAAGAAAATTTGTACGTATTTGAAATTAGGTGTACTATTCACGAGGGTGCATGGCATTTAGCTTCAGTCACATTCCTTTCTAACAGATTTATTTCACGATTAAAATAATCTGAATTTTCAGGCTTTCTGTATTTCATCGCACATTCAGATGTACTGTTCATCACTCGAGTGCTACCTGAAACTTTTTATCGTTTTGTAGAAGAGGCACAAGGCAAAATGATAAAAGAACTAACTGCTCCCCAAAGTAATCCTCATTTATTAATGCATGTTGAATTGCAGGGGCGTAGCCAAGGGAGGGTTATGGGGGTCATAACCCCCCCCATGAGAAATTTTTTGCTATACAAAATGTATATTCTTCACTCCCTTATCACACACATGTATGCAAATATGTGAGTTGCAGTAGTCGTAACTCCCCCCCCCCCCATGAAAAATTTCTGGCTACGCCCCTGATTGAATTGATATGGAGGAAACGGGCTATGTAGAATTCTAAAAAAAAAAGGAAGTGTTTATTGAAAAATTCTCATTTCCAAACTAAAAATGGTGCTGACTGTCCAAAGCGCCAGGCTGTAAGCAATTAACTAGAATATGAAAATGTGACCCTTCTCTGTTTATGTCCGGGAAAACTGCATTGTTTATGTAAAATGATTGGGTCCTAAGCCTCACAAATTACGATCCTTGGGCCTGCACAAGCTTTGACTGCCGATCACTAAACTGTTGAAAATGCTTCTAGAAGTTTTTTTTTTTTTTTTTTTTTTTTTTTGTGGAACGACCCTTCAATCGCCTTCGTATTCTGCTATCGAGTGTTTTTCGGGAGAATACCGAAGACTTTTAACCCTTTAACGCGCAGTGTTCCCGCTCTGGGAACACCAAACTCTGAGGTTTTGACTGTTGCCAGTCACGAAGAATAGATTTGATTTCTATAAAAATAGTTGCGGGTGACATAGCTCCACGAGAATCCTTTACTTTTTAGCACGTCATTTTCCGTAAAAAAATTGTCACGATTATTTTTAACAGCACTGACATCTCCTGAAAAATGGAATAATGCGAGAACAGCTGGATAGATTGCCCAATGCTGAAAAAAGCATTGGGAAAAAAGCATTGCTGAAAAAAGCATTTTTTCAGCATTGGGAAAGGGTTGCGCCTCAAAGGGTTAACGAAACACAAAATCCCAATCATTCCCCGACCTCCCTACTCTTCCTACATGGCTCCTACAAGTACAGTAGACAGTACAGTACATATTTACAGTAGGTACTTACAGAACAGACATAAATTCTTCTGTTCAAGGTGGCGAGATCGTTACCCTGAAAGCCTCCGCACATTTAGAATGCCGATATCTCCACTGCAGAAAACACTTTTGGAAACTTTTGTAGAAAATTTCTCCTTTGTTTTATGCATTATAACTCAAAATGGGATACTTTCTTTTTTCCAGAAGTCACAAGGAGCCATGTAGGAAGAGTAGGGAGGTCGGGGAATGATTGGGATTTTGTGTTTCGTTAACCCTTTGAGACGCAAGCCTTTAGTTATCAAATTATCAAGTTATCAAATCTGTATCTCCTAACTCCGGTTATTCTATAATCCGGACGCAATATGGTTAAAAAAAAAAAAATTGGGTACTTCGACACAAATCTAAATTCCAGTTATCGACTTCATTAAACATGTTTACACGAAAACAAGATGTTGTGTATAATATTTGCTGGTATTTTTTTATTTTTATTTATATATATATTTCTATTAAGGAAAGTCTTTTTTTTACCTGATTATTACGTTTTTTATTATTCTTTCTGCAGCATTTCCATAATTCAAAATCAGCGAAGTCCTAGTAATTCTGGATTTTAGAAGTTCTAAGCAATTTTTTTTTTTTATAATTTAGAGTTTACTGTTTGAAAATTCAATTATTTTTATCTAAAGTTACGATGTAATGTCGTTGAGAACAAGGAGGAATAGCAATTTTATGCCACCTCTTGTGATGCTTTTTCTGCATAACACAAATTTTAAATAACACATAGGAAATGGACGACTTTCAGTGAAAGGTAATTAAAGCTACATTGAATATAGCTCTGCCTCCGGAGTAAAAATCATAATAAACTCTCAACTGTTAGAAGTTATTCTTTGAATTTTTATTTTCCTACATTTCCTAATTTTTTAGTTTAAATAAACTAATCTCATTTTACTTAATTTCGAATGTCTACTGATATTGAAGCACAAATTATTTAACTATGGGCGTTGCACTTTCATAATAAGGGCAGAACTTTTACCTAGTTCCGCCCTCATATTTTTACATCAGCGCTCAAGCAATAACTTAACAGCAGGTATCATCCAGTGGCGGATCCCGAAATTTTTTGGGTAGTGGCTAAATATTGAAAAAAAAGCTTATTTCACTTAGATAAAATGTACAACTAAGCAAAATTTCATTTTAAACCAAAGTAACATTTTTTAGGAGAAGCAAAGTTATAAAAAATGCAGCTTTGTTTTACCTATTTCAAGTGCATAATAAAGAAAACATGTCCATTTATCCCTTTCTTTTGGGGATCTGAAATTCCCTGGACCCTCACCAACTGCACGAATTCTGCACCCTCTGCTCTTGCAATGCAGCTGTGCACCGGAAAAGTGTTCATTTTAACAGAGATGGATTCGTTATACTTTTTAATAAAAAATTATATTTTTGCATTTCTGGTATTGTAAAAAAATATATATTTTATAAAAACCAGCACATAAATTCAATAACGCATATACGCAATGTTCTACTTGAAACAAATTCTAATAAATTCAATAACATTGTAAGCGGATGACTTTCAGGAAAACCATTTAGAATTTAAGTTACATCTCCGACCAGGAGCGTAGCTAAAAAAATTTTAGGGGGTGGGGGGATATGAAATAAATGGTGACTAAATAAACCATATATCTGCACGCCCTAAAGCTTATGCTAACTAATCTGAGAATTTCGGGGTGGGATATATCCCGATATCCTCCGCCTACCTTGAATGTAGTTCCGCCTTTACGGTATAACAGGTTTATAAGCAACGAGTTGTATGAATTTATTGTTTAAACTAACATTTTTCGACATATCCTGTTATCAAATAGGCTACTCTCACATCATAAATTTCGAGAGCTTATTGCTGATATTGAGGAATAAATTTTGCAACGTGTGCGTTATATTTTTATTATGATGGCGGAACTTCTTCGTCTAGCAATCTACCATCAGTTTGCGAAAAACGAAAAACATACGCTAGCTTGAGTCGCAAGCAATTTTTTATAACGGAAGTCAAATCTCAGTGTTTCTCTAAAGCATACAGCTGAAAAGCTGTGTTCTAGATTTGACATGTACCACCTTGAAGAAATCAATGGACAGATGACAGAATATAACATAACATAGAACACATCTTGGAGCACCTGAGGCGAAGCCTCTTATCTCCGGTAGACAGTAAGGGGAAATCAGAATTGTCACCTCATAGAAATTATCACTGTTAGATTACAGGTAAGTACAGTTATATAAAAAAGGGGAAAACATTAAAAAAGGGAAGGGGTGAAGAAAAGAAAGGGAAGGGAAAGGAAGCATCCTAGCTTCCTGGCAGCTCCACGGACGTACGCATTGGCGAAATAAATAAGAAAAGCCTAAGTTTAAGCACGGGAAAAGATGTTCGATATTGAATTGCATCAGGAAGATGAGTAATAGCACGGGATCTTTTGTGATACATTTCTACTGTCGTTTAAAATGTCGTAGTCGGTTAGATCAAAGAGTAATTCGTTGGGAATCGTATAAATATTTTTTAAAGATTATCGGATTTTCTCTTAATAATTTTTTCTAATAGGCTCCATTCCAAGATCGGAATGAATAAGTGTATTTTGGAATACGAAGGAGCTCTGCAGATAGAACGGAGAGATTTGTTTTGCAGTTTTTGTAGGTTCTACTTCACAATGCAGCCCCAAATAGATAAGGCTTAAAGAAGAATTATTTTATAAAGTAAAATTTTGTTTCCCATTGACATTCCTTTGGCATAAAGATGGTTTAGATCAGCCTTAGTCTTGTAGAATTTGCGAATGCTATATTTAATATGAGATCTCCAATTAAGGGTTTTATCCAGAATTATTCCAAGGTATTTATAATTTCACTATCGAATTGAACTGCTTGGGCATATATCAGCAGTGGTGGGGGCGGGATTCATTTGTCTGAAAGACGCCTTTACTTTTATTAGTATTTAGTTTAATTCTCCACACGTGGAACAAAGTTTCAAGCGCTAGTGTATGATCCGAGAGGTACTTGCACATAAATCTGACGTTCTTGTTAAGCACACAAGTGTCGTCAGCGTATAGAGCTAAGGTAATTGTGAATGATGTAGGTGTTTCGTCAAGGACCGATAAGCAAAAACTGTAAATATTATAGATAGAAATTTACAATTTTTTTCTTTTGTGGTGGTTTAAAAAAAATACGCGCTCGCGCGCGCGCGCGCGCGTGTGTGTATATATATATATATATATAGATAGATAATTATACTCGCCTGTGCATTACTTGGAAATACTCAATAATTCTCCAATTTCTATCCGTTTCAAGCACCTGGGACGTGTACGACCATCTAGTACGACCGTCACAAAATAAAAATAATTTTAAAAAATTAAAAAATCGGCCCGTGGCGACTTTTTATTTGTTCGCGCATCACATAAAAATGACTGAAGCTAATGAAATGAAATTTAGTAACATGAGAAGTGGTCACTCAATTTAAACTACAGGCGTCGAATTTTTCAAAAAATTTTGGATTTTGAGATTATGTGAAAATTATTTCAAAATGCGTCAGTATTCGCTCACGCATCACTTAATAACGACGGAAGTGAATAAAAAGGATTTCGGTGTCATGATAGGTGGCCACCAAATTATAGGCGTCGAATATTTTAAAATTTTTCATTAGATTTTCAGAATACCTCTTTACAGACTGTACTATACACCGCGACAAGCGATAAACCCGTATCAGTTGCGAGATTTTCAGAAAAAGTTCTTAAAAATCGACAATTTAGTAGGATGTGTCACTTTTCGAAAATCTTTTGCTGTGCAATTCCATGTTACAGATTTTTTTCTGAAATTTTTATAAAAGGTGCCGCTGTATCATTTATTACGGAGGGTAATACAGCTTATAAAGAATTATCCTGAATTTTTTCGAGTCCCTGGGACAATTAGTTTATTTTAATTTGTGTATACCTAGACCTTGCGGGAGATCTTGTTACTTCCAACTACACCCTTAAAACTAAAGGGAATGAAATGAAATTTAGTGACATGATATGCGGTCACTCAACTTAAACTGTCTTCGTCGAATTTTTCAAAAATTTTGATTAGATTTTGAGATTTCACGGAAACTATTTTAAAGTACGCAAATATTTGTTCACGCATTTGCATGACAACTAATGCGAATGTAATGAAAATAAGGCGCATTATAGGTGGTCACTCTATTTAATTGTAGGTGTTGAATTTTATTAAAAGGATCTAATTGGATTCCGAGATTTTGCGAATTTTTTTTAAAATACGTAAAGTTTTATTGCTTAATACGTATTAACGTCTAAAGCATATATGAAAGGAAATTTGGTGACATGACAGGTAGTCACTGAAACAATAGGTGTCAACCTTTTTTATTATTATTATTTATTTTGATTGGATTTTGAGATTTTGCGAAAATTTATTTTAAATGCAAAAGTATTTGTCGATTACGCAAAAACCACTGAAGTGAATTAAACAAAATTTAGTATTGCTACAGGTGGGTACTTAAACTATAGGGGTAAAAGTACTTTAATTTTATTTATTTATTTATTTATTTATTTATTTATTTATGAAGCTTTGAGATTCTGTAAAAACTTAGCACACATTTGTTCCATTCCTGAAAAAGGGCAGTGTAACAGAACGAAATTTGGATGGATGTTAGATGCTAATTAGTTTAAACTCTTGATGCCAAAACGTTTTAACTATTTCATAGGTTTTGGGATTTTCTAAAAGGCGTGTAAATGTTTGTTTTCGCATCACTTAAAACTGGATTAAGAGAATACAATGAAGTTTGACAAAATGATCAGCGACGACTAAACAACAATTGGAATTTTTAGAAAAACTGAGTAAATTTTAAAACTCTCTTAAATGTTTACTTGCTTTTTTAGATTTTGTGAAAATTCTGCAAAATTTTCTTGAGGCATAATGTTAAAATATCTAGAATGAATAAAACAAAATCTTGTTACTTACTTGGCAATAATCATTTTATGTAAAGTGTTAAAGCGTTTGTAATTTAAGAAAGTTTCATATACAATTCTTCTTTTGAAATTCAAAATATGTTCAGGGGTTAATCGCCTGTAGTAGATGTTGTTGCGTAGTAAGACCTTCTGCTTATGTATATATATATATATATATATATATACTGGTATCGTGTGATAAAATCCACCGCGTAGCCGTTAAACTAATCAGAATTAAATGACACAGAAAATGGCACAAAAAGATAAATAACATCTAATAACAAGCAAATTATATAAATTTCAAATTCTTGGTGGCCTTTAAATATAAAATATCAGAATACTTCTTTTTTCTCTCTGGCGAAGGGTTTTACTATGGAACTATTATATTTCTACTACAGATTATTAAAAATATTAATACATAAAAAATAATGTTGTATTTTACATAATCGGAGAAATTTCGAGGACCATAGCAGGATGTCTAAATGTATTTTGATTTAAAAAAAGAAACATTTGATATCAATACAAGCGACTTAATTTTTTTGACAAACAGTAAAAATCGACCCACCCCACTAAAAAGTTACTCTTTTAGCGTAAGTATGTAAGTATTTTGTTAAAGCTGTATTATGTATATTATATCTTCTATATCCTGGATGACTCCTTTTTATTTCGTAAATTTTTTATTTAATGAAACAGCTTAGCTACAGAACTTTCAAACATTGTAGTAGAAATTATGAAATATGACTCTATACTTTTGCAGCTGAGTTAAATACAAAATGTATTTTCCGTAATTTAACTTAACGTTAAGAATGACAAATAACAAAAATGGGATTATTTGTAGTTGAAAATTATTGTTTTGGAAGATGTTCTCGGTACAGATAAATGCGTATTGTAATAGAATTACAAAAAGAAATTATTTATATACCTTTGTCGCTGTATTCAAACATGATGCGCAAGAAGCTTTGTAAATGGCACTTCGAAGAACTGGATACTACTTTTGTTTCGTTCGGGTTCTAAAGAGGTTACCTTAACCCTTTGAGGCGCAACCTTTTCCCAATGCTGAAAAAAGGGCAGCCGTTGCCATTGCTCGACTTAACTACCAGCAAGATGGCGGACGATCGAAACGTTCAACGCGCGCTACAGATCTAGAGACCCTTTGTTGACGACAGCTGGCTGTGCGGCACAGCCAGCTGTCGTCAAAAAAGGGTCTCTAGATCTGTAGCGAGCGTTGAACGTTTCGATCGTCCGCCATCTTGCTGGTAGTTAAGTCGAGCAATGGCAACGGCTGCCCTTTTTTCAGCATTGGGCAATCTATCCAGCTGTTATCGCATTCTTCCATTTTTCAGCAGATGTCAGTGCTGTTTTATAAATAATCGTGACAATTTTTTTTACGGGAAATGACGTGCTAAAAAGTAAAGGATTATCGTGGAGCTGTGTCACCCGCAACTATTTTTATAGAAATCAAATCTATTCTTCGTGACTGGCAACAGTCAAAAGGTCAGGGTTGGGTGTTCCCAGAGCGGGAACACTGCGCGTTAAAGGGTTAAACCTGCTTTAGATTACTGTGCCTGGTGGTATCCTCACTCAAAGAACTTCCCTCTGCATAATCAATATATCATTTCTTTAATGCATTACTTACGATCAATATCTTTCTGCTCTACAATAGTGCAAATAAAATTATTGATTTTATTTTTTATTCATTGTTATGTAATGCTCCATCGAACTGTTACTAAGAGCAAACTTTTAGTATTCATAAACGAATATGATTTAGTGTTTTATAAAACATGTCTTCAGGGAGAAAAAACTCTACGCCTTATGAGACAATATTTTGTTATCACATAAATAAATTGATATTAAGTTTTTTTTTTCAGTTTTATGCGCGCATTAGAATAAATTTCATCTTTGACGTTCAATCGTTGCATTAGATAACCAATCATGCTTTTGTGTTGTCCAACGCTTCACTTCACTATAGCTTCTTACTTCGATTTCCGATTTATAAAGACTCTAGCGTCTTCTTTACAGTAAAAAAGAAATGAAGCGAAAAGGGATGTGCTGGATGAGCAATATCAGAACAGTATTCAGTTCCATTTAGATAGCCCCCCCGTGATATTTAAATAGCTATGAAGTCCTTTTTCTGTCAGTCAATGCATTGATGTGAAAGCTCCATGAAAGGTTAATAGGTTTAAAAAAAATTAAAGGCATAAAATAAATCTGATGAATAAAGTTCGTTTGTTAATTTAATTTATCTTCGAAAAAAGTTACTAAATTTCTACCTATTATAAAAGATCGATTGGCGGTTTTGCTGCTCTTAGACATACCAAATTTGGTAGAGAAGAAGTTCTAAACATGAAGTTATGCACCCGACCATTTTTTTTCAAAATTCCATACAGAAATGTTTTTATTCAATATTTTACCAATTTCTCAGCGATTTTTCACGGATATCCAGCAATACGAGTTGAAATAATGTGCACAAGAAAACAGCTGTTAAATCATCGGATAGAAGAGAAAATTTTCTTTCAAAAACAGTTGTTCGAGAATGTTTAATAGTATTTACTGTGTGTTCAGATTTTTTTCAAAAAAATTCCACATTTACAAGAAATTTTCGAGAAATAATTTTTAAAACGTTGCATCTTGAAATCTATTCGTCAGGGTGTGCTATGATCGGGGCAGAGTACAAAATGCACATTCAACCCTCTTCTAAACTTGAAACGAAATAAAAATATAAACAATGAATATTAGCACTGAATTGCTTGATACTTTCAAATAAACGTCCGTGTCTTATTTTTATTTTTATCAAAAACATTTGACAGCGATAGAAATTACGTCAAATATTTAAAAAATCATTTATACCTGCAAAGAAAAAAATCTGGAGTCACTCCACTCGATTTTCCGAACACTTGATATTTACCAAGCGTTTAAACAAATTTCATTGAATTCAATAGGATGTACCGTTCAGGCACTAGTGAATTTAAAATGATTTGAGTGTATAGGCCGCAATGTATAAGAATACTTTTTGTAGCCCTGTAAAAAGCTGTAGGGTTTTACACTCGCTAAAATTTATGCAGTATATTTAAGACAGTGACCTGTAATATGCGTACCTGACTTGATGTCAATCAAATGCACCATTCAGGCACTAGCTCATTTTAACCCTTTGAGGCGCAACCCTTCCCAATTCTTAAAAAGGGCAGCCGTTGCCATCGCTCGACTTAAATATCAGCAAGATGACGGACGATCGAAACTTTCATCGCGTGCCACAGATCTAGAGACCCTTTTTTGACGACAGCTGGCTGTGCCGCACAGCCAGCTGTCGTCAAAAAATGGTCTCTAGATCTGTGGCACGCGATGAACGTTTCGATCGTCCGTCATCTTGCTGATATTTAAGTCGAGCGATGGCAACGGCTGCCCTTTTTTCAGCATTGGGCAAACTATCCAGCTGTTCTCGCATTCTTCCGTTTTTCAGCAGATGTCAGTGTTGATAAAAAGAATCGTGACAATTTTTTTACGGGAAATGACGTGCTAAAAAGTAAAGGATTCTCGTGGAGCTATGTCACGCGCAACTATTTTTATAGAAATCAAATCTATTCTTCGTGAGTGGCAACAGTAAAAATGTCAGAGTTTGGCGTTCCCAGAGCGGGAACACTGCGCGTTAAAGGGTTAAGTTAGCAAATGCTGTTTCATTTATAATTACACACTAAAGATGTGCCACATCACAAGCTGCACCAAGCTGCGGTTTGCTAAATCCTCTGGATTTATACCTATTTATTCGTCATTTATTCCTCCTTACCCCCGGAAGCTGCTGGGAAACTCTCATCGGAAATCGAATAGGGAAAAAAAAATTAGGGAAAACTTATAGGGGAGAAACGCTTTAATCACATTAATTCTTTCTTTTGCTGAGTTTTGGCTCTACTTTGACTAAAGGGTACATGATTTTAATTTTCCAGAAGTGGAGGGGGGATGCTCAAGAAAAAGCGGCTTGTAAGCACTATAAAAGCAAAATCCTTTTTTTGTTTTTAAAGTAGGTAATTTCTTTTTCTTTTTGTTTCGTTTATTTATTAAATTGTTGGAAATTTTCGGTAAACCTGACATTTCCATTAGTTACTTTTTGTAAATATTAACTCTCGCACTTTAATGTGGAACAAAAAGCAAACATTTTTATACGAGTGGCAATTCTTGAAATTGCTTTAGTTGTGAATTCTGATTAACATCTTTGGAATAGGTACATTTTAGTAAGGTGATAACATTAGAATTTGGCGAAGAATCACATAATCCTGATGTAAAGGAATGAGAATTCAGTAATCAGTAACTGGGGAAGTAATAAACAATTTTACATGCAAAAATATTCGAATTTTGGCTTTTTTTTACAAAGATTATTCATTTTAGCCAAATTAAATTCAGAAAAGCAGATCAAAAGGCAAATACATAGAAATCGATAATGGCAACAAGAACACTCAGAAAAAAGAAAATGGCGTCAGAAAGTAAAACATTATTGCCTGACCATGGTACAGTGGTTATGTTACTGGAAATGGTAAACGGGCGAAGTGTGAAGGTCCCGGATTCGGGTCCCATCGCGCATCCATCGACCTAACCATTCGGAGTTCTGCGTGGTTTTCGCCGAAACTTAGCGTAAATGCGGGTTAGGACCCCTTACTCCTTAGAAAGACCCCCACGGGGGCAACCCCCCCCTCTTGTGTTGTCCATCTGACGAGGAGTTATAAGTGAGTTTTTCGAGCCAAGCATACAAATTCGATTTATGTATGTTCACAGCAACAAGAAGTAAAAATTATTTAAAAGTTTGTCAAATAGCACATAAAAAGATTCATGTCGACAAAATAGTAAAAGCTACATTTGTGCTTTTATGTGTGTTATTTTACAATGTTTTTTAATATTTTAGAACAATAATTGTGGTTTAAATAAATAGCCTAGTGATTTTACCTTTATATTTTCGTTATGTTAATTTTGTTCGAAAGTGTTTTATAATAAATGTGTTTGGCATGTTTTATCTTTCATGTTAATCTCTAAACGATTTTTATTTTACCCTCATGTTTGTTTTATGCAAGACTGTTTCATTTTGTTTAAAGTGGTAAAATTAAGTTTCAAATTTTAAAATAACACGTTTTATACTTTCCAACAGATCGAGTTGTAATAAAAAAATTTAAATCTAAAAAACATTTTCCGCTTCTTAAATACCTGTCATGATTAATTCAAACACTTAAATAGACGCTGCTAAGGGTACTAGAAGACTAGAATCGAGCTGTCTCATTTCCGCTATGTTGGCTTGCCAGCGAAACGAAACTAGCGAACAGCGAGGAAAAACTGGGAGGCAATAAAGAGTTCTGCTGTAATAAATTTTTGTCTTCTTTCTTTCGAAAATGCATGCAGAAATATTCTGAAACCTATTCTTAAAATATGTGAACAATTTAGTTCAGCATAGCAACAGGTTTCACAGCATATTAAAGTTTTGGTTTATCGCACAATATAGTAAACAGGCACAAACAGAACGGCGTGCGCGGATTGATACAGAACGGGAAGCAAACATTGGGCCTGATTTCCGGCAGAGCATTCCGGGCAAGCGCCCGTGCCCCTAAATCATCCTTTAAGTTTAAAAATTCGCAAATTTAGAATACGGAACAGAAAAACAAATTTTATGAAAAGTGATAATTACTCTGTTACTATTTCATAGCGCTAGCATTATATCAACAACTGTTTTTTTTTTTTTTTTTTTTTAGCGCTAAACGGTACAGTTTTAAGCAATTATTCAACGCAAACATCATTTAGGCGTGGTATAAGTAGTGATGTATGCTGATCGCGAGAAAACCATAGAACCGATTTTCAATCGGAACGTATAAAAGGAAATAGCTTCCTAAGTAGAGCAAAGCATCTCCCCCATAAATGCTCTGATTTAAACATTAGGAAAATAAATATAAAGATATTGTGGAACATGTTGCTTGAAAATTACGTAATGAAATGGGCGATTGAAAATGAAATAATATAGTTAAAATATTATTATCCTACATAATACTATTTTTATCGAACTATTGCATTTCACTTTACATATTCATTGAATAATTATTTTCAAGCTGTTGTACTACCCTTCTTTGTATGGCGTGTTAAGAAATTTGCTTTGTAGGGAATAAGAAAGTTTTCGTAAGCGCGGGCCCCAATGAAGCTTTTGCCCTGGACCCCCTTCTCCGAAAATCGGTCCCTGTAATGATTAAAATAAGCTACACACGGCCAACGAATTTATTTCATCGCCAGAAATGAAGAGTTCCGAGAACTTATCAAACTGTACCCGCGTCTGACAAGCTGATTGAAGCTGGTCAACATCAAAGTAATTAAGTCGACATTCCTCTAGTTACTAGTGTCGAAAATATCGATTCTCTGGACAAATAAAATATTAGCCGAGTTTCATATGTGGCCACGTGCCACGCGAAACTGCTAAAGGTTCTTTAGTAGCAGTGTTGACTGTTTACTGATCTCTTTAACACTTTCTAGTAAAATTCAGAAAAAAAAATTAATAAAAACTTCGTAAAACTACACTCATGAGAAATTATTTTTACTAAAATGATCGTTTCAGATGGTACAAACCCAGACAGCACATAAGCTTAAATCAAGCGTGACGTTTCTTTGAATTTGATGTATTAATACAAGCTTGACGGTTCAATTCATTTTAAGCTTGCAGGAAACTTGGAGATTACAAAAAAAAAAATGAGTCAGGAAATATTTTCCCGCCGAATTTAAGTCATTTGAACTGTCAAGCTTCAATACAACTTGATTAATGCTTGATTTGGAAATCCACATCCACATAACAAATAAATTTATCATCAGTCATAAATGTACTTGATCATAAAATTAAAAAAAAATTATTCTATATTTCCGAATATTGAAATTCTTCAAAATAAAATACAAATATACTACGAAATTGATTTCAAAATCAGTCGTTTGTCTCGATTTTGGCCAATATTGCCCAACATGAGTATTGCGATATTGGAAGTTTTAAAACGTGTGCTGCTTTTAAGTTTATATTATGCTTATTTCCATATTAGTAGATACTATAAATCACACATAACATTATTTTAATTTTGATTCATCCCATAGAAAAATAAAAGAAGAAGATCGGCATCGGCCACTGATCAATCTCGCCAGAAAACGGCGTGACAACCATAACAGTTACGTCAAACTTTAGTCATATCACCGCGAGTCAGATTGGCTGAGTGGTTAGGACTCTAGCTTCGCACACCTTAGTGTCCGAGATCGATCGCGACGCTAGACGGAAACAGATTAAAATAACTTGAATTTTCAGCGTAGAGGGGAAAATACATGGAAAAATAAAATATATGGGGCGAGTTCGCCGACTGCAAGTTTGATGCAAAGTTGGTGTGATGTCTGGAAAGACCTAACCTTCTTCATTTGCTGCAAGTGTGATTTTTTAAACCGACTTTAAACTATATCACCATAATGAAATATTATTCCCACTGTAAAATAGCAGGGTTTGGCAATTTCTCGCCAAATAAGAAGATATCGCCAATCAGGGTTCAAATTCAGAAACTTATTTTTGGCGTCGCCAAAATAAGTTTCTGAAGGTAAGTTAAAGGAAGTTCTTATTATCAAGCACGTTCTTATTTTTACTCAAAATCATATCCATTTTTCGTTTGAAATGTTTATTCAAAATATACTGATAACGTTATTTTGTAAAACAGGTGACTAAATGTCCATTCTCAAAGTATAAAAAAACTGAATGTGTACTGAAAAATGTGAAGCGGAGGAAGCCACGTAAGTTAGCCCTTGTGTTGGGGGGAGGAGGGGGGCGATGTTAAAAGGCTGGGAATCGTTGTCTTAATATGACGACTTCATAACACAATAATTTTTTTCCTGGACAAAACTCTTTGATGACTATTTTTTGGTAATTTTCTAAAACACATAAAACGGCGAACGGAAAATTGTGGTCTAAATTTCAACCAATTTTGACAGTAATGGGAATATTAATGACATCCACATGCAATAGCATCTGTTATATCGTTGCTATCAATGTGTAAATACTCTTAAAAACCGATAGATGTTTCTGTTGTCTTTTATAGACATAGAAAAATAATTAAAACGGTTGTTCCACATATGATACCAGGTGTGTTGTAGGATTAATGCAACTAATACTCTTTTATCTAAATAAAATAATTTAAAGTGTTTTTTAGCACTAGATTGCTATTTCATTCATACAGGAGTTTTCTGATATTTTTTGAGCATGTTTTTGTGGACCGATTTGCGCCGGCCCCTTTTTGGCTGCATTTTTCAATCCTTTTAATGCCGCGCTTATCTGGCACGGGGAGGGGGGAGAATAAAATGTTGAAAGTCGACAAGGTTTGCATTTTTTGATTATTCATCGCTTCGATTTTGGCGCAAAAATATAAGTCTCCAAAACCTAGCTTGGCGAAATCTTTTCTATTTGGCTTGAAACTAGCAAAGCCTACAGTTTATCACAAACGAGAAGTATGGTTAGAATATGCCTCGCGAAGATTGTAAAACAGTTTTATTAAGCTATTTTACTATAGGTATCAATTTTAAAAAGTATTTTATGGAAAAAGAAAGAGACACACTCATGGGTTACAATGCACATTTCAAACAGTATTTTTAAGAGTGGAGTATAGTTAGAATATGCCTGGCGAAGATTGTAAAACAGTTTTAGTAGGCGATTTTAATGCAGATTTCGAAAGATGTATTTTACGGAACAATTAACAAAAATACGCTATACTCATGCATAATGATATACTTTCCAATGTAATGGAACCAGAAAGGAAAATAGGGACGATGCATGGATTATGGTATATGCTTTTAATATATAGCACCTTAGTGCATATTTAAAATGTGAAAGTTTTTCAGGTTTTTTTTCAATATACTAATTAAATTACTACTTCATAATAGTTTTTCATATGAAATGATTAAACTGAATTTTCATTTGTCTTAAAAGTTTCATTTACCATAAAAGTGAAACAAATCGTATAATTATTGTATATTATCTTGAATACAGCATATTTTAGTAATCATGTAATATACATTGCGTCCCTCGTATGATGTTGTTTCATTCAGTCACTGAATTAAAAAAAGAAAATCTTAGTTGTGTCATGTACCGATTGTACTTAAATGTTAATTGCAACATTATAGATAGAATTAAGTCCATGAAATGCTTTTCACCCGTGTTCTGGCAAGCAAAATAAGCTCTAAGCTTTTCGATGGAGTCTATTATTGTCAAAGGTACAACCCTCCCCAAATCCTTTATTTGACATTCTATCTGGGAAAGACTTCTCACTAGATAAGAAAACAATGACAGAGACGGAAAATTTTCGAATTCAGGAAGGTTAATCCATTTGTGCCCAGATATTTTTGGACTTGCTTCAAATTTTGCTATTACCAGCAATAATAGATAAACTTCTGATGTCAACTTCTTGAAGAAGGGATGATTTCTTTTAAAGTCATCTACGGGTATACACAGGGTGTCCAGCCTTAATGTGACACAATAGCTAATTCCCGAACCGTTCGGTTTAGATATGCACTTCCAATTTAAAAAATGTTTTAAAAAGGGTAAAGAATGTTTTTACGTGCTTTTCGAACCAAGAAACCCATTTAGAAAAAAATTACAAAATTAAATTTTTATACGGTCCCCAGGTCCTATCACTTATATTTAGGAAAAGATGCAGTACACAAAAACAAAGTAAACACAAAAAGTTTCATTTTATTACGATAAAAACTGACCAAGTTATGGAACTTTGAAAATCATACATTTCATCCGTTTTCTCGGCCAATTTAAAGAAGCTAGTAAGGGAACGTCTCCAAAGGGAAATTAATTGGAACTCTGCCAGGAAACTTTCGCTCTTGCACGTCACTCTTATGTAAATCGTTTTTAAATTTAAAAGTATATACATTACGTTAATATTACAATAATTGAGTACTTAAGAAACAAAATTTATTCTGTGTACGTGTAAAACATAGATAAAATAAAATATTTTGGACGAAGAAAACTTTTCAAAAGCAGTTCCAAAAAAATAGACTTATTTGCCTGCGGCTTCAGACTGATTTGCTGCGATACTGATCATGGCGAACGTTAAAAATCTGTTGTGTAGTCGCTTGCAATTGCATCGCTTGTAAATTAAAAAACGATTTACATAAGAGTGACGTGCAAGAGCGAATGTTTCCTGGCAGAGTTCCAATTAATTTCACTTTGAAGACGGTCCCTTACCAGCTTCTTGAAATTGGCCGAGAAAATGGATGAAATGTATGATTTTGAAAGTTCCATAACTCGGTCAGTTTTTATCGTAATAAAATGAAACTTTTTGTGTTTACTTTGTTTTTGTGTACTGCATTTTTTCCTAAATATAAGTGATAGGACCTGGGGACCGTATAAAAATTTAATTTTTGTAATTTTTTTCTAAATGGGTTTTTTGGTTCGAAAAGCACGTAAAAACATTCTTTACCTTTTTTAAAACATTTTTCAAATTGGAAGTGCATATCTAAACCGAATGGTTCGGGAATTAGCTATTGGGTCACATTAAGGCTGGACACCCTGTATATATAAATGAATGTTTGTGGGTGCGGGTGTGTATGACGTTGAAAAACTCCAAAACCGTTTGATTGATCACCGTGAAATTTGGTACACCTAAGTCTTTTGTCACGGAGAAGGTTTTTATGCTATCCGTTTTCCTCTAGCTCGCCGCTAGGTGGCGCTGTAGGACGTCGAATTCTATTCAACCGCTTGCTATGAAAATACCGTTTAACCAATTTTGACGAAAATTGGTACATATGAATATTTGAACACGGAGAACATTTTTACACTATCCATTTTGCCTTGACTTACCGCTAGATGGCGCTGCAGAGTGCCGAATTCTATTCCTTTCGACTGCTTGCTGTGAAAGTACCGTTCAACTGATATTGATGAAAATTGGTATACCTGGATATTCGAACACGGAAAATATTTTTACACTATCCATTTTCCTCTAACTAGCTGCTAGGTGACGCTGAAGAACATCCGACGTCAAATTCTATTCAACCGCTTGCTGTGAAAATACCGTTTAACCTATTTTGACGAAAATTGGTACGTATGGATATTTAAACAACTATCGATATTCGAACACAGAAAATATTTTTACACTATCCATTTTGCTTTAACTTGCCGCTAGATGGCACTGAGGAGTGCCGAATTCTATTCCGTTCGATCACTCGCTATGAAAATACCGTCCAACCGATTTTGATGAAAATGGGTTATTTGTGGATATTTGAACAGAGAATATTTTTACACTATCCATTTTGCTACATATCTTCCGCTAGATGACGCTCCATAACCTTGAATTCTATTCCGTTCAAGTGCTTGTTGTGAACCGATTCTTTCGTTCAACCGATTTTGATGAAACTTGGTACATATTGATATTTGGACATGGAGAATATATTTACGCTATTCGTATCATTCGACCAATCGCCATGAAATTTTTTATACTTAACACACTTGAGCACGGTGAATATATTCTAAGTATTCATTTAGCTGTTATTCACTACTAGATGGCATTATTACTTTAATTCGGCCTTAGATGGCACTGCAGAGCACCAATTTCTTGACCGGGCAATTGATCTCTATGAAAATTGATATACATAGATACTTGAACATGGAGAATACTTTCATGTAATCCATTTTGCTATAACTCGCCACTTCATTGTGCTTTAGCACATCATCACTTTAACTCGCCAATAGATGGCGCTGTAACGTATCAACTTCTTAAGTTAACACGCTGCGGTATGGCGCTGCAGCATATAAATACTGCTCTACTGATCGCGATGAAAACTGGCATATATAGATATTTGAACAAGGAGAATATTTTGGCGTTATCCATTTTAATATAACTTGCCACAAGATGTCAATTCAAACCAACAACTTCAGGACCATTCAACTGATTGCCATAGAAATTCGTATACATAGAAGTTTGAACGCGAAGAATATTTTCACCGCATCCGTTTTGTTATAACTCGCCTTCTGTACCGCTCAACCGCTAACTTCAAAACCGTTCAACCGGTCACCTTGAAAATTGGTATACTTACACATTTGATCAGAAAGAATATTTTTTTAGTATTCATTTGGTTGTAGCACACCACTAAATAGCAGTGCATCGCTTTATTACTTTAACTCGCCGCTAGATAGCACTGCAGCTATCAACTTCTTGATTGTTCAACTGACGACTCTGAAAATTCGTATACATACATATTTGAACAAGGAGAATATTTTCGCATAATCCATTTTGCTATAACTCGCCCTTTGATGATGCTGTAGCGTATTATTACTTTAATTCGCCACTAGATGGCGATGCAGCGTATCTTGACCGTTAAACTGTTTGCTATGATATTCGCGCACATAGATATTTGAACATGAAAATATTTTGATGCTATCCATTTCGCAATAACTTTGACAGCAAGTGACGCTGCGCCGAATCATCCTCACCGTTCAAACGATCGCCATGAAATTATTTATTCATAATTATTGAACACAGATAACATTTATGTGATATCAATTTTGGTATATCTATTTATTATGATAAATAGTAATTGCAACAAACCGTAATATAAAAAAAATAATCCATTCATTCCCGTGCGAAGAACCTGGCATTCAGGTAGTTATGATTAAAAATTGAAATGTCAGCATCCGGCTTTGTCATGTTAAAATATTTTGTGGAGTTGAGGTTCAATACTCGTGAATAAAGGTTAGGAAAATTAAATAACCTTTTCGTCTGACTGCGAAAATGACATCCCCAAAAAGGGACACTAGGCATGCATGGGTTAAAAACGACGTATAGCCGATATTGCGGGTCCTGTAAACGAGAGATTTTTGCATTAAAACCAGGGCCGGATTTCGCATAAGGTCAATGTAGGCCATGGCCTAGGGCGCAGCCGTCTAAAAGGTGCAGAACAAAGAACTCGCCTGCAGAACAATCACGGATGAGGGAAAAGGACTGGAAAGGAGAAACGAAAACGACTTACTTTAAGTGATTATTTCCCAAGAAAAACACATTTATGGCTTCCGAAAAATTCCCTTTTTCCCTAGTACAATTTCTTATCTATAGAAAACCCATGTGTGGAGATCCATTAACCTCCCCCCCCCCTCGCAGACACAGAATTGTTCGCAGAGCACCCCAGTACAGATCATGTCCAAGTGGACGACATGTGTCGCAGAACTAAGAGACGCTGCAGAACAACCACATTGAGGAAAGGAGGGGTACCGGAGAGAACAATTATTCAAAGTAAGTTATCATCGAAAAGGCGTCTGTCTGCTCGTCCGATATCCCAACATTCCCGAAAAAGAACCACACCACACACACGCACAGAACGGTAAATATGTCTGCTCGAGAAAAAGTCTGTTGCTTTGAGTATAATGCGTCTATAATTTTAAAAAATTTGAAAACGCATTATCAACTCTTTCATCCAAAATATGTCGGTGAAATGGTAAAATTCAGGGTCTTCTTATCGAAATGATAATAGATAATGTAAATTATCTGACAATCTTTAGAAAAAACTGTACTTTATAAAACACTTTTTTACGTGACATATAGTGCTGATGAGAAAAAACGAATTATTATGCATATTAAATTGGAACTATTGATCAATTTTTCAAGGTGGGGGGCGCAATTGTGGTCTTTGGCTTAGGGCGCAAAAATGTGTAAATCCGGCCCCGATTAAAACAAATAGGAATAAATCGGGACTTCACAAAAAAGACGTATAAATATAAAAATCGTATGAATGGGGAACGTATAAACGGTGCTTTGCTCTACTTCTATTGCCAGTGTAAGCAACATTACAGAAAAGTTTTTCACACGAAATGAAATCAATCAAAAGGAAATTCTTTTGAAATTCGAAAATTTCAATAATCACTGCATTCATGAGACTTCATCCCAAATAAACATCCAGTTTCAATGCCATATTTTTGGGCTAAAGCGTGTCGACAAATTTCTGAAATTTTCAAGTCTCTTTCTTGTTTTTCTTTTTTAAACTCCATGGCTTCATTGGTTCCATAAACACAATAGGATAAAAAAATATTTCTCCGAGCTGATGCCAATTGAGTTAATATTTATTGAAAGAAAATAAAAATACAACCAAAGAAGCCTTTGCATGATACCCAGAAAATAAATGGGTTTGCTTTTCCAGGAGATGAAATATTTCTCCCATACTTCTGGGACAAAAACATCTTTATAACTGCAGAGGAAGGAAAACATATAAATGAAAACTTATTGCTAAACGGTTATTTTCTCTGTGTAAAAGCAGCTGCAAAATATAACCTTCCACTTCTGTATGAAGTGAACAAATCCACACTTCCCTGGAAACAGAAATATAAAGAATTGTGTATAGATATGTATTTTTTTTTTCTTCTTTACAATTCAACTTTACCTTTTCAGATGTTCTTTTCGAAAACTCTTGTTTACTTACAGTAACGGGAAATAAGACACTTCACGAAATATATTTTCTTTAAGTAAACATTAATTTTGGTAGTATATTACACAAAACAACTATAGTAAACTTTTAATAAGCAGATATATCCTTATAAATACAAATGAAAAAGTTATTTAATTTATATCGGAGGTCTTAATACTTTTGACTTCATATAGAAGTAAATCTCCTCAAGTTTTCAAAAACTCATTATTATTTTACACTTAAAAAAAGTAATCCTACAATATAGTTTCGCTGATCCCCCATTCACTCTGTAACCATTCCGGGCAACTCATCCAAGATATAAAATTCTTACCTCCATTACTCCAAAAAGATTAAAATGTTAAGTACGAAAAAAAGCAATAACATTTACACCGTTTTTACGATCCGCTTGAAAATTTTCATAATTATGTATAAAAATATAGAAAACATTCTGCGCTACTTTAAAAATCTGAAAATCCAAACGTTCCCTCCCTTTAAAGCGATTTTTTTGCTCCGTTTTATTTCCGAGAGTAAAAAAAGTTAATCATTTGCGTGACAAAATTAGGTATTTCAAGTGAGAATGACGTCATATTTGAAGTCACGTTCATCAAGTTCATCAAGCTTTGAAGGGAAGTCAGTTTGTTTAAAAGTTTTTTCAGATAATATCGTTTTATTTTTTTTTTTTTTTCATTAAAATAATGGTCTGCTTGAAGCATTGATATAAGAAGGTCTGTGTACACAAAACGAAATCGTTCGAATGCGAAAGTTTCCTCGCGTTTCGAGCATGATATTCGATTTGAGTCTATAATAAAAATTGAATACGAAGTTATTTATTTTAGGTGGACGAAGATAAAATATATTGTGCGAACACATGCTTTCGTCAAATGTTTTTTACTAGCGCCCGTTGTAATTGTTTGTTTTTTCCATGTGCAAAGGGACAGAAACGTACCTATTTGTATTGTGATACTTTAGGTAAAATCTACACCCAAGTTAATTCATTAATTGCTTTTTGAAAAGATAGTACACCAAAAGCAGCAAAAATATTGAAAAACATGATTGCAGATCAATCTCAGTCCTGTTCTAAATCAATAAAATTAATTAGTATAATGGATAATTTGCTTCTACAGGCAATATATCGATCATTTTTCTTGTCAGTAAAATAGTAAAGTGCCATCTAAATTAATTTCAGAGTAATAAATGCCAATATAAGGCCACATTATGTATAACATAAAAAGTGTATGCAAATCTCACTTCTTTGAGAATTTAATCATAAAAATCACAATTTAAATAATTAAGTTTTGGTTCACAATGTGAAAGCGGGTGTGGGGTGGGAAGAATTTGATATCGGCCACATCACGAAAGGTTCGCATATTATTCATTTGTGAAAGAAAACTTGCAAGATTTCCTTATCCAATAAAGTCAACTTTACTGCTGTATTGGTAATACGGGTGCTGGAGTTTTACTTGTCTTACAACCAGCACGCCGTCTAAACTTAATCCAGGTAAGTTAGAGCAGGGACTTAAAAATAAGTACGCATTCATAAACTAGGAAACTTTATTAACTAAGAACAGGTATATTTGCTGTCGCAGCAGCACTTGCTTATATACCACGGTTATATAGCGCGAGCACGGTTGAGTTGTCTCAGCAGATCCTGACCATCGTCACCACGCCAACGTCACCACGTGCGCATTCTGCTGTGGCTTTCGCAATCGGCGGCCAGGCAGGAAATTTGCCCGACACTGCCACCGCAGTACCCCCTTCCCAGTGGGAACGTTACCGCTTCAGGTCTACTTAGTGTACCTGAAATGAACTCTGCGGCCTGATCGGGAAAGTCGTACAGGTGTTGCTGGGACAGGCAAAGCTTTTGTGCTTGATTCCTGTTTCGGCTCAGACAGCTTGCTGCTGAGCAACGGTGGCTGCTGTTCTTGCACAATATACGCTGGTTTCAACCTGTCGATAGAGACGAAAATGTCCTTGTTATCTTTTCGGACAGTAAAAACCTTTTCTGACCTGTCCAATACCGGGTACGGTCCATCATACGGTGGCTTCAGTGGAGGTTGCACAGCATCATGTCGCACGAAAACATGAGTGCAGTTATGCAAATCTTGCGGAATGAAAGTTCTACTTCGAGTACCATGGTTGCTTGTCTTAGAAGGCGAAATGGCACTCATAATCTCTTTCAGCCGACGGACGAAGTCTGCAGCGTTGACGTCGACGCTGGTGGGTGTGAAAAATTCCCCTGGCAACCGTAAAGGAACGCCATACACCAGCTCCGCAGTAGAAGCCTTGATCGACTCACGGAACGCAGCACGCAGTCCAAGCAAAGCTGTAGGAAGGACGTCCGTCCAACGATCGGCAAATCTAGGATCCGTAAGATGGGCTTGAAGAGAAGCCTTCCAGGTCCTATGCCAGTTTTCCACAAGACCATTAGACTGGGGATGATAGGCGGTGGTATGAATGTGTTTTGCACCCAATAATTGTGTAAATGAGTGGAATAGGCGGGACTCAAACTGTCTTCCCTGATCGGAAGTAACCCTACTGGGTACACCGAAACGAGCAATCCAGTGTGTGTAAAAATTCCTAGCCACTGTCTCAGCGGAAATATCGGAAACTGGACAAGCTTCAACCCAACGAGTGTACCTATCAATCATTGTTACACAATATGTATAACCACGAGAAGGCGGAAGTGGGCCGACCAGATCGATGTGCACATGGTCAAATCTCCTGTCGGGTACTTCGATTTTACCCGCGGGGCTAGTAATGTGTTTGTGGATTTTAGCTCTTTGACAGGGTATACAAGCACGCGTCCACCGCGTTACATCCGCTTTAATGGTATTCCAGACAAATCGTGCTGTTACTAATTTAATGGATGCTCTGACACCAGGGTGTGCCAGGTTGTGAAGCATCTCAAAAGCAGTTCGCCTGAATTGAGAAGGGATGTAAGGGCGCGCAGTTTTGCCCGATACATCGCACATTAACTGAATATCAGAGTCTGGTAGGGTAATTTTTTTTAGATTTAACCCAGTCTCTGAATTTAGCAAGTTTCGCAATTGAGTATCAGTTTCCTGTGCCCTTGCAATTTCAGCGTAGTTCAAAACGCTAGGCATTTGGATCGCCTCGATTCTAGACAGCATATCAGCGGGTGTGTTCTCTAACCCCTTTACGTACTGTATGTCAGTACTAAACTGTCCAATTAGGTCTAAATGTCTCAATTGACGGGGCGTGCATTTGTCTGGTTTCTGCCTAAATGCAAATGTTAGAGGCCTGTGATCCGTGAAAATCACAAAATGGCGACCTTCTAACATGTGTTTAAAATGTTTTATGGCAGAATAGATCGCATAAAGCTCCCGATCAAAAGTGGACCATTTTTGTTGAGCTGGGGAGAGTTTTGCTGAGAAGAATGCAAGGGGCTCGCATTGAAGAGCATTTGACCCTTTTTTGTACTGGTTCAGGGTTGCGCCCACTGCTACGTCGCTTGCGTCACAAAAAAGCAGTAATTGGGCCTCGGGGTCGGGATGTGCCAGCAGGGCAGCATTAGCCAACTGTTGTTTGCAGTGCTCGAATGTTGCTATTTGTGTCTCGTTCCACTGAAGTGCGGTGGATTTTTTGTTTTTAACACCTTTAAGCATTTCATTTAGCGGAGCCTGCATGTGTGCGGCCTGCTTTACGCTACGCCTATAATAATTAAGTAAACCCAAGAAACGTTGGAGTTGCTTTACAGTTTGCGGCAACGGACAATCCAGAATAGGTTTGACTTTGTCGGGAAGGGGTCTAATACCACTTTTATTCACCAGATATCCGAGAAAAGGGAGTTCAGGAACTCCGAAAACGCACTTATCTAAATTTATACGAATTCCGTAGTTCGTCAAGCGCTCAAATACCTTTTCGAGGTGCAGTTTGTGTTCCACCTCGGAACTACTTGCTATTAGGATATCGTCCAAATATGCGAATGTGAAATCGAGACCTCGCAAGACTTCGTCTATAAACCTCTGGAAAGTTTGTGCCGCATTAGCCAAACCGAAAGGTGTAAATAAAAATTCATACATCCCGAAGGGTGTAGTGATTGCTGTCTCGTGTACGTCGTCTGGGTGGACGGGAATTTGATGATAGGCCCTCACTAAGTCAATTTTTGAAAAAAAAATTTTATTATGTAGCTGACTTGAGAAATCTTGAATATGTGGCAGCGGGTACCTGTCTGGTACAGTGATTCTGTTAAGAGCTCTATAATCTCCTGTTGGGCGGAATTCTGTACCTGATGCTTTGGGTACTAAATGTAGTGGGCAAGACCAGTTTGACGTACTAGGTCTGCATATACCCTGTTCCAACATGTATTCGAACTCTTTTTTTGCGATTTTTAATTTTAAAGGGTGTAACCTTCGCGGCCTAGCAAAAACAGGTTGCCCGTTTGTAATAATTCTGTGAACTGTATTATGTTTAATAACCCTCTTGGAAGGGTATGGGCGAATCATCTCATTGTACTTTTCTAGGATTTCTCTGTATGAAGAGTTACTAGCAATTAAAGTTACACGAGATTTATCAGTCACGGGTTTACCTGTAGTAGTCAAGTTGGTGAGGCTATCACGAAGACGAGCATGCTTTAAGTCTATCAGCAAGCCAAAGTGCTTAAGAAAATCAGCACCTATGATTGGTTTGGT
Source organism: Cheiracanthium punctorium (assembly GCA_038373885.1). Classification (NCBI taxonomy): domain Eukaryota; kingdom Metazoa; phylum Arthropoda; class Arachnida; order Araneae; family Cheiracanthiidae; genus Cheiracanthium; species Cheiracanthium punctorium. The sequence continues at coordinate 28,721 of JAWZYV010012844.1, read as the reverse complement.
TACATCGGCAATTACAAAATGCCATGAAAACTTTCTGCGAAAGCTCAAACTTAAAGTGAGCAATTTGACTCCGTACGTTTTGATCGGCGATCCACTAGCCGAATACAAGGTAATATTGCCAGTGGCATTTCTCAACGACGAAAAACTCGATCGTGGCACGACACAAACATCACTACCACTGTCAACTAGGTATGTTAAGTTTGTCATAGGGTCGAACACAAAGAGGCGGCTTTTGTTGCTGACTCTGAAATCGCATTGCGCCAGGTAATGCGATTTCACTGCTCGTTTCCCGATTTTTTAAATGAACAAGGGGATTTGCAACGTTTAGCCGCGCTGCCGAACTTAAGGTGATACCAGCACCTATCACGGAATTTCTGTCGGCTGTTTGAGTGTTGTCTACGGGAAGGGCTCCTATGCTGAGGACTGTATCTGTGGCGGGGTCGCGAAAGGCGTTCGACTTTCTTGGTTAATTCAGAGATTTGGGTTTGTAGCTGACTAATTTCAGGGGAAACAGTTGCCTTATCAGTTTGCAGTAAGCCGACAGTGCCTGCAGTGGTTTCATGGATTTTGTCCGCCATTATGGCTAATTTCTCCAAAGTATCGTCGGAGATGGACAAAATTGTCTGCATTTGTAATGGTAGACGTTGTAACCACAGAGTTTTAAGACATTTGTCATCAAAACCTGTGCCTCCCAATTGTCTCATTCGCCGGAGTAACTGAGACGGCTTATCGTCCCCCAAAACCAGCTCTGAAAGTAACGTTTTTAGTCGACGTTGTTCGGAGTCTGAAAAGTCCGTTATTAACCTTTTTTTAAGTGTTTCGTATTTATCACCCTCCGGTGGTTGTAAAACTATGTCGCTAACATATGACAGCACATCTGAATTTAATGCCGATATAATTGAGTAGTACTTGGTATTATCTTGTGTAATACCCGAAACAATAAACTGTGCCTCAATGTTTGCGAACCATAATTCTGGGTGTTTTTCCCAAAAGGGAGGTAGTTTTAAGCCGACCTTATGTGTTTCAGCCACCGCCTGTTCCCCGTCACCTGGCATAGTAGGAAAATTTTGAAATTCAGCTCACCTTCTAAACTTGATCAAACAGCAGGCCGAACCTTTACTAAAAGATGACAGTCCCCGGTAGTTAGCAGAAATAAACCTCCAGAACATCAGCAGCATTCACCTTGAGAGTTTTCAGCACGTGGCACTTAGTAGTTTTTGCCAATGTAAATTGCTTCAAAATGTACGACTGGGAGTCACTATTTCATTCATCCGACAAACACAGACGTACAGCCAGTTCGGCGCTTTTCAAGGAACTTGTAGAAACTTTGTATCACGTCCGGGTCACCACTACGGGTGCTGGAGTTTTACTTATCTTACAACCAGCACGCCGTCTAAACTTAATCCAGGTAAGTTAGAGCAGGGACTTAAAAATAAGTACGCATTCATAAACTAGGAAACTTTATTAACTAAGAACAGGTATATTTGCTGTCGCAGCAGCACTTGCTTATATACCACGGTTATATAGCGCGAGCACGGTTGAGTTGTCTCAGCAGATCCTGGCCATCGTCACCACGCCAACGTCACCACGTGCGCATTCTGCTGTGGCTTTCGCAATCGGCGGCCAGGCAGGAAATTTGCCCGATACTGCCACCGCAGTAATATTTATTTTTTTTTATAAGCCCTCCAAACCCGGGAGTGAATTGTGACTCTCTGTATATGTATGGTCATTCTCGGGGTGTTGAGAGTTAGCCAGACAGATGAAGCTTTTTACAGAATGAGCAATCCTTTATTCTCTTTTCTTCGTACAATAAGCAAAGCTGGGAAGGACCTGAGACCCGTAGCTAAGGTTTCGAAGAAGGTTTATCACATTCAACACTGCATTTTTGTGACAGAAAAAAAGGCTCCTTTTCCGCGAGCTTTTGCTTAAATAGAGCTTTTTCGGCAGTTTACCGCTAGAGGACCAAGGGCGATACATTTATTTTTATAACCTTACATTTTGATTGACAGTTTTACCTTGTCCCCATAGACTAAAGAGAATCCACATGGCACCAAATAAAGGGTTCTAGCGGAAAGTTCGTGCGTTGTTACGCGGCCACTAGAGACCCCCGTAGCCCCCGTATGAGAATTTGTTCTTTTTAAAATAGTATGTTAGGCAAATAGAGATATTTCACGAAAGCCAATAGAATTAAAATTGCTTTTTAATTTATTTGATTTATTTCGAAAATCATTATTATCGAACTATTCACTATCTGATTCACTCTGAGAATCATCAGACATACATATATTTCGAAATTTGAAAAGTGAAACTCAACATTGGCCACTCAATTTATTTGTTAGAATTTAAAGCACTCTAGTGGTAATGAACTGTGTAGAACATTTACCGCAAATTTTTAAAATGATAGCTATTTTTAAAAAAGCACGAAAGTCATCAGCTGAAGAAATCACTGAACTGAAAGTGGTATCCACAGAAACAAAAGCAATAACTTCTCATTAGGACCGCAGTTATATCAATATTTATTTGACCAACTTTTCCTTTCCCTTATAAGAAATCAGTTATCATCCTACTAATATTAGTATGTTTCTTACTCTTTCACGCTGGAACAGTTTGACAGACTTGGATGAAATTTTGAATAAAGACAGTTAAAGTCCTGGATTAACAAGGAGGCTACATTTTATCTTCCGAAAGAAAAAAAAAACACTGTTCCTATAATATTAAAAAACTATCTTTTATAATACAATAGAGTTTTTGTTTTACAGAGATGTCGACAGATGGCGGAAACGTATAGAATACGTAGTTCTTAATAAATAAAACATTGGATTTTCTCTTTCACGGGCGATTTGAAACAATTGTTAGACGGTTTCATTTTCTGTTATGCAATCTTAATTGAATGAGTCGCGTGACAAACTATCCGCATTCTTTTTTATCGCAGCGGGCAAAATACAACCTTTTTTCACAAGTAGATCTGCAGTATTTAATATAAATTCGTAAGAAACCTACTGTATCACTTGACTGAACTCTATCATCGTTAAATGATGCTAAAATAATGTCTAAACCTCATTTTATCGTCTGCTGTGCTACGTCTGACTTGGATAAAGAATACACCTGAATAAGTTTTTGAAACTCATTGAGTTCGAATTGTGCCTTTTTCTGCGCAGATTTTCCCCATTCTATTTCTATTGTATTACCTCCAGAAAATATAAGTTTTAATTTTATTTAATCACTCACATGAATAATGATACACTTTCCAACTTAATGGAATAAGGAAAGAAAATAGGGAAGACGCATGGATTAGGATACGCTTTTAATATTTAGCACTTTAGTGCGTATTTAAAATCTAAAAGTGTTTCAGATTTTCTTCCTTTTTTTTTTTTCGTTTTTTGATATTCTGAACGAACGGCCAATATGTCCAGAAGCTCTTCAGAATTAATATAGGACGAAAATAATTTGTACCTTTTTGAAGGTTTTAATCATCAACCATCTTATTTTTGTAACCAGTGGCAGCCCAACACGGCATGCAAGGTAAGCATCGCATCGGGGCGCAGGCTTCGATGGAGCATCATTTCGAATTCAAAATCGAAGTACAGCATGAAAAGGGGGCGTCTGTTTTACGTTAGCAGGATGCGCCACTTACCCTTGGGCCAGCCCTGTTTGCAACCACCTTAATTTTAAATTCCATTCAGAACAGGCGCGTAGCCAGGAATATTTTTCGGGGGGGGGGGATATGAAGTTATATGTGTATAAATAGACGGAATTTCATCACTAATCCAAAAATTTCGGGGGGGGAATATATCCCGATATCCTCCCCCTGGCTACGCCCCTGATTCAGAATGTGAGAGATTTCAGTGCCAAAGAAGCCTGTGAGAAACAGGATTCTCTCCGAACAAGGTTTATTAAGATGGCGAACCAATTGGTCGCCGGAGGTGGCTAGTATTGTATAAAAATCTTTTAAAATTTCAAAACTGGCTAAATATTATGAGTTTGTAGTGCCTGGAGCCCTACAGGCAAGACCAGAATTTTGGCTGGTGATCGGCTATAGTCTAAGAGCCAGCGACCGCCAGACCTTCGTCATAGTATAAAAACTGAAACTTTCTCTGCGCATACCCCCCAACCGAGGTAGGAACAATCGGCCTCTATAAAGTTTGGATGATCGTGGCTTTGTCAGGTAACAGGTGGCAAAGGTGTATAAAATTGACGAAAATTTCGTCATTTCATAAAGCTTAATTTTTTTATATGTTCTTCTTCGCAGTACTAGAAATCACTTTATCCCTTGCCAGACACTTTTCCATCGTGGCAAACCCCCGCCAGGCAATCTCAAAGTCATGGAAAACTGTTGTGTTCGTAAACTCCCTCGACGAAGTACGTCAAGCTGTCAAAAAGTTCCAAGCACATTTTATACTGCTACTTCTGAACTTTCTTACGATGCTGCAGCGGGCTCGTAATAGAATTACGTTTTCCATGACTTTGAGGTTGTCTGGCGGGGGTTTGTCACGATGGAAAAGTGTCTGGCAAGGGATAAAGTGATTTCTAGTACTGCGAAGAAGAACATATAAAAAAATGAAGCTTTATGAAATGACGAAATTTTCTGCAATTTTATACACCTTTGCCACCTGTTACCTGCCAAAGCCACAATCATCCAAGCTTTATAGTGGCCGATTGTTCCTATCTATGTTGTGGGGTATGCGCAGAGAAAGTTTCAGCTTTTATACTATGACGAAGGTCTGGCGGTCGCTGGCTCTTGCTCTACTAGCGATTCGACTTGCCTTCTCACCAAAAAGTCGGATGTTTGTCTACTGCCTTTTAGTGACCTCATCTTCCCAACTGTCGCTACATTCCGGCAGCAAAGCTGTATCGTAAACCTTTAGCCATTTTTCTTGACAAGTGCCTGGTCCAGCGTGCAAAAGTTTCGTCCCCGTAAATTGCTGTGGTACAAAATCCTACTCAGTGGAGCCGTGCCGCGGAATAGATCTGCTTCGGCAGTTGTTTTGTTGTTGTTAAAGCCCAGGCCTTTTATTTTGTAATTAACATGTTTTGTTAAGTTTAATGTTAATGTATTTTAAATTGTTATATTAATAAACTAGCTGAAGTACCCGTCCTCGACGGGTTAGTGAATGCAAATTTCCAAAACGCAAGAACTTTCGTCAGCATTGTAGGAGTACACAGAATGGATGGAGTATGTTGACAAAGTAAAGAAAGCGAAGTTATCATTTTTATGGATTGTTAAAATATGAGAGGTTAGAGATTCACTCAGTAATATCATTGCATTCGCTTGAGTCGTAATTATGCGATGCGCGAACGAATATGGACGCATATTGAAATAATTTTCGCAAAATCTCAAAATTTAATCAACATTTTTGAAAAATTGGAAGCCTAGAATTTAAGTTGAGTGACAACCTATCCTGTCAACCAAATTCGTTTCATTCCCTGCAGTCTTTGTTTCGTGATGCTGGAACAAATTTTCAGCATTTTGAAACGATTTTCGCAAAATCTCAAAATGTAATCAAAATATTTTTAAAATTCTCTCTCTCAACACGTATAAATTAAGATTAGCAACTACCTATCATATCACTAAATTTCGTATCATTCGTATGAGTCGTTATTAAGTGATGTTTGAAGAAATAGAAACTTATTTTGAGAGAATTTTCACAAAATCTCAAAATCTAATAAAAATGTTTAAAAAGTTGGACTCCTATAGTTTTCGTTGAGCAACCATCTATCGTGTGACCAAATTTCATATCATTCCCTTTAGTTGTTATTACGTAATGCGGGAACAAAGATTCACTCAGTTTTAAACGATTTTCACAAAATCTCGAAATCGGATCGATTTTTTCTTAATTAGATGCTTATAGTTTAAAGTGAGTGACCACCTATCATGCCACCAAATATCATTTTTTTCACCTTTGAAGTTATTACGTGATGTGCGAACACAAATTTACGCAGTTTGAAATGATTTTCGCAAAATTTCAAAATCTAATCAAGATTTTTTAAAAATTCGACGCCTATGTTTTAAGTTGAGTGACCACCTATCATGACACCCAATTTCATACCATTCGCTTCAGTCGTTTTTACGTGATGCTCGAATACAAATTTACGCAGTTTGAAATGATTTTCGCAAAATCTCAAAATCCAATCAAGATTTTTTAAAAATTCGACGCCTGTGTTTTAAGTTGAGTGACCACCTATCATGACACCCAATTTCATATCATTCGCTTCAGCCGTTTTTACGTGATGCTTAAACAAAAAAAGCGTCACGAACAGAATGACAGAACGACAGAATGACAGACAGACAAACTTTTTTTTGAGGGCCGCATCGGATTCCCGGGTGCTTGAAACGGATAGAAATCGCAAAATTTTTTAATTCCAAGAAATGTACAGACAAAAGTCTGATTTTATTTATATAGATTACGTTTCTAATTGTTTAAGTGGAGTCAAAATCATTTTGAAGTATTGATAGTGTGATGAAGGAGTATGCCGGTCGTCCTCCTTCTTCACCCATCCCTACAAGTTCTATCTATGATAAAATATTAAAATATGAACCAAAACTTAATTATTTAAATTGTGTTTTTTATGAGTAAATTTTAAAAGAAGTGATATTCACGCAATTTTTTTATATTGTACCTACTGTCGCCTTATACTGGCGTAATTGCTCTGAAATTAATTTAGATTGGCACGTTACTATTTTACTGACAAGGAAAATGACCGATATCTTGAATGTAGAAACTAATTATTCTACATGCTAATTAATTTTATTGCTTTACAAAAGAATTGAGATTATAATCAGTAAAACATTACGAATATTACTGCAAAAATGACATTGACGACAGCTGGCTGTGACGCACAGCCAGTTGTCGTCAAAAAAGGGTCTCTAGATCTGTGGCACGCGATGAACGTCTCGATCGTCCGCTATCTTGCAGGTAGTTAATTCGTGCGATGGCAACGGCTGCCATTTTTCCAGCATTGGGCAATCTATCCAACTGTTCTCGCATTCTTCCATATTTCAGCAGATGCCAGTGCTGTTAAAAATAATCGTGACTTTTTTTACGGGAAATGACGTGCTAAAAAGTAAAGTACTCTCGTGGAGCTATGCCACCCGCAACTATTTTTATAGAAATCAAATCTATTCTTCGTGAATGGCAACAGTCAAAACGTCAGAGTTTGGTGTTCCCTTACCGGGAACACTGCGCGTTAAAGGGTTAAAACATACTCCGAGACTTTTTATGGCGAAATCCTGAAATTTTGTGCTTCGCCTAATCGATGCAGTGTCTCCCAAAAAGGTGGCAACACCATTTAATCCTTTATCTATTAGAAATAAACGAATAATGTATATTTAAAAAAATGTTGAAAATAATGTAGACAAAAAGGCTACGCAAAGAAAAAATCCCTTTCACTAATTTTCAAAAAGTGACATTTTTTTAAATTTGTGTACGACCCCGTAGAAAAATATTCCCAATTTGTAAAATGTGTCCCATGCACTAATGAGGTGATAAGACAATTTCAGCCTGACATCACAAAATGTCTCGGGCATAATAAAGATCTTATGGAGCTAAACATGAATTTGAAGGTAAACGCTTCTTCTAAAGAAGAAAAAAAATGTATTCTTCCGTAATTCCTATACGACGTCCCGAAAGCGATTATACGACATGGTTTTCTTTCTAGAACCATTGGAAAGTGATTTACGTCAGCCTATATTTGTCGTCATACCTCTGACACGTTTTAGGGTATATAATTCTCAAATTTTGAACATCTCCTCATTAGTGTATGGGACTAATCGGTAATTTTTTTTCCTATGTGGGTCGCATACAAATTTTAAAAGTGTAACTTTCCTAAAATTAACGAAAAATATTTTTTTTTTCTTAATGCTGCCCTTTCTCAAACCTTTTATTTTGTACATTTCTTTTCTAATTTACATTACTGCCCTTCCACTAATATATATAAAAAAAATTAAGTGTGTTACCCCCTTTTGGGGGTACCCTACAGTGCACATTTAACGAACTGGGAATTTCTTTGACTGGAGGGCGCATAAAAATTTTGTAATTGTTCAAAATTTAATCACCCGAAAATGTTAATCGATTTCATTGACTTCTGTAACTTTTCCAACGTTATGTTGTAACTCATTATAAATCTCTATGATACTCTCTAACTAATCCTTATAATAACTAAATCTCTAACGATAGTCTATATAAACTACAATATAAATATAGTATAACTATTATCTATAAGTAAATCTCTGTAATACTGATTGAATAAAAGCCAAAGTCATTGTTTTTGAGACACCCTGTATAGCGTTTCCACCCTTTAACGCGCAGTGTTCCCGCTCTGGGTACACCAAACTCTGACGTTTTGACTGTTGCCAGTCACGAAGAATAGATTTGATTTCTATAAAAATAGTTGCGGGTGACATAGCTCCACGAGAATCCTTTACTTTTTAGCACATCATGTCCCGTAAAAAATTTGTCACGATTATTTTTAACAGCACTGACATCTGCTGAAAAAGGGAAGAATGCGAGAACCGCTGGATAGATTGACCAATGCAGAAAAAAGGGCAGCCGTTGCCCTTTTTGCAGCCGTTGCCCCCCCCTGGCACAGCCAGCTGTGTCATAAAGGGTCTCTAGATCTGTGGCACACGTTTCGATCGTCCGCCATCTAGCTGGTAGTTAAGTCGAGCGATGGCAACGGCTGCCCTTTTTTCAGCATTGGGAAAGGGTTGCGCCTCAAAGGGTTAATGTGTGCTCAAATTATTAGTGTTTTAGGAGGTTCTCTTCGGGGGGGGCGGAGGAGAGACGACCCTCAGAGTAAAAGAGCCCGTAATCCGGACGAAACCAAGCTTCAAAGCGCCCGTGCGGGTCACGAATGTTAAGTCTATCTTTCGTCTAGGAAAGGATATTAAGGAATCTACTAACAGGTGTTCAAAGAGAAGATAACATGAAGTTGTTTAAGGGAAATTCTCTTGGTAATCATTAACTTAGCTTTGAAGCTGTTAAGTAACCGAAACCGTCATCTCTGAACAAGGATTGCATTCGAAATCCAGAGGTGATGGAAAAAAATCGCGTTCTGATGAGGAATATCTTATGAGTTATGATTATATCGAACTAAGTAAGTATTCTCGCGTTAAACACTGTCAAACAACGAGCGCACATCGATTATAAATCATTTTCCAACACGGAGTTTAGTGGAAGATATCACATTATATATATATGTAATGTATAAAAAGGTAATTTGGGTTTTACTAGTTTGGGTATTGTTCAAGCAGGTACTTTCACTGTAATTTTTGCATTCCTGTCATACTTGCCACGCGCGCTGTGGAGCTATGTTTTATTTATTTATATTTTGTTATTTGTCAGACATCAGGCCGTCGATTCTGAGTTCTTTAGAGTGTACACGTGTCCCCACGCCTTCGTAGCCCCGGATGCGGGTCATGTTGGTAAATGTGTGTGGTTCGATTAGAGATAAGAGAGAGGCGGAGTTATGTCTTCGCAAACCACGTGGCGTGGAGAGCGTAAATACACCCGCACATCGAAAATCAAGAGACTTCTGCCACTGGAACTGCTTAATTAGTCCACGCTGATTTTTGTACCCGTCTCCAGTGGCGGCCCGTGGTCAAAAATGGTAGTGCAGCCGGAAGCATATGAGCCCCCCCCTTTCCTCCGGAGAGGATTGGAAAATCTTTGTTACTGAATTCGAAAGCTGGCGGATTAAGCCCTCACCGAGGGGGAAAAAAAAGAAATTACATAAAAAATGTCAGAGATCCTATTTTACTTTCATAAAATAGACATAAATTTCAACCAGCCACTCTTATCCTCAAAATTCCATTAATCCGTGTCTGATTCGAAGTTTCCTTAGAATTTTCTTTTGTAACGATAACTTGAGAAGAAAAAAAAAAAAAAAGAAAACTTACTTATTTTTTATAAGTCAAATCAATCCTCCTTTCTTTTAAACATGCGAATCGGTCAGTGATGTCCCCATAAAAAGGCGTTGTTTTAATTCAGATATCAATAATTTTAAAAGCTCTTTAAATTTCCCATGTTTAAAGAATTTTCTCGCTCGCCATGTCCTCTAAATGCCAGTTCTTGCTTACTTAAAAACAATACTGCTTTGATGGGTAATTGTCCATTCATAAGCGTCTATTCAGGCTTACCTTCTTGATAAATTCAGCAATATAAAGTCCAGAGTTTTCCAAACATATATTCTCCTTACCCCCTCCCTCACTTCTCGTCCGAGCGAATCAGTTAGTCGAGTTCTCAAGTTCAGCCGCCGTTAGAAAATCTTCCATCGGCTGTATCAGCTGCATACTCCCTATGCCGGAGAGGCTGCTGACGTAGTCGTTGTCATGGCAACGGTGCTGCCAATTTTCTTTTCAGCGCTCTGGGCTGAACCAAAGATTTTCCCAATTGAATTGCGGGAAGATTAAAGTGCTTTTTTTCTGAATGAGCGATCCGGCCACAATACGTTTTTTTTTTGTTTGGTTTTTTTCGGAGATTTTTTTAATTTACCGTAGGAATTCCACAATTCTAATCTGAATTTAGGAAAATTAGTAGAATAAATTATTTTGAAGTATGTGCTGATAATTTCGAATGCAGCCCGGCTGTACTTGCAGTATCCCACCAGCCGCCACTGCCCGTCTCCCCGCCCCTCTTCTCAATCTATATTGTAACTTAAATGTAATGTTCAACAAACCATATTACCTGCCTTAACTCTGGAACTTTACTGGAATATCTGACGTCCCAAATAGTCGACAGGATGATTGCCTGTGTGCCAATTAAAAATTTTAAATTGTAAAAAATTAACGCCCAATAGTCCGGGAGACGGGTTCATCGCCCACCGTTCGCAGGAGATGCAGCGCGCCTCTTCGCCGACCAGCCAATGGCCAGCTCCGCGAATGGAGACCGCTCTCAGCCGCCAGCCAACACGTCGTCGAGCCCCGCTCTGAGAGTTTTCAACACGTCAGGATCGTCTGAAGCTCTTCGTAGAACGTCCTGCAAGTTCTACGCTGTGAATGCCAAAATAGAATGTCTGCATTGATGAACAGCCTATGCCGAATTTCTTCAGCTCTCATCAACCAGAAATCTGCGCCTCGTTTTTCATTTTTTTTTTCTTTTCCGGCACCTCCGCTGTATGGAAATCGACGGAGTTTCACTGCCTTCATTGCAATCCAAGGGGCCCCCCGAGGAACGCCTGGCCTCATTGCAGCTGCGATATAACTCACCTCTTTCTTGCAGTAATTAGGGGGAGAAAAGTGTTTTGACCGTTCGTCATCATGCCGAATATTTTGTTTTTTGTGTTGCGCGTGTACAGCTTACGTTGACCGAAACGCTTCTCCTGCCTGCCTTAAACTTGCGAGAAAAGATTTTTTTTTTGTTTGTTTTGTTTATTGTTGAAGAATGACGATTTCAACTTGCGGATATTGATTTCTTTCGTAAGCGATTTTTATTTTAGAGTTGAAGTGAACATTAGAGTATTATATTTAAATGATTATCAGTTGTGTGTGTTATTTTAAAAGTGATATTTTAATGTTGATTAAAAAAAAAAAAGAAAAGAAAAAAAAAATTGTATTGATATATCTGCGCTTGTTTTAATTAATAGAGTATTTTCATTAAGGTAAGTTTACAATTGAATTGTGTTATTAAATATTTTATTTCAATTGAAGTTTTATACGGGTCTTACTATTATTAAATTAATGCTTAAATTACTACTACATTACCTATATTTCCTGAAGATTTGAAATTTGAATTTTTGTTATTTGCATACTATGACGTAGTTTAGATTCATTTGATTATTTACCTGAAATGACTTACCGATTGGGACTCTCAACTTGACACAAATTCTAATTTACTTGAGATTATGTCATTTTATTCACTGAAAAGTCACTTGAAAATTTATGACAAATTCATGCACCCGGGTACGATAACTTAAATGAAAACAACAAATACTTATTGTGTCAATGTAAATAAAAAAATTTCTTGCATTATATTAGGTTTGCTTAAATGTAGATGTTTTATTTTGAATATTTACTGTGTAAAATTTTTGTGTGCCAAAATGATCGTATATTATTTCCTTTATTGAATAATGATGCCAACCATTTTTTTTTCATGTAATAAAATTTAAATTTGCCTAGACGGTTAACTAGTAATAAAACCTCTGAGGAGAGTATTCGCCCTCAGATTGTTAAGAAGTACTAGTAATAACCAATTAAGAAAGCACAATAAGCCATTGCTAGAAATAAAAAATTGTTAGGTCACATAAATGCAGTACCTCTTTCAGGCTATCATTTATTGTATTACCTTGCCAAATTCTTCTAGCAGCTATGGTTTTCGAAATTTTCTACACACTATACACATTTTTAAATTTACTCATTTTGCACTGCATTTTGCCAACTATTTCCACATTTTGCCAAGTTATTTTCATTCCATTCACTTTATGCCATGCAAGCCAAAGCCATAAGTATTTGCCAAAGAAAATGAATGTCAGCCATGTTTATTCCATTTTGTTTAATTATATTACTATATTGTTGTACAGTATTATTGTATCCCACCTAGGTTGTAAATATTTTACTTGTGATATTTTGAAAAAAATTGTGCGCACTCATTGTTTTATTGTTTATTGTAAGATTTTCGTACTATTGCATCATTATGTTTTGTCAAATTTTAGAAACTGCATCCTGCCCCTCAAGTGTTGTACAACATAACTCCAGAATTCTAGTCAGAAAAATTTAAGGTGTCTAAACTTGAAAATTAGATTAGTTCGCAGTTTTAAGATTAGGTTGCAAGGACGTCTGACTCGCAAGTGAGAGACTGGCCACCTCAATGATATTGCTCGTCAGACTTCTTTTGCCGGGGGGGGGATATTGTAATGTATAAAAAGGTAATTTGGGTTTTACTAGTTTGGGTATTGTTCAAGCGGGTACTTTCACTGTAAGTTTTGCTTTCCTGTCATACTTGCCACGCGCGCTCTGGAGCTATGTTTTATTTATTTTGTTATTTGTCAGACATCAGGCCGTCGATTCTGAGTTCTTTAGAGTGTACACGTGTCCCCACGCCTTTGTAGCCCCGGATGCGGGTCATGTTGGTAAATGTGTGTGGTTCGATTAGAGATAAGAGAGAGGCGGAGTTATGTCTTCGCAAACCACGTGGTGTGGTGAGCGTAAATACACCCGCACATCGAAAATCGAGAGACTTCTGCCACTGGAACTGCTTAATGAGTCCACGCTGATTTTTGTACCCGTCTCCCCTCCCCTCTTCTCACTCTATATTGTAACTTAAATGTAATGTTCAATAAACCATATTACCTGCCTTAACTCTGGAACTTTACTGGAATATCTGACGTCTCATATATATATATATATATATATATATATATATATATATATAACGGTAGACGAAAGTCGTTATGCTTTTTCGTAGTCGGGACGGCGATATTCGGCAGGGAGACGGCATAGTTTCATTTCATCTTCGGGTTAAGTTCAGCACCGGGGTCTCGCTGTCGGAGGTCTACCGGTCGCAGATGCAGGACGGTTTACTCGGCCTGGGGCTGTGTTGTACAGAAAAACACTCCGAGATTACGATGACATATTTTTATTTGGTTTCACATAGTTTTTACATGGCAAGTGAAGTCACGAAGAATCTATGCTCCGAGCTAAGTTTCAACTTATATAACCTCGTATCACGTGTTCGATACAGTATCACATGTGCTAAAAGAAAAGCAATTATTGGTTGTTAAACTGCCCGGTCTGCTAGCCTAAGGAAGTTCTTGCGAGGTCTTGCGACAGCAGACCGTGGGAACGAGGGGAGATATATTACTTGCGTTTGAATTAAATTTAGATCCTGATGCAAATCCTTTGTTGAAAACGAAAGTTTCTACGTCCTGAAGAATTTTGAAGCAAGCAAATAGAAATTTTGGATTTTGAGAGGATGTTTAAATTATATGTTATATATATATATATATATATATATATATATATTATATATATATATATATATATACGAGGTTATATATATATATATATTATACCAGGCAAGGATCTTACCTGATTTTAAAATCAGGTATACGATCTGGCAAAAGGCTATCTCTCCAAGAAGGGTGAACTTAAACCTTATGTTCCAAAATGTTAGCACCCAGTATCATGAAAATGGAAAATATGCAGATTATAGTAAATCCGGTTCGGTTCAGCTTGGTTATTTGCTACCAGTAAAATGATATGGTGGCATTAACTATGCCATTATAGCATTTACAGTACAGCTTAGATATTTGCCTGCACGGCGAGATGATATATTTCGAGGTGCTAAATATGCCAATCTGTAAAGGATTATATATATGGATATATGGATAACGGTTTTCCCGGTAACCTTGCATGAGCAGTATTTAATCGGTTATGAGCATGTGTAAATCGCCAAATAATGAAAAGTCGCCATTGGCGGCAAGCTATCCTAGCTTTTCCGTAGTTTTTATCAAAGAAAACATATGAAGTACTCTTTTCTTAGAACTAATTATTAACTATACCTAAACGTACGTAAGTCACCAAATTAGAAAAAAAATGGCATTGGGGGGGGGGCAAATACGCAAGGTGTTCTATAGGTTTTACATAATTAAAAATTGTGTGAAGTTTAAATTTTTATGTTCTAATGAACATGCAAGAACCAGCTCAGTAACATTTAATCTGATCCAATCTTTGGTGTTTGTCTGTTGAAATTATGCCTTTTTTACGAATAACCCTTTTTAGGGGCCGAATTCCTCACACGAAAAGCGAGCGTAGCAAGCCGAGGGACTTGGCCCGTAGTTCTATAAATAATACACAATGTAATTATTCAACTGTTTGTCTAAATTCAATAAAACCATCTAAGTAAATATATATTTAAATGAGGAAAAGAAAAGGAAATTTGGACCCAAAAGGGTTAATCCGAACCTGAGTGTATTCCACGTCATCAACACTATTTTTACGTAGGTTGCTATTTAGATTTCTGGCCTTGGCAACAGACAGCGTTGCTAGGCGATCGCAGAAGATTTAAATCGAAAATTTGATATTTGTAAACATAAATTCTTCAGAACGATTTGCCATTTCAGCTTGATTTGTGTTGTTTACAGGAAATTTAAAAATTCATCTGGTTAAAAAAATGGAGTTGACTCGTGAACATTTTCGTGCAATTATTTTTCATAACTTTCGACGTGGATTGTCAAGACAAGAGTGCTTCGATGTACTTAAATCTGTATACAGCGAAGAAGCACCATTCTTACAGCACTGTAAAAAGCTGGAGTAACGAATTTAATCGTGGTCGGTGTTCGATCCAGGACGAATTCCGTGCAGGTCGTCCAAAATCGGTTGTTGTGCCAGAAAATATCGATGCTGTGCGAGAACTGATTAAGCAAGATCGTCATGTGACATACTGTGATATTGAGGTGTATTTGGACATTAGTATGACAAGCATCAAAAAGATATTACATGAACATTTGGCCATAAAAAAGATTTGTTCCCGTTCGATCCCGCATAATCTGAAAAACGCTCAAAAGAAGGCTCGTATCGATTGGTACAAGAAAATGCTGACAAAATACAATCAAGGTGCATCAAAGGCTGTGTATAACACCTACACAGTTGACGAATCATGGATCTATGCATATGAGCCGGAAACAAAACAGTAATCGACTGTATGGGTCTTCCAAGACGAGGAAAATCCAACAAAAATTGTTCGAGCAAGAAGCACATAGAAACAAATGGTTGCCTGTTCCTTTGGCATTACAGGTCACGTGGTGACAGTGGCGTTAGAGCAACGCAGAAAGGTCAATTCTGAATGGTACACGACTATTTGTTTGCCATAAGTCGTCGGAAAAATTCGAAAAAAGCAGAAGAAGAGACGCATAATTCTTCATCATGACAATGCGAGCTCTAACACATCTGCTCAAACAAAAGATTTTCTGAAATACCAAAACATCGAATTGATGGGTCATCCACCGTACAGCCATGATTTGGCACCCAATGACTTTTTTTATTCCCATACATCAAAAATAAATTACGTGGACAACGATTTTCGGCACCCGAAGAAGTGGTTGATGCATTCAAAGCGAATATCTTGCAGTTACCTCAATCGGAGTGGAAAAAGTGCTTCGAAAATTAGTTCAAACACATACAAAAGTGCATTTATCTTCTTGGAGAATATTGGGGAAAACAATAAAACCAATTTCGATCACGGATATTTGCTGTTTCATTATTAGGCCAGAAATATAAATAGCAACCCTCGTAATAGGGATGAGCGATTCAGACAAAAATGCCCACAAAATTTAAGGACTAAAAAAAAAGCGCTGTAATGCCAAGAAAAAAAAATGAAGAAAATCTGAAACCCTTTCAGATTTTAAATACGCACCAAAGTGCTATATATTAAAAGCGTATCATAATTTATGCGTCGTCCCTATTTTCCTCCTTATTCCATAAGGTTGGAAAGTGTATCATTATTCATGAGTGAGCAGTATTTTTCTTCCTTATTTTATAAAAACCATGTTTGGAATCGAAATCTATCTTAAAATCGCCTACTAAAACTATTTTACAATCTTCGCTAAGTATATTACAACTATACTTCACCGTTTTAAATATTGTTTCGAAAGTGCATCATAATCCATGAGTGTGCCGTGTTTGTCTCTCTTGAGTTGATTTCTACTTTAACGCCCCAACTCTCGCCAAGGTGGAGATCATTGAAGATATAGAGTAACCATGACGATTTTTTGTATTTATGGGGCAATCCTAATTTAGAATTAAAATGGCGATTTGGAACAACCTGTAAGTACAGCATTCCGTTACATTTTTATTTATTTTGGGTTGCCAATTAAGTTTTAATGTTGCCAATTTAGTTTTAATAATTAAGTGTCTTCAAATTCCTTAATTAGTACGTTTATCACTAATTTGTTCACTTAAGTTTTCATGTAGTTTAGGGAGCATTGAAACTTGTGCATAACTCCTAGAGACCCATGACTTCCAATCTCGCCAAAGTGCGGGGAATTTTTAGGTTGGCGAAAGTAGGGGCGTTAAAATAGGAATCAACTCTTTCTTGAACCATAAAGCATATCTTTGGAATCCAAATCTATCTTAACCTACGCCTGCTGATACTGTTTTAAAATCTTCACCAGGCATATTCGAACTATAGGCATATTCCAAATACATCTCGTAGACATTTTAAATACTGTTTGGAATGAGCATCATAATCCATGAGTGTATCGTGTTTTCCTTCTTTGTTCCATAAAACACTTCTTCGGAATAGAAATCTATATTAAAATCGCCTACCAAAACTGTTTAACAATTTTCGCCAGGCATAGTCAAACTACACTTCCCCTTTAGAAATACCATTTGGAAAGTGTATCATAATCTATGATGTGTACCGTATTTGTGTTCACTGTTCTATAAAACACTTCTTCGGAATTAAAATCTATATTTAAATCGCCTACTAAAACTATTTTACAATATTCGCCAGGCGTTTTCTAACTATGCTTCACTCTTAAAAATACTGTTTGGAATGTGCATCATAAACCATGAGTGTGTCTCTTTCTTAATACTTTTTAGAATTGATATCTATGCTAAAATAGCTCAAACTACATATACTAAAATATAATTTAATATATTTATAATAAACTAGCTGAAGTACCCGTTCTTCGCACGGGAATGAATGGACTTTTTGATATTACGATTTGTGGTGATTACTATTCATTGTAATAAAGAGATATAGCAAAATGGATATTGCATTATATTGTGTTCAATAACCATGCATACCGAATTTCAAGGCAATCGTTTGTACGGCGCAGAAGGCCATGCGGCGTAGTGCAATCTAGTGGCGAGTTATAGCAAAATGGATAACGCCAAAATATTCTCATTGTTCAAATAGCTATGTATACTGATTTTCATAGCGACCGTTTGAATGGTCAAGAATTTGGCCTGCTGCAGCGTCATCTAGTGGCGAGTTAAAATAATAATGCATTGCAGTGCCATCTAGTGGTGAGTAACATCAAAAGGAACACAGTTAGAATATATTCTTCGTGCTGAAATGTGTAAGTATAAGAAATTTTATGCCGATCGGTCGAACGGTATAGAAGTTGATGCGTTGCAGCGCCATTTAGCGGCAAGTTACAGCAAAATGGCTACTGAAAATATTCTCCGTGTTCTAATATCCGCGTGTACCAAATTTTCATCGGACAATACGGGTTGGACGATATACGCATACTAAACGGCTAAACGGAATAGAATTTGACGTTCTGCTGCGCCACTTGGTGGCAAGTTAGAGGAAAACGGATAGCATAAAAAGCTTCTCTATGATAAAAGACTTAGGTGAACCAAATTTCATGGTGCAACGGTGCTCAACGGTGCTGGAGTTTTTCAACCTATACACACATACCAACATTCATTTTTATCTATAACCAGTGTCATTATATATCCCAGTCTCAAATAAAATCCAGTTTCAAATCTAAGCCTCGCCAATGTGCCAACATACGCCATTTTGCAAGCGTTTTTTCAGGGAATCATTCGAAGCATTGACTTAGCAGCAATCAATATGGGAAATGATTCGAGCGCGAAAAAGTAAAGCAAGCCTTTATTTGAAAAGTGGAATACCTTAATACAGCCGAATTTTTTAAAATTATCAACTATAACGTGTTTTATTCATCGTTACTCCGATGTACTAAATGAGAAGATTTCAATTTTCTGAAATTTGGCGGAATTCCCCCAACTTAAATCAATGTACTCATTTGTCGAGAATTCTGGAGATAGATCGCTTGAAATCCCTTAACAACTGCATTATTTCTTCACGGATCATTAAAATTTAACGCAGTATTCTAATAAAACGTTTGCACTTGTTTTCAAAAATCTATTTCCTTAAGCTCTCAATAAATTGCGCCAAGCCGAAATCTGTGCAAACCGCTAGAACTCACTTTCTCAAAATCGGCATTTGAGCCATTTTATTTTTTCGCCAAACTAAAAAAATTTACCTATTAGCCTCGGAAATCTTCAATTCTTATTGTTTTGCGTATAAAACATTTCATTCCTGCTCCGATTTCCCATGCCCACGATATTATAATTAAAAAAAAATAACCTTACGAATATAAACTAACAAAAAAAAATCATTATTATTCTTTTATTTTTACTTTGAGAATTTAAAACATTTTATTCGGCAAAATTGCCACACATGGCAACCTCGATCCTTATTTCACACTTTTTTCACTACAGGTGTTACAATTACGGAAAGCTTTATGCGTGAAGAGCATAAAAAATCTCTTAAATTCCGGGAACGGGTGGACTTTCAAAGTTTTAAAGTGGACTACGATTTATTCTATATTATTCTACATATCTGTGCTAAATTTCAGGCCGATAGGTCCATTTTTGTGGATTTGTATACGAATCAAATCCACAAACAAACAAACAAACAGAATTTCATTTTTATTTATAAGGTTGTCGCATTTTGGCACCCAGTTTAGCGATCATTTATAAAAAATTGCAAACCTTGTGCGCCTTTCAACATTTTATTAACGCCCCCCCCAACTGCACATTATCTGGCAAACACATTTCAAAAGTGACTCGACGCGCTAATTGTACCAAAATCGTGTCTACACAAAATGCAAGGTTGAAATTAATAGCACTCTGGTGTTAAAAAAAAAGAAAAAAAAAAAGAAAAGAAACGCTTGAATACAATTATAAGTTATACATATTTAAAATCGGAATAGTAAATATGGCAGTGCCATTATCTCAAGCGGCGTGTATACATTTTTGGTAAAAATTTAACACATGATTTCTTCTCGTGAAATTCTTGTGAAATAGGAAAAAGTATTCAGGAAGAACGAAAACCATCTGTAAGAAAATTGAGACTTCCGCTAGGTTACATTTTAAGAAAATGCCTTAGGGATTAGGTATCTTGATGAAATTTTTAAAGTATCTGTAGAAAAGCGAAAATGAACAAACCACTGGAATTATTATTCTCTTGGGAAAGTGATCAAAGAAATGTTAAAATATCCAGTTCAGTAAAAAGACTTTTTTTTTCCATTTATCTATAGTGTAATGCGCAAAAATTAAAGCTTGTATGAAAGATAAATATAAAGTTAAAAAATTTTATTTATCTACGTTCAGGGGCGTAGCCAGGGGGGGGGATATCGGGATATATCCCCCCCCCGAAATTTTTGGATTAGTGATAAAATTCCGTCTATTTATACACATATAAGTTCATATCCCCCTCCCGAAATTTTTTCCAGGCGCATATCCCCCCCCCGAAAAATTTTCCTGGCTACGCGCCTGTCTACGTTTATTTAATGTTTGAGAGCGTTGTTTACATTAAAAATTTATTTTCTTGAATAGTATGAAATTATGTTTGGTAAATTTCAAGAGAAATGTTTATTTTTAAATACTAATTTTTTTTTTAATTGACTAGTACTATTTAATTTTAATATACTTAACTACACTACTAACACTTACACACACTTACCTAGTATTAGTTTTATTTATACGTTATTAAAATTGCCTTACCTCAGCGTAGATCAGAAAGTAGCGTGATCAAAAAGGGACCCTAACGGACAGACAGGGGCGTAGCCAAAGGGGGGGAGGGATAGGGGCGTCATAACCCCCATGAGGATTCTTTTGCCGTACAAAATGTAAATTCTTTACTCCCTTATCACTCACAAGTATACATGTATGTGAGCTGCAGTAGTCGCAACCCCCCCTATGAAAAATTTCTGGCTACGCCACTGGGGACAGATGATTCATTTTTATTTTCACTTTTTTTAATCTTTAACCCTTTAACGCGCAGTGTTCCCGCTTTGGGAACACCAAACTCTCACGTTTTGACTGTTGCCAGTCACGAAGAATAAATTTGATTTCTATAAAAATAGTTGCGGGTGACATAGCTCCACGAGAATCCTTTACTTTTTAGCACGTCATTTCCCATAAAAAAATTGTCACGATTATTTTTAAACAGCACTGACATCTGCTGAAAAATGAAGGAATGCGAGAACAGCTGGATAGATTGCCCAATGCTGAAAAAAGGGCAGCCGTTGCCATCACTCGACTTAACTACCAGCAAGATGGCGCACAGCCAGCTGTCGTCAAAAATGGGGTCTCTAGATCTGTGGCACGCGATGAACGTTTCGATCGTCCGCCCTCTTGTTGGTAGTTAAGTCGAGCGATGGCAACGGCTGACCTTTTTTCAGCATTGGGAAAGGGTTGCGCCTCAATGGGTTAAAGAATGACTGCCCACAGAGCTTAACGTATTGGAAATCTTTTGAGCGCTCCTGTAGAAGAACTATTTAAATGATACATGCATCATTTTCAAAAGGGTACATGGTACAGTACATAGGAACAACGCATATAAATTTCGTACTAATCGATGCATATTTACGGGAATTGGAGCACGGACGGACAGACAGACAAACCGAAATCTTAAACACTTTCCACAACAAGGTTGAAAAGTGATGAAAAGATTACCAGACAGACAAAAACTAAGACACAGAATGCTTTCTCGTAACTCTGTAAAAGCTTGTTTATAAACCTGATTTATAGTTGGATTTTATCACCTAGACTACTCCACTCATTAGGATCTGTTTCCAGGTGCTCTAACATGTGACGAAAACGGAAATCGACATGCCAAAGGTGAGCTGTAGAACTCGTGTTGAAGTAACGGATTACCTGTGCAATTTTACAGAGATGTTTTTACTTTTCCTACCAAAAACCAAAAAATTTAGGAAACAAATAAAATAAGGTAAGACTGCTTACCTTTCTGAGGGGTGCCTGCGAAGGTGGGGCCGGTCCTAGATGTCCGCTCAAGACGTAATGTATGTAGGAGGCGACGTCGAAATAAGACTGGAAGCACTCCTACGGTTCTCAATCACGTTTATTGCTCGGCTAAATATAACAGAACTATTTACAAAAGAAAGGAGAGATTTCGCAAAACATGAATAAGCGGAGTCGGTCACAGGGTTAGGTTTCCTTATCACACAGGAGCCACTGGCCACCTTCTCGTGGTCGTTCTGGAGTCGAATCGCCTACGCGCGATCAGAGAGCTACGTCCGACATCGCTCCTACGCGAGCGTGGTCTCGTTCGCATCTGCTACCTTGAGCTCCTAGGCTCTGATAATCTGCGGTTTCTGTAGACGTGAGGTTGTGATGCCATCTGCTGGAGGGTTGCGCCTCTTGATTACCACAACGCTCGGCCATCGACGTGTGAGGACCTCCGAACCTGAAACTTAAAATGAAAAGAAAAAAAAAACGAAAAAGAAAGAAAATAATGATTAAAAAAAAACAAAAAGAGATGTTGAGCAAAGAAAAAAAAGTTTGTAGTAGGATGATCTCAAATTGCAGTTCCAGTAGACCAGGGTTTCATGTGGTCAGCTGAAGTGGAAGTTGCTTCCGGTCCTTCATGAGATCCTACTTTTGCTACATCGTAGCGGTCATGTGGTTTTATTTTTATGACTTTGTACGGTCCTAAGAACTTGGGTCGTAGTTTCAGACCTCCTCCAAATTGGGTTCTTTGGATTGCTACCAAGTCGTTGACTTTATAGACAGGAGCGGTTTTGCGGCGTCGATTGTATTGCCGTCGGTTTTCTTCTTGGATTTTTAATATATTTTTCTTAGCTTCTTCACGTATATTTTCTTTCTCCTGGATTGTGGATTTCAGGAATTCTTCTTCAAGGATTTCCTTGATACGTTGGTCTTCTTTTTGTTTCATTTTCACACCTAGCATCAATTCGAATGGAGTGAACTTGGTGGATCGACAAACAGTGCTGTTGATGATTCGTTGGACATCTGGGACGAACTTGTACTGCTTGAAGCAATAACCAAATTTTTAACTATTAAAATTTAATTACTGGATTACATTATCTTACAAAACTAGTATATACATTATGTACAAGAAATCAGTTTAGAATCATTAATAACTTCAGGTCTCCGATACAATGGAGCCTGCCACTTTCCATGCAATCTCAAAGCTAAACTAAAAAGGAGAGAGAAAAAAAAAAAAAAAAACAGAATGTTCACTGTCTGTGAGCTCCTTGCGTCATCACAGTAGTGGTGCTCTAGGCGCCAAAAATGCAGCTGCAGGTGTAGTCAGTCAAAACAAAATATAATGTTCGCGAATTACGCCACAGATGCATTAGAAATAACGATGGTGTACGTTTTCATCTTGTGGGTACTCAGCTCTCTCCAAATTATTTCAGGTTAGTAAATATCATTGGTGGCACAATCTATGGGTGGATTCAGATACCTGTCCCCGCCAATATTTTATGAATCTACAGGCGGTTGTTAAAAATTCTTCGGCAGAAATGCTTTTCTGTACTTCTCGTTGCTTCCCGGCTGGAGTCGTTGTACGGCTTCCTGCTCTGATACCCCGTTTTGCGACGAAGACTGCAAACAGAGAGATTAATGATTTTACCTTGTTCTAACTTTACTGCTTGTGTGAATGATGGAACTTATATTTTTTTCAACTGAACAGTGGCGGATTATTGCAAGTTTGTCGGGGGGGGCGGATAGTTTGTCGGTGGGGGCGGTTAGTTAGAAGATTGACATATACATCCATTTTATGGAAGTAAAATAGGATCTTTTACATTAATTTCTCTCTTCTCGGCGGGGGGCGGTCGCCCCCTCCGCCCCCCTCCCCCTTTAATCCGCCCTTGCAACTGAAGAAGAGTGAACCTTTTGTTCCATCTGAAACGATCACTTTACTAAGTACCTTTCTGCGTGTATGTTATTTCACTAAGATTTTTATTAGTTTTTGAATAGCTATTCGTTAAGTATTCGTTCAAATAAGATTGTGGAAAATGTTTTGCAATTAATGTGTTCGGCAAGATTCATCTTTCTTCATTTTTATTAATCTTAATTATAAAGGAAAATTTGTAAAATTTTTCTTTACATATGTTGTTCTTCCCCCCCCCCCACCCCCTTTCCAAATAATATATTGATCTTCCCCATATGTTGTGCTCCCCCCCTTTCCAAATAATAAGCAAGAGATGACACCCACGGTAAATCTTATTTATGTTTTATGCAGGAGAATTTCTCATCGGAAAAACGATTTTGTCTTGAACAAAATTTTTGTGTTGTTTAAAACAACAAAATTTGCGTTGATCTTTAGTTCATAAAAAAAATCCATAGGCTTAATGAAATATTTTGTTCATCCAACCATGGCTCTCTGAGATAAGTACAGGCTTTCCAAAAAGCTCCGTTTTTGCGTTACGAGTAAATTTTCGCTTCTTCGCCGATTTGTCGCTGTTACCCTACTGTATCACTCTTGCCAACTCTGCCGGAGAAAATGTGCCTAAAATCAAAGAAGTTAAAAGTATCCACAAAAGGCTAACAATATAGAAGGTGGGGGGGGGGGGCTTCTGAATATTGGCACCCCTCGGAAACTGCTAGCGACCGCCTAGAGGACTTTCTGAACCACGGATTTAACGTGCACGTACACCGTGGTCTTTAGTGGTACGCCGGTATCGAACCCGCAACCTTCCGGTTACGAGTCCAACGCCTTAACCACTGGGCTACCACGGCTCTTAAAGGGGGAGGGGCGGTTAGTTAGAAGATTGGCGGGATCTTTTACATTAATTTCTTTTTTTCTCGGGGGGGGGAGCGTTCGTCCCTTCCGCCCCCCCCTTTCATCCGCCCATGCTTAGAACAGGAAAATTTTACTAAATTTAATTTAGGAATGTTACTAACTACAGAGCACTTCTAACAAATGCATATCAACAAATAATTTGGTGTGCTTATCGAATCTATTTTAACATTATGTAATAAAATTTATATGCCGTTCTATATTTGATTTGGATTATACAAATCAAACATTTTTGTGATAATCTCTGTTTATGAAGCACCAGGTGATAAAAGCCAGTGTTAATGTAGTCATTCCATACCTATAAGTTTTATTTCTTATGTGTAAATGTTAAGTTATAGCTTATTCAATGCAACGATTCTTCCATAAATGCCAGTATCACTCAATCGTGAAAAATAAATCAAATATTCATGAATAATTGGACACTGACACTGATCTCATAATTCCTGATTTAGTTACTTTAATAATTTTAGTTAGTAATTTTAGTTATATTAAATAAATTCGAGTGCATTTGAGAAATTCTAGACAAATTGCACTAGTTTCCGATTGACTAAAAGCGATAGCTAACGTTTTTAGAATATTAATTTCGATATAACCACCGCAGCGGGGGGAAATTAGCTCTGGCTGGTAGGGTGGATCGAAAAAAAATTTTTTTTTCGAAATCTTTATCTCCTGCGGTCTCAAAAGTTGTATATTGATATGAATAAGACGTGTGTGTAAAATTTGAGTGTTCTACGACAACGTCTTGGAATTGCGCATTGAGCTTGAAATTCGGAAATTTTTGAAAAATATGGCGTTTTCAAAATATCTACCAAAAAATTCCTTTTCCGAATTATTAGGCTCCGGCGGTTTTCGGAGTTGTATATTGTTATGAATAACACTTATGTAAAATCTGGAGGGGCTACGACGATTTCTGGGGATTGCACATCGAGCTTGAAATCTATAAATATCTGAAAATTATGTGTTTTTTGAAAAAATTATGTAAAAAGAAAACTTTATTTGTTAAAAATAATTTGGTTCTTTTATATGTTAAAAAATATTCAGAGAAACTTAGTAAATCACAAAAAATGGCTTTACGAATAGTTTGATACAATGCACACGTTATACTGTCGTTTTGTCTTGGGCGCAGTGCGCAAGCTGTGCTCTAGACAACTAGCTCCGGTTTGCCTGCCGAGTGATTGCGATGCATTCGGTTAAACCAGGCACGAGATATTTCGTTGAAACAGGCATTTAGCTTAATGTTTCAAATAGATGGTGCTTTCAGTTTACTCTCAGGAAAGCTAAAAGGTGGTTGCCTTGATCTGCTACGATTCTGAATAGAGTGAAACCGTCTGCTACAGAACATGGAACAAAAGCGGTGTTCTTAGAAAAGCTGGGGATATCGAAAGAATTACCTTGTACCAAGTTACCAACCCGAGAAGACATACTCGTACTTCTATATTACTTTTTTTTACTTAAGAAGAAAAAATTTCTGAATAAAGGGCAGGATCCACCGGAAGGAGAAGTAACCTTAGTTGTGGCGATCAAAGTACAGGAAATTTGGATCAAGACCAGTATTACTACTGGTCTTGATCCTGTGTCAATCCAAGGAATACTGTGTGTCAATCCAAGGAATTCAATAGATAGTTAGGAAAGGTCATGAGCAAGTTCAGCAGCTAAATAAATCGTACGTTAGAAACGAACATAAGGAATTGTTTATCAAGAAAGTGGAAAAGACTCTTCCTTAACGAGCTATTGAATATCGCACTTGCAAATGTCCTGACTTTTCCCGGAGCAGGTGTGGCTCAGAGCCTCGCATACCTCATACACAACGGGAGTCATTAGCAGACAAGAGGGGAGCAAGATATGTGACAATCGATGGAGTTGTAAAGAAGATAAGTTTATGGAGAATGACAGAAAAGTTGAAAGGCTGGAAAGAGAAATTTCGAGATTGGTGGAGAAGGAGGTGAAGTTCCAACATCCAATCTCCAACTTTAGTCATTGATTTGGAAAGTGAAAATAACTTAAGAGAAGTGCGAAAGACTGAAGAAACGCTGAATGCCTATCGACCGCCACTTTGGGAGATTCGTTCGCAAATGACCAAGTTAGAATAAAAATATCAATGCTTTCACAAGTCTGCGACACAAAATTATTGCGGACTGGGCAGCAGCAACTTAGGTATCAACTTCATTTCACAATCTAGAAAGCGGAAGGAATGCAGATGGAGAGAAATCTTCTCAACTGATTCTCGACCCATATAAAATTACAGGAAAGCCGAGATGACACGCAGTGAAAGGAACGGAAGAAGACTTTACAATTTTCTTTGGATTGTGTTTTGATAGGAGTAAGAACAAAACCTGATACATAGAAAAAATTTTTGACGGCAAATAACACCCTAGTGTTTGTCACAAAGAGCATATCTCACTGATAATGGAACCTGGCCCAACATACTTTGGCCATATGTCACGATCTGATTTTAAGAATTTCACTGGAAATTCCGGAGAATTTGATACGAAATCCATTGATCTTAGGACATTGGCGGCACTTACATTGGCGGTGGTGGCAAATCATCGAATTCTGGAAAGAACAAAGGCGTCATCCGAAATCTAGAAACGCAGTTCTCTAATCTAACCAAATCTCTGCAATGTTGTATTTGCCAACTTCATACAATAGCAAACAGCCACTCCAAAATTTGCTGTCTATTCATCTATCAGATGATGGTTTCTTACGATCTAGATTATTACACTTGACATGAAATGCCACAGTTTGATTTGAAGTCAGGCTTTACATTATTCATCAAAACGCATGCACCAATAATTGGATGCTTGGGCTGACACGGGCAGGACTCGGATTGCAGGCAAATCACCGAGGTTCCTGGGTTGTGTAGTTGCGATTGTGGTTGTACTAGAGAACAGCTGCAAACGTTACTGACTATTTTTCAAAGGGACTAATTCATTAAAATTATAATTTTTGCTTTCTACATAATTTTGTCAAAAAACGCATATTTTTCAGATAGATTTATATTATATTATAGATTTTAAGCTCGATGTGCAACCCTAGAAATTGCCACAGCCCTTTCAGATTTTGCATACGTTTTATTCATAATAATATACAACTTCTAAAACCTCGGGAGCCTAATAATTCAGAAAATAATTTTTTTCCTCGATTTTTTTTAAAAAGTCATATTTTTCAAAAATTTCTAAATTTCAAGCTCGATGAGCAACCCAAGACGTTGTCGTAGAACATTTAAATTTTACACATGTCTTATATATATCAATTTACAACTTTTGACACCTCAGCAGATAAAGATTTCGAAAAAAAAAAAAAAAATTCGATCCACCCTTACTGGTTAGGGTTTCCGGATTTCACCAGACATGTCCTGCTTTTTTGACGTGAATACGTCTTTAAATTTCCTCCCACAGTAGGAAGCACTTCAGAAAACTGATGATAACAAAATCGGGGCATACAGTTTGATACTGCAGGTACATATCTATCATTTACGCCCCAAAATTTAATGACACCACTCCATAGCTAAAGTATCAAAGAATTCATTACGTTGAGTGAGGACTGTGATGCATCACTTGCGGCAGAGAAGGAAGTGTCGTCATTTTGAGGACCTTTCCCTAGGTCACATTATATCCGTTTATTATAAATTTTGACAGCAATTAGGGGGAGGTGGCACTTGCCAGAGGGGCAAACTGTGAACCGGTTTCAGACCAAAACACCCCTTAGCCCCTTAAGACCGAGCACGTATGATCGTGAGAGTTAGAAATTTACATTTTCTTACTTTTTAGTCGATTAAATGCAATTCCTGAAAAAAAGCAAAAGCAAACTTTATTGTCGAGAAATACTTCTTTCGGCCAGCAATACCTTTAATTGAATTAAAATTATCAAATAAATTTGACTTGAAAACTAATCCGCTCTTAACCCTTTGAGGCGCAACCCTTTCCCAATGCTGAAAAAAGGGAGCCGTTGCCATCGCTCGACTTAACTACCAGCAAGATGGCGGACGATCGAAACGTTCATCGCGTGCCACAGTTCTTGAGACCTTTTTTTTGACGCAGCTGGCTGTGGAACGAGATGAACGTTTCGATCGTCCGCCATCTTGCTGGTAGTTAAGTCGAGCGATGGCAACGGCTGCCTTTTTTTCAGCATTGAGCAATCTATCCCGCTGTTCTCACATTCTTCCATTTTTCGGCAGATGTC
>JAWZYV010012843.1:142500-144898 GCA_038373885.1 Cheiracanthium punctorium | reverse complement strand
ACCAATTTCTTAGAAATCTGCACGTCAAAATTTGATTCAATTGTCCAAAGTGTTCTACGATGGGACCAGTGAAAGATTTGTGTTTAAAGACATCGTCTTGGAAGTTGTGGCTGAAGAGACTCGACTAAACCTCCGTGACTCCGATAGAAAGAGCGTCATACGGTAGGAAGCCTTTATAGTGTCCCGGGAGATGACCAGTGCCAGGTGTTTTCCGCGGTGCGGTCCTGCGTCCCGGGACATTTTTCCAAAGTGAACCGTGGTTCGTGTCCGTTCCTAGGTCTCTGCGAGCATCGTGTCCCATAGGGTAATCAGATTCTCTGTGAGTCCCGGTGTGAGTGCTATGCAGAGTACTTCCACAGTACGAACAGTAACCATGACCCTGCAGACACCGAGCGTTTTCGAGAAGGTCCCGACGGTAGGCCGGCCTAGGACACCCAGGTAAACCAGTCGAATAAGAACGACCTATCCACCAAAGACCAATTAAATGGTATACAAATTTAAGTTTTTTTGTGGTCAGCAGGCCAATCTAAATTTGTAATGGTCACAACCCATACGGTGGATTTTAGAGATCGTCGGCGCCAGCCACTATTTCTGTAATGTGATCGCAGCATCCTTCTCTAATTTTTGTGACTGTGTGAGAATGAGAATAATCTGGTGGCTCGCCTCTGGAGATCTAGAGTTTCCAATTAATGGGGAAAGAGGGGATGTAAAACTTTAATTCGGGTTTAAAAATGAATGTGTTTTGAAAAATGTCTTCCTTTCTTCTCTCAAAAGTTAAGGAGAAATTTTACTATCAGGCCCCATGCTATCGATCAGAACGGTTTTTAAATTTGTAGGGGTGAAATGGAAAGATTAAAGTCTTTAAGAAAAAATTTTTTGTATTTTTCTGCTAAACTCGAACGTCGGCTGTGTACCACAGTATATACCCCAGTTCCGTTAAGCCTAGCTTGTAATGCACATAACGTAAAAATAACCTGAGAGAACTCGAACAATCATGGCATGGCACGTTCTCGGTCATTGCAGGTGTAGATTTCATCACATAAAACTAGTACTCTAAAATGCATTTGTTAAATAGGGGTTGTGCCTAACCTATAAGAAACACACCAGAATTTTCTCATTGTGAACTTTGCAAATTAAATAAACACAGTCGCGCGGTATCCATTTTAAGTCCTTTTAGTGGGAGCCAAAGTGAGAGGTCCATTCAGATCTAATCTGTTTTGCGAACGTATCTTTGGGTCCCATCAAATGTTGTAGGCAAACTGTGGGGAAAAGATACTATTCTGTCAATTATTCGATCGAATTTCTCTAAAATATTATGACCATTTTATCCTTACATGAAAGGGAAAAATCATGACGGTTTTGACATATTTTACTAGATATGTTCTTCCGTGTCCGGAAAGATCACTGGGTGTACAAAGTATACAAGCTGTAAAAAACCGATACATGTGAGGGGTTGAGTTCTACCAGTAATACTTTTGAACAGACTTTTGCATTGATAATAAGGGCATATAGCAATATCTATGAACGACTACACAAACACTTTACACGCCTCGAGCCAAAATGGAGATCGGCTGGACTGAACAGACCTCAACCAAACTGTTGTAGATCGGAGCCCAGGGACCCATTCTCTATCAGAAAGTGGTCTTGAAAAAAGCTTTTGGCCAGAGGCCGTGTTATTCTTTGTTCATGTGTCGGAACCGGTTATGCCATTCAGAACAGTCTAAAACCCCTATAGCAGTTGTTTAAGGAATCAAACCTTCAGTAAGACACCTTCGAAAATTCGGATCAAAAGTTTACGTTGGTACTCCTCCTCGACCCCTTGAGAGGAAAGCTTGACCCGAAAGCCAAAGTAGGCATTTTAGTTGGGTACGCATTTTAGTACCAAAGGGTATAGAATTTGGATCCCGGAGGAGGAAAGGGTGATAGAAACCCTGTAAACTTGTTGTACTTTTATCCAAGTAACCGTTTTGCCAAGGAAATATAGACAAGTGGTTGCGGTGCTGGCCGCCCAAGCAATGATTCTAGACTTATTAGCTCAAAATTTTGCCGTGAAGAGACGTCGTAAGACTCGCCGTCTGCAGAAGACCGAAGTCTCCGCGAGTTCTCTCTCCCACACCCAGTCTTAGAGTCTGATGAAGAATCTGCATGCAGACTGAAAAAGTCATGGATGATAGTACAAATTAGTCATCTCCTAGCTTTTCGCCTGATGAGCGATTTGGGTAATGAATACCATCGTACCGTCCCTCGACCGGATGGATCGTAGACACGACATTTACAATAATCAGAAAAAGTAAAACAGATTTTAAAATAAAACAAAAATTAAAAAACAACAAAAAAAAAAATTTCATGAGGAGTGGTGCAGAAGCGTAAACTGAAAAGCTTAAACAAACAAAAATAA
>JAWZYV010012843.1:0-132500 GCA_038373885.1 Cheiracanthium punctorium | reverse complement strand
ATTAATTGCCGTTCGCGTCGTTCAAGCATGGGACAACCTGATAAGTTAAAATCCTAACTGTGAAACTAAACATATGTAACTATGTGAAGTATAGTAAATTTTTTGTAATGCTTTAGTGAAACCTTTTTGCATAATTAATTTTGAATCTGGAATCTAATTTTTTCTGTTGGAATTACATGTGGTTTTAAGTGAAAAGTGTTCTAAGGTTTAAAAAGGGACTTTATATTTGAAAAGTATTTGAGAACATTGTTTTAAAAGTTTTCTGATATTACGTAATGTAACTGCAAAAATTAATTTTTGAAACTTTGCCTGCCTTCTTTTTTTGAATTGAATAGAACATGGTTTTAAAGTTTTCTTGGTACATTGTTTAATTAATCTTTTGAAGCATGTTACTTGCTCATTACTCGCCTACATGTATAAATTGATTTGCACATTGTTTTATTGCATTTGTAAATGGTTATGATGTTTGATTGTTATTTTTCTAAGTGCTGGCAATTGCAGTCCATAAGAGCTGGGAGGAGGGGCTTTTGTTCCCAATGGCTATTTGTGAACAATAAATATCCCAACTCTTATGTGTACTTAACTTTCTGACTTACCTGAATTGTGAAACTTTCCAACTTTAAGGGCCACAATAAAAGGTTAAGATAAAGTTTCAACAACTTTATTTAACTACTTTAACAACTTTCAACTAAAGTTTCAACAACGTTTAGCCAGCCAAACCTGAAGTTAATTAAATAAACTCCCAAAGGCAAGTAGTTTAATTCAAATGCTAAATGAACTTAAGGGAATAACTTTATGTTAAATCTTAAAACCTCGCTTTAAACCGTGGCTTGCGTCAACGATCCGTTGGACAGACGCACAGGCTCTTGATCTCTACAGTTCGTCAACAGCCGCCATCTTGGACGGGCGTAATGGTTGGGTGGCTCGAAGATGGAGTATCGCCCCGGAGAAAAACTTGTTTTCAAGCATGTTACATCCCATCTCCGATGTTACGCTCTAGAAGCCCCCGGTAAACGCCGTTCAACCGCGCAGCCGGAGGTAACAACTCAGGAAATGAGATGCGCTGTCGGCGGATGACAACTAAATAGGAGGAGATTTCGCCGTGAATGTGGCAGGTTGCAGATAAGCAGACCGGATAGTCTGGTCTCGACCAAGCGGGGTCGAGGCAGTTAGGCTGATCATGGCAGAGTCGTCGCCGTTTAAGCAACGTACAGTCAGGCGGTATTAACAGTCGACAGACGTTCGAGCGAGCGGTTGTTAATGCTCTTTCAGTTCTGACATGCTATTTTTAGCCAGCTCAACCTGCTTTACTTAATCTTTAAAATGATTTGTACGTTTTTAAATCAGACATTTAATGGCCTGATTTTTTTAACCTGGTTTTTAAAGTGAAATGATTAGTTAGAATTTCTGTTGAAGTGCCGGTCATATAGGACTTCGTAGTAATTCATCGTAATTTTACATATCTTAAAGATTGGAAGTTTTCCCGGTGGGACATGTTTCTACAAAGTAAAGCAGCTATTGAACATGAAATCTTAAAACGCTTTTTGAAGTTGAGTACGTTAACATTTTTGCAGTACTTATGAGTTTTTTCAGGACTGTGTAAAGCATAGATGTGATATTTAATAGTTTAAATATCATCATATAGCTTTATCACAAGTCTGAAAAATCAAAAGTACTGGCAAAAATGGTTTAACGAACTCAACTTCAAAAAGCTGTTTTAGATTTCAATTTCAAATAGCTGCTTTACTTTGTAGAGAACAGGTCCACCGGGAAAACTTCCAATCTTTAAGATATGTAAAATTACGATGAAATACTAAGTCCTATATGACGGCACTTCAAAAGAAATTCTAACTTCTATTTCACTTTAAAAACAGGTTATAATTAGAGGCATTTAATGTTGATTTAAAAACGTACTATCATTTTAAAGATTAATTAAAAGCAGGTTTGGCTGGCTAAAAATAACATATCTAGAACTGAAGAGCATTACAGCTCGCTCGAACATCTACATCGCCATGACTGCTTAACGGCGACGATCTGCTTAACTGCGACGATCTGCTATCGTTCTACTACGATTACGGCGAAAGCTCGTCCTTTTATTTATCACCGCCGACAGCGCATCTCATTTCTGAGTTGTTACCTGGCTGCGCGGTTGAATGGCGTTTACCGGGCTTCTAAAGCGCATCGGTGATTGGGTGTACAGCTTGTAACAGTTTTCTCCGGGCAATACTCACTTCGCCAACCAACCATTACGCCCGTCCAAGATGGCGGCTGTTGACGAACTAGAGATTTGTGTTGTGCGTCTTAAACGATCGTTGACGCAAGCCACGGTTTAAGCGAGGTTTAAATTTAACATAAAGTTATTCCCTTAAGTTCATTTAGCATTTGAATTAAACTACTTGCCTTTGGGAGTTTATTTAATTAACTTCAGGTTTGGCTGGCTAAACGTTGTTGAAACTTTAGTTGAAAGTTGTTAAAGTAGTTAAATAAAGTTGTTGAAACTTTATCTTAACCTTTTATTGTGGCCCTTAAAGTTGGAAAGTTTCACAATTCAGGTAAGTCAGAAAGTTAAGTACACATAAGAGTTGGGATATTTATTGTTCACAAATAGCCATTGGGAACAAAAGCCCCTCCTCCCAGCTCTTATGGACTGCAATTGCCAGCACTTAGAAAAATAACAATCAAACATCATAACCATTTACAAATGCAATAAAACAATGTGCAAATCAATTTATACATGTAGGCGAGTAATGAGCAAGTAACATGCTTCAAAAGATTAATTAAACAATGTACCAAGAAAACTTTAAAACCATGTTCTATTCAATTCAAAAAAAGAAGGCAGGCAAAGTTTCAAAAATTAATTTTTGCAGTTACATTACGTAATATCAGAAAACTTTTAAAACAATGTTCTCAAATACTTTTCAAATATAAAGTCCCTTTTTAAACCTTAGAACACTTTTCACTTAAAACCACATGTAATTCCAACAGAAAAAATTAGATTCCAGATTCAAAATTAATTATGCAAAAAGGTTTCACTAAAGCATTACAAAAAATTTACTATACTTCACATAGTTACATATGTTTAGTTTCACAGTTAGGATTTTAACTTATCAGGTTGTCCCATGCTTGAACGACGCGAACGGCAATTAATTACCTCCATAAAAGATTTAAAAAAATCCTACTTATTCAAAAATACAAAGATTCTAAACATTAATTTTGATACCTTAAACTTTAAATTCTAAGCACAATTCTAAACAATGAAAAATCTTAAACGTTTAAACTCTTAAACACTAATCCAACCACCAAAAACCTTAATCAACTAGAAAAATACAGTATATTAGTGCAAAAATTCGTTAAAAAGAAAAATACGATATATAAGTGCAAACATTTCAAACAACATTATGACATGATTATGATTAATGACCTGGTGATCACCAAAGATTCAAATATGCACAACCTTTTACGCATACCTTACGCATAATTCACACATACCTTGGCCAAGGATTTTCACACACCAAACTTTCATTCAATGACATGAAAAACAGTTGCATAAATGACATATTTACAAAATGAAAAATGACACTTTTCAAAACACATTAAATACTTTATCAAACATTAATTAGCAAAATTCAAAAATATGGTGGTGGATTAAAAATATCAAAAACCTTAATCTTCAAACACATCCTCAACAAACTTTTTCAATTCATTTTGAGTGATAGGCTTAGTAAAAATGTCAGCCATATTAGATTTACTTCTGATGAAATTTACTTTAAATTTGTCTTTATAAAACAGATCCCTTACAAAAAATAATCTAGCATCTATATGTTTAGTTCTATGATTTTCTATCGGACTTTTAAGGAAATCAATAGTAGCCTGGTTATCCACAAATAAAGTAGGTTTAGAGTTATATTTGATTAACCCACAATCATTACCCTCTTTTAGAACGTTGTCAAGCCAGGTGAGTTCTTTGATATTCTCAACCATAGCAAGAAATTCAGCTTCCATAGTGGATAAGCTAATTGACTTCTCTTTGAATGTACGCCAAGTTGTGGGTGCTTTATCTAAACAGATGAACTCTCCCCCATGGATATTCTATCGTCTCTATTTGCTGCGAAATCTGCTTCCGGGTACCCAATTAAATTCATATTTTCACATTTTAGCTTTAATTTATATGATTTAGTCTTTCTTACGTATCCGAGTAATTTCAACAGTCCGTTCCAATGTTCCATGCTCGGGTCACTCTGGAACTGGGAAAAGATATTTACGGCGTAAGAAATGTCGGGTCTCGTGCGGCTAGCTAGAAACGATAGGCATCCTAAGACGCTTCTATATGGGTAGATTTGCATTTGATATTGTTCACTGCTAGTTTGAGGCGACTGTAGTTTACTGTACTGTATACTTTTTGTGATTGGGAGTGAAGAGATTGCAGGGTGTCGACAGATCAGGGAAAAAATCAGGGTACTTTATTGATCTGGAAATATCAGGGAATTTTGCAAAAATATTTAAAAATCAGGGAACTTAACTTTTTGCCTCGTGAACTAGATCATTTTTAATTGTCAATCTGATGCGCGGCTCCATTCTGGATCACAAGATACTCAACTGATGCACAGATACAGATATTTTACGAATTCGAAACCAGAATACAGATCATACGAGAACATAGAAATAGGAATCCGAGACTCAAGTGATGTAGGCACTATCACTATACGAATCCGAAAAAGTGCATGTATTCGGACTCGTTCTAAGATGCGGATCATACAAGAAACCGGATATGCGAATCATATCGGCATGTGAATTGCTTCCTGAATAAAGTCATGGGTAAAATGAATGGTTAAAGATGATTTAGTCTTCTACTGCACCGTTGTGTTTTTTAGTGATGGGACATTTGAGTGATGCCTGCTAAGCTCCCCCGCAAGACGATTTTTTTTTATAGATAGTGCTCATTTTTAAGACTTTTTACATATTTTTTAAAATTTCAAACGATACATTGATTGAAATAAAATAAGTTGACTAGGTGGCCAGTTTATTTTGATCAGTCATCCTTACGCTTAAAATTGAACACTATCTTTATAAAACGAGGAAAATTTCTGCTACATATTGTCTTTTAGTGTTCAACTAAATTTTATGTTTGGATTTATGAAACTGAGCTACAATTTTATTAATATTAAGCATTTTTGTGGTTTTCTATTATTTATTTCCGTATATGAAGCATTCACCTGTTCGTGCATGATACACAATGATGATTTACATGAAAGATTAAGGTATGTTATGTATATAATTAGTTCTGGAAATTTGATAAAGATAGTCAGGGAAAAATCAGGGAACTTTTTTTCTCAATTTCTGTAGCCACCCTGGATTGGGAATTTAAATTTATCAAATCTTTTGCAAATTTCGTCAATGTAGGGAATTTGGTGGATTATAAGACCGTTATCAGCCTCTTCAAATTCTACACCGAGTAACCTTTTGGTTTTTCCCAAAATTTTTAAATCGAATTTGCTTTGTAGTTTGTTTAAAATTTTTCCTATCTCATCTTCCGTCCTTCCAAAAATGACTATGTCGTCTACATAGATTAAAAGTACAGCAGAATTATTAGAGAAGAAGTACAATTGCACCATTCGAATTTTCCAAATCCAATTTCTAGCAAAACATTCTTGAGTTCGAAATACCAAGCACGACCGCTTTGGTGAAGGCTCAGGGTTGCTACGCGACCGGGAGAACCTGGAAAACCGGGAAAACTCAGGGAATTTAGAAATCGCGAAAAAAAAACGGGAAAACTCAGGGAAAATGAAGAATTTTCATGAAAACCGGGAAAATACAGGGAAAAATATTTGCAGCGAAAAATTCATTTATATTTTTTAATTAATACAATTTTTAAATTTTTGTTTGGGAAAGATTATGCCTGTATTTCGTATTTCAGTAAAAAGTGAGATCGCAAACCATAACCTGCGCCTTGTTTATTGAAAAGCCGGAGTCACGCCCGTCGAAGCGATTGATTGGCACCAGTGGTATGCCTATGCATCTAAGAGAGCTGGCTAGAGAAAGGGTATTCCCCTTTTCCCCTCTCAGCTCCGCTCTGTCGTATAATCTCTCTACGGAACGTTCCTTTAGAAAGGGCGCTATTCCCTTTTGCGCTTCCTCCTGATGGATTTTCCCCTTCTAGTTCTTCCCCATCTGCTTGTATGTGGGCACTGCTAGACACACGTCGCGTGTTTGTTTTTATGGTTTTTACTCTTTCTCGCTGTTTAGTCTTGCTGTCACCTCGTGTGTACTCTGTTTTTTTTTTTTTTTTTTTTTTTTCAAAATCTGCAAGGAGTTCATACCATGATGCCTTGCAGAGAAAGAAAGATGCTCAACAAAAGTTGCAAGATGAAGGAAGAAATAAATGAAAAGTTTCTGAGCAGATCAAAATATTACAAAAGAAAATACAGAAAATTATGGAGGAACAATCTGCTGGATTGTCTAACATCAACCAACAGATTTTGGAATTTAAAAAAAATAATAATAAATCTTTAGATTTACTAGTGAAAGTGTTTATTTTATTAAAAATTTGCTTTTTTTCCCCAATGAGCAGGCACTTGTTCATCAATCATTTTGCCATTACTAAGGACCAAACTGCTGGTAATAAGTAATAATTTTAATTTACAGGGATAAAAATCTTCCACGGAATTCCGCATTTTAATTATTTTTATTAAAAAAAAATATGTAGATGATATAATCACGGCAGAATTCCGAATCTCGTATCTGCCAACTCAAGTTCAATCTTTTTGGTAAATGAGTATTTCCTTTTCAGTATTTCTTTATAAACATTTCTAATGCAACTACAAAATACTTGAATGCTTATTTAAATTTATGTTTATAAATTTCTTGAATTTTAAATGCTTCTGAAAGTTTGAATGTTAAGCTAAAAAATCATGACAGAGATTTAAATAAGACATTGATTTGCATAGATTGACTATGAGAAAAAGAACTGCTTTTCTTTTAAGTAAAGGTAAATGCAGTTTTTAATATTTATTTTTTAACACTTTTTGTCAATGCAACTAATTACACTGCAATATAATTTTTACACTATTTCTGATGGAAGTTTTGCAAAAAAAAAAGTAAATAATAATAATATTAAACCTTCCAAATCAGCCTTTTTATGTTATTTTATTTGTACATAAAGACATTGTCTGAAATCTATTCATGAAATTATTTACCTTGACCTTAGATTTATGGGGAATTTGCTTAAAATCCTCTTTTTAAATAATGATAGCCTGTTTTTCTATTGAACACTCTCTATCTAAAATTGATTATTAAATACTTATTTATGCATGAGT
Organism: Cheiracanthium punctorium; assembly: GCA_038373885.1. NCBI lineage: Eukaryota > Metazoa > Arthropoda > Arachnida > Araneae > Cheiracanthiidae > Cheiracanthium > Cheiracanthium punctorium. The sequence goes on along the minus strand of JAWZYV010012843.1, from coordinate 125,187 downwards.
ACTGGGATTATTTTAATCAAGATAAAAATAATTAATTTGGTTTGCGATTGATATTTTATAGAAAACAGTGTATGATGCTTGTCAAAATATTTTAACGGTTAAATTCAAGCTTACGCACTTTTTCTCTTCAATCATTCTCATCCCTAAATTTAGCTTAACTAAATTAAGTTGATAATTTTAATTTAGTTAAGCTAATAATCAATGTGATATTATTAAAGATGCACAACTATTTAAAATATTAGGAGATGATACTATATTGCGTTATATGCCGTTATTGCGCTATGTCGTGTTTGTCCCCTTTTTGATCATGAAAAGGACAGGGAAAATACAGGGAATTTCATTTCAGGATTTGAGTAGCAACCCTGAGGCTGTATAAGGCGCGTTTTAAGTGACAAACTAAATTTTCCCTACCAGCCTTTACGTAACCCTCGGGTTATTTCATGTAAATTTCCTCTTCCAAATTTGCATACAGATACGCGCAGGCAACATCGCATTGCACATGTTTCCATTTTAACAATACTACAAACAGAGAAAAAAACAGCCTAATTAAAGAAAAGTTTATAACGGGAGAAAAGGTTTCGTCATAGGATTCGCCCTTGACTTGGTTGTAGCCCTGTGCCACCAAGCAAGCCTTATATCTCGCGACGTTTCCCTTCTCATCCCTTTTAATGTTATATACCCATCTGCACCCCAAAACTTGTTTGCCTGGAGGCAGGTTGGTTAAAACCCAAACTTTTCTATTTCTTAGATTCTGATACTCTGCATCCATGGCCTCTCTCCACTTTTCAATTTGTGGGGACCTGAGCATCTGCTTATAGGTACGAGGGACTTCAGGTACTAGTCAGCTTCTGTCTTTAACTTTAACTTCGTTGCTTGGCTTAGGGTTAATGACACCTTCGAAGGAATCCTTTCCTTTAAAACTGAACATACTTTTAGTTACATCATCAAACTTAATATTATTCTGTTCGCAGTATTTCTGGATTTCGTTTAAGCTTTTCAGTTTACGCTTCTGACCCTCCTCATGAAAGTAAATGTCTGTCCTGGATCCATCCGGTCGAGGGACGGCGGTTCTTACCCAAATCGCATCGCGAAAAGTAGGAGAACTAATTGTACTATCATCCATACTTTCGTCTGCATCAGATTCTTCATCTGACTCTAAACTGGGTGTGGGAGAGGAACTCGGGAGACTTTCGTCTTCGACCGGTTCTCGACTCTCTTCACCAATTTGAGAAATACTAGAATCATCTTTGGGCGCCAGCACTGCTCCACTGTCATTTTCCAAAACTTTTGGAAAAGACACGTTACAGGTTTCTACCACCCTTTCCTCCTCCGGGATCCAAATTCTATACCCTTTGGTACTAAACGCGTACCCAACTAAAATGCCTACTTTGGCTTTCGGGTCAAGCTTTCCTCTCAAGGGTCAAGGAGTGCCAACGTAAACTTTTGATCCGAACTTTCGAAGGTGTCTTACTGAAGGTTTTATTCCTTTAAACAACTCTATAGGGGTTTTAGACTGTTCTGATTGGCATAACCTATTCCACACATGAACAAAGAATAACATGGCCTCTGGCCAAAAGTTTTTTCAAGACCACTTTCTGAGAGAATGGTCCTAGCTCCATCTACAACAGTTTGGTTGAGTCGTTCAGCCGATCCATTTTGCTCGGGCATGTAAATGTTTGTGTGTTCATGATTTATGCCCTTTTCAGCGCAAAAATCTTCAAAGTAATTACTGGTAAACTCACCCCCATTGTCGGTTTTTACAGCTTTGACTTTTAAGCCAAGTGATCTTTCGGCACGGGAAACATCTGGTAAAAATGTCAAAAACGTCTGATTTTTCCTTTATAGGATAAATGGTCATGTATTTAGAGAATTCATCAATAATTGACAGATAGTATCTTTCCCCACGTTTGCCTACCACATTTGATGGACCCCAAACGTCCAGACAGATTAGATCTAATGGACCTCTCACTTTGCTCCCACTAACGGACTTAAATGATACCCGCCTGTGTTTATTTAATTTGCAAAGTTCACATAAAAACTCTGGGGATTTCTTTAGGTTAGGCAAACCTTTAACAGCATTTAGGATACTAGTTTTTATGATGAAATCTACACCTGCATGACCGAAACGTGCATGCCATGATTAAAGTTCTCTCAGGTTATTTTTGCTTATAGCATTACAAGCTGGTTTAACTGGACTAGGGTATACGTGGTACAAGCCACGTTCGAGTTTAGCAGAAAATACAAAAAAAATTTTCTTAAAGACTTTAATCTTTCCATTTCCCCCTACAAATTTAAAACCGTTCTGATCGAGCATGGGGCCTGATAGTAAATTTCTCCTTAACTTTGGAGAGAAAAAGACATTTTTCAAAACACATTCATTTTTACCAAATTTAAGTTTTACATCCCCCTTTCCATTAATTGGAAACTCTAAATCCTCCAGAGTGAGCACCATATTTTCATTCTCAACAGTCACAAAATTAGAGAAGATGCTACGATCATTGCAGAAATGGTGGCTGGCGGCCGAATCTAATATCCATGTATGGTTGTCGACATTACAATTTAGATTGGCCTCTGCCACAAAAAAACTTAAATTGTTACCTTTAATGGTCTTGGGGATGATGTTCTTATTCGACTGGTTACCTGGGTTCTGGCGTCTACCTCGGGACCTCTGCCGCTCGGTTTCTGCTGGGCTGGATGTTGACTTGGAGACTCTACACGCACCCGGACTGTAAGATCTGTTCCTGGGACGGCTGGGAGACCTTGGACGGACACGACAGTTCCTTTGGAAATGTCCCGGACGACCGCACCGGAAACACCTGACCTGGTTTCCCTGGACACTAAAGGCTTCCTTCGATGACGTCTTTCTATTGGAGTCACGGAGGTTTAGTAGAGTCTCTTCAGCCACAACTTCCAAGATGATGGCTTTAAACACAAATCTTTCACTGTCCCATCATAGAACACTTTGGACAATTGAATCAAATTTTGACCGCAAATTTTTGAGAAACTTGTATGACAGAAAAACTTCATCAAGATATTTTCCGCTGTCCTTGAGCTGGTTCGCTAAGCTCTGGATTCGTGAGGCAAAAAGGTTGACGTTCTCACTTGGCTGAATTCTGCTTTGCATCAGTTCATTAAAGATTTGCATGTGATGACTACGGTTGTCGGGCTTGAAATTTTTTCTTAACAGGTCCCAGACTTCACATGGGTCATCTAAATCACCGATAATTTGTCAGTAATCACTGTGCAAATTGAGGTACAGCATAGATAATGCAAGCCTTTTTCGGACGTTAAATGCCTCCACATCGTTTTCTGTGACAGCGCCCTCTTTGATCACCGGGCTTTTCTCCCTACCGCACACAAATTCATAGCAATTTTTCTCAAGGAGTAGGAATTTCATATCAACACACCACGAGGAGTAATTTGTAGCATTTAACTTCTCGGTTTGGTAGAAAGTTGAGATCCCTGGTGAATTAGCCATTTTTCTCAAAAACTTCAAAAATTTTCCAAAATTCTAAGTTTCAAACTCAAAAAGTTCTAAATTTCAACTTCAAAAAATGTCAAATTTCAAAGACATAAAAATTTCCAAGTGTTAACTTCAAAACTCTAAATTTTTAAACTTCAAAAACATCAAACTTTCAGCTAAAAACTTCAAAAATTTCAACTTTAAACTTCAAAATCGTCAAAAATTTCAACTTTAAACTTCAAATTGAACTTAGATTCAGAATCATCTCAAATTTCAGGATAAACATCAAAGACTTCCGGAAATTTCAAGGTAAGCTTTAAACTTCTTTAAAGAATTTCTTCAAATATTATATTTGCCCCTCCATCTCAGCACTGGGGGTTTCCCTTCAAAATCTTCAGTCATGGGCATTCATTCTACGACGTAAGCCCATAACCCTTATTGTTCCCATAAGTGCCGACAATCCAGGTTAAATTTGGAAATGACAACACCTGGGAAACAAAATTAGTGTTAAGAAGTGGACGGCCATGAATGAAGAATGTTAGGGAAACAAGAATAGCAACTGATTTGAGAGACATCTACTTTTATTTATCACAGCTTGGCACAGAAGTGTATCACAGTCAGCAATTTCATAATTACTTGCAGAATAGGATTTAATTGCTTTAAAAACTATTAAATATCACATCTATGCTTTATCACAGCTTGGCACATGAATATATCACAGTCTGAAAAAACTCATAAGTACTGGCAAAAATGGTTTAACGAACTCAACTTCGAAAAGCCGTTTTAGATTTCAATTTCAAATAGCTGCTTTACTTTGTAGAGAACAGGTCCACCGGGAAAACTTCCAATCTTTAAGATACGTAAAATTCCGATGAAATACTAAGTCCTATATGACGGCACTTCAAAAGAAATTTAACTTCTATTTCACTTTAAAAGCAGGTTAAAAATTAGAGGCATTTAATGTTGATTTAAAAACGTACTATCATTTTAAAGATTAATTAAAAGCAGGTTTGGCTGGCTAAAAATAACATATCTAGAACTGAAGAGCATTACTGCTCGCTCGAACATCTACATCGCCATGACTGCTTAACGACGACGATCTGCTATTGTTCTACTACGATTACGGCGAAAGCTCCTCCTTTTATTTATCACCGACGACGACGCATCTCATTTCTGAGTTGTTCCCCGGCTGCGCGGTTGAACGGCGTTTACCGGGCTTCTAAAGCGCATTGGTGATTGGGTGTACAGCTTGTAACAGTTTTCTCCGGGCGATACTCACTTCGCCAACCAGCCATTACGCCCGTCCAAGATGGCGGCTGTTGACGAACTGGAGATTTGTGTTGTGCATCTTAAACGATCGTTGACGCAAGCCACGGTTTAAGCGAGGTTTAAATTTAACATAAAGTTATTCCCTTAAGTTCATTTAGCATTTGAATTAAACTACTTGCCTTTGGGAGTTTATTTAATTAACTTTAAGTTGTTGAAACTTTATCTTAACCTTTTATTGTGGCCCTTAAAGTTGGAAAGTTTCACAATTCAGGTAAGTCAGAAAGTTAAGTACACATAAGAGTTGGGATATTTATTGTTCACAAATAGCCATTGGGAACAGATCATACCTTGCTTCCACATTCACCATACAGTAAAACCATCTCGTAATACTCAGCTTTAGAAATCGCTCAATGACCGTGAGCATCAACATATTACAACCCCAAGAAGATGTTTCTTTTACAGCTGTCTCAGGTGAACAGGCATGATATTTCTTAGGAATGCTAACTTCGCAGTTTTCCACCAGATGGCACCATAGACAGTTTCAATTAGTAGTACATGGCTACTTTAGTATATCTATACCCCACTTTTATGAATATAACAGCATCTGCTCCAAAGTTAAAAGGGTGGCAAGGGACTTGAGTGGGCATACTACCGTATTTTATGGAAGAAACGCCGCACCCGGCGTAAACGCCGCACTCCTGATTATCAGCTTAATGACAAGAAAATTATCGTAAACGCCGCACCTGGCGTAAACGCCGCACTCCCGATAATTATTTTAATCAACCTTAATATCATTATAAACACTGTACTAAACGTACTGAAACAATAACGCTAGTATCGTTCATCAGAATTTAAACTCCTATTTAAACTAAATTACATATATTATCAAACTAAAAAACTTAAAATTTAATTACCGTTAAATACCTCGAAAGTTGTGTCCCCCCCCCCTCCGCTTTTTGCCTGAAATTTTACTTATTAAATATCAAATAAACTCCCCTTTATGCTACAGTAAAAGCTCAATTGACGTGCTGAGAATCTGCTGAATGTTGTAAAGTAAATTACGAGTATAAAGTAAGAAAAACACTGGAGATATCACAACTGTATTCGAAGCGTAGAATAAACAATTATTCTCAGAGTACGCTGCTCATATTATGTTATCAGCAAAACAGCTGCCCGGCCGAGATCTGTTTATTTTAACAAGAACCTGACCCACTTTAACAGCGCGCGGCAGACGATTCGAATAGAAAGATTTGTAAGCTTCCTAAATTAGCGATAAATACTTTTAGATAATTTATGAGAAGGGAAGAAAAAGAAGTTATTGCATTCCGATTTTTATTTTTTATTTGGTATGATTTAGGGGCACTTAAGCCGTATTTTACGATATACTTTAAATCATTTCTCTAACTTTTTACTTACTATTTGAGGAGACATCGGTTGGATTTATTTATCCATCCAGAGCGCGGGACGTGGACCCTTCTCCTCACGGCGCTCCACGTTTTTTAACGTGGTTGTCATCCACTTGGCACGCTTTTTTAAAGTGGGTCGCATCCACTTGGCACGCTTTTTTTAAGTGGGTCGCATCCACTTAGCACGCTTTTTTTAGTGGGTCGCATCCACTTTAAAATCTATTCAAAACCATCAAAATCGCTACTTTCACTGTCTGACTGAAACAGTCGAAGTAGCTCTTCATCCAAAACTAGATCATCATCTTCCTCCTCCTCCTCCTCATCATCATCCGAAATGGCTTCTTCATAAGCAACTACTTCCGCCTGAGAAAACCCAGATTTAACTGTGTTAACAGAGACGGCTTTCCAGGCTTCGGAAACCCACTTGGCGACTTCTTCGTAAGACGCTCTTTTTATCTTGCCGCCTTTGGTGTAATTGTGGTTTTCCTGCGCTATCCACTCTTCCCACTGCTTACGCACCTTGCCTTTAAAACTTTTGTTGATGGTTAAATCAAGTGGCTGTAAAATTTTTGTGAGGCCACCAGGAATCACAGCAAGGGTAGCAGAAGCCTTTTTTGCCGCCACTTTCACAGATTCTAGTAGATGAGCTCTCATAGAATCCATGATAAGCACTCCACTAGGTTGGAAAAACGCACCTTTTCTTTTTCGCCAGACTTCGTTGATCCAATCTAGCATGATCTTTTCACACATCCACCCTTTTTTATTACATCGGATTATAACTTCAGGTGGAAAGTTTCCGTGGGGCAGCGTCTTTCTTTTGAATATTAGCAGAGGCTTTAATTTTTCTCCATCAGCCGCACAAGCGAGGACACATGTAAAGGACATCTTTTCATGGCCTGACGTCACGACAGAAACAGTTTTTTCACCAGTTTTACAAACTGTTCTGTTTGGAGGACAATCAAAAGTTAGAGGCACTTCGTCCATGTTTATAATTTGTGCCGCCTTGAACTTTTTTTCTGTGACGATGGCGTTCACATACTCCAGAAAAGAACTTTTTTTTTCTTCCCAATCATCTGGAAGATTTTGGCCAACTGTAGTTCTAGCACGGACAGATAATTTCTTCCGCGCCATAAATCGAAAGCACCAGTTAGGGTTTCCATTAAAATTGGAAATACCCATGCTGGATGCTATATTCCTGGCCTCGAGACGGATGGTGACTGTTGAGACAGGAAGTCCCCTCTCTCTTCTCTCCAAAACCCACTTCTCCAACTTATCTTCGAGCTCAGGCCAATGTGCGATCCCACTTCTCCTCGCTCGCTTGGTTTTCGGCATACATTGTAGTTCGGCTTTTTCTGATCGCCAGCGACGAACACATCTTTCATCGATGGCAAACTCCCTCGCTGCTGCACGATTCCCGATGGATTCCGCTTTCTCAACCACTTGCAATTTAAAAGCTGCAGTATAGCTTTTATGCCGCTTGGGAGCCATTTGATTTTAAATCAAAATAATCAATAAAAAAAAAAAAAAATAAATAAATAAATAAAAAAAAAACTAACAAAAACAACAACAACAACAAAAAAGCAACGATAGAAAAAATAATAAAGTAACGATAAAAAAAATTCAAGATCGGAAATTTTACACGAGGCAAAGCACAAACTACCAAATCTGCATGTGAAATGGATGCTGGACAGACGGACACACGTGTGCTCACGACGAGTGTTGCCAGATGACTTTTTAAAATAAGAATAAAAATTTCGGAAGCTTCAGTCATAATCGGTTTAATAATCGAACGTGTCCGTGTGTATTTCCTGGATCAGGCCTCTCTTTTATGGGAGCGGGCTGTTCTCTCATTGGTTAATCTGTACTATAGACTATACTTCAAGCAAGTGCTCGACCTAACACTGATTTCAGTCTGCTGACTAGTCAGGTAGTCAGAAAGTTAAGTACACATAAGAGTTGGGATATTTATTGTTCACAAATAGCCATTGGGAACAGATCATACCTTGCTTCCACATTCACCATACAGTAAAACCATCTCGTAATACTCAGCTTTAGAAATCGCTCAATGACCGTGAGCATCAACATATTACAACCCCAAGAAGATGTTTCTTTTACAGCTGTCTCAGGTGAACAGGCATGATATTTCTTAGGAATGCTAACTTCGCAGTTTTCCACCAGATGGCACCATAGACAGTTTCAATTAGTAGTACATGGCTACTTTAGTATATCTATACCCCACTTTTATGAATATAACAGCATCTGCTCCAAAGTTAAAAGGGTGGCAAGGGACTTGAGTGGGCATACTATATAGTACGTAAATTAATTATTGGAGAATGCTTTTAAGAACATTGTAATTTCAATTTTAACCATTTTTGTTAGCTTATTTTAACTAGAGTGAAAGGTTCATAACAGCTATAGTTAAAAGTTTCATTCTCATAAGTGCATTAGATGTTTTTTAAGAAGCAGTTTCCTGCTAGTGTACTTAAAGTGCTAGTATACTAAGCACTTTTGATGTAGGAAATGAATTTTTAAAGTGAAAGACTGAAACAGAGATGGGTTAATTATGACCAAACTATTCTTAACATTAATAAATGCCAGTAATAAATCTTAAAGTTATGTAATACCAGCTTCCCTTAAAAAATATATAATGTACCAGCGTTCCTGAGTATTATACTGTGTTTATAATACCTTTAGTTTCAGTTTGTGTGCAAAATAAAATATCTCTATGAAAAGTTTGTATTTCACAGAATGGGTACAGTAATACTACATCTTTAAACAACAGGTCAACCATTGCAGTTAAGTATTAAGCCTGAGAATAACATTTTCTCTAGCACCTCAAAGTAAATTTTAATTTTTATATTTAATTGAATTTTTTAATCATTTAAAATAACTTTTATTTAATAGAAAGATTCTTTAAGATAGCAGATACCATATAGATTATGCTAATATAAATCAAGCATTGTGTGATAGAACATGTTTTTCTATTCTTGAAATTTTGAATTCTTACACTGTGGCGTCTAATGGGATTGTTAATATGGGGACTAATGGGACAGCTGAATAGACAGTAAACCAGTTATTATTTTATAAAATTCTTTTTTAGATGTAAATTGTGACTAAAAGTTGTTAAAAATTAATTAGGCCTATCATTTAATTTGGCTTAATAAAAATTAATTAGCCTAAAAATATGAACTGTGTAAAATTTCAGACAGTTCTGTAGACAGTAGCATGTCTTTACCAAAGCCATCAACTGAGTTTAATGGTGCAATATCCTAGATAAGTCCAAAAAATTAAACATAAGTGACCTTTTATCTAGTTAAATTTGCAGGAAAGCGAAGTGTTCCATTACATTGGTATCATTAGTGAGATTAGAAATGATGAAATGCTTGTGAAGCTACCCAGGAGAAGAAAAAAAAAAAAAAAAAAACTGACTGTTTTAAATTTTTATATCCATAAAAAGAAGATAAGCATTGGACTGATATTGATGACATGGTGTTGAAATTGCCACTAACTAAAATTGACAGACAAACTATGCAATCATCTACAATTTTAAGTTTTGATTTTTCTCTATATGACCTTAAATAATACTTCATAAATAAATAATGAAAGAGCATTGGTATTAATATTTTGTAATTAGATAGTTTCACATTCATAATTTAGTTTTTATTTATTTAGTACAAAATTAATTTATTTTTTATACTTGTCCCATTAGCCCTGCATCATGTCCCATTAGTCTCCCTTACATGGGGGCAATGGGACAATGATATAATTTTAGAAATGGATTTTTTTTATATATAAATAGGTTTTTAGATACACAATAAGCATTTTTTTGTTAATCACACACTTTAATTTAGGATATATCTATACCGTAAAAACCGGGAAAACGGCCGCACCGGCGTAAGGGCCGCACCAGTAAAAATGTAAACAAGTGTCAAAATATACTCACAGAAGGGCCGCACCGACGTATGAGCCGCATTTGTAAAAATGTAAACAAATGTCAAAATATACCCGCAGAAAGTCCGATCATCGTAATTTATTGAAAATTAATATATTCATGCAGCATCCATAATCCGGGAACCTATAATCTGGCACTAGTCTCGTTTTTTTTTTGTTTTTTTTTCACACCCAAAGGGATCCGGAATCTCAAAATCCGGAACTTTGAACGCTGATTTTAATTGATGTATGGCTATCTTCATTTTTTTTCTTCTTCAATAGATAGTTTTTCAGCGAATATTTTTCTATTTGTTTCGTATTTCGGCCCTAACATGTCTTTGCCGATCACCATTACTGGAGCATATATTTGAATCAATGCATTTTCTAATACCGAGATAAAAACAAAAGTAAATACGGCTTGGTTCGCTTATTACATTTAAATTAATTGCAGTCAAAGGTGCAGTGTAGCTGAATGAAGAATTCAAAGATAATGCGAGTGATTTCATAGAACATTAATATGTATGAGTTTTTAAAACGAGACAGCATGTTTACGCATCATCGTAAACACGTGGCTTCGGCTCCTTCCAGACACATTGCCTTGTTTCTAGACATCCTGTCACCGTGCAAAATCGTCAACTATCGCGGGAAGGAATTCGCCAGCAAGAGGGAAAGGAAGGGAGAATTGGTATGTTTCGACGTAATTAAGAAGCTGTGAAGAGACTGAAGTGAGTAAAATTGGGAATAATTCAGCTTGCAAAATAAAACTCTAGGGTACAAACTACGGAGAGATTTAATAAATTCGATTTTATATCTGAGAGTCAACTGATGAATGTGCATGTATTAATTAACCAATTAAATACCGAAAAGAAAATGAAGCAAGTCGAATTAACCGATGTATTTAATGTAAGTACAAAAGCTAATTAGATTATATTAATAATTTAGTACACTTATTTTAAATTAGTATTTAAATAAATTTCAGTTACTATTTGTGTTATATTTTATGAAAATGTTCCAAAATCAACGATCTTCTCTGCTTTATAGTTTTTAGTTTGAATTAAACAATAAATTACATTTGTTCCAGTGTAGGTTAGTATTATTATTATTATTATTATTATTATTTTTTTTTTTTGCTGCGGTTTATACAGCGATCGTATGCATATTTTAAGACTACTTTTCATTGATAAATAATATACTGGTCAATAGCACGTGATCGACGATGGTTTTAATGGAAATTTTCAACACATCTGTAATTCGGAAAAATCGGTAATCCCGGCACTGCGTCATTGCAGCCGATGCCGGATTATCGGTACTGCACTGTAATTAAATAAGCAGTACAGTTGGAGGGGAAAAAAAATATCAGATGGGCCGCACCCTGAAAAAGTTAACTTTTTTTTTCGTATGAGCCGCGGCCCTTCTCCCAATTTTTACGGTATATGTATTTTTAAAATATCTGTATATATATATTTCACTGAAATACAGCTTAAGTTAAAAAAGTGTCCCATAAGCCCCCAGTCTCCCCTACAATACATTCATGTTATTTTAATTTTGCACTGATACAAAAAGTGTTCAAGAACATTCAGACTTTTTTTGTGTGAATTGTGTTTTTAATTTATTTTCAACTGCACATTTAAGTTTTTGTTATATTATCTAGTATTTTATCCTATTAACTGTATAAAAGGATATTGATTGCTTTAATTTTAAACTTTTAGGCTGATCTACAAATAGGAATGCAAAAAATTGTTTTAACTGGTCATAGGGGAAATTATAGCTCTGTAACTAAACTAAATCCAGATCAAAGTGTAGATGATGTTATACATCATGAAGTTAAAGAAATTGGAACTCATATGTAAGTTTTTTTTTTTTTTTTTTTAAATCAAATTTTGGTACTCATGTATTGATTTAATTATAAAAAATCTACATTACTAAACTGAACATGCTCTTTAAAATGGCATTTTCTGCATATACAATTTTGAGCTAGTGGAAAGTAAAGTAAGGTCATATATAAAATCTATATCATAGGCTTTGTTCATCATCAAATTGATGTAAGTCAGAAACTACAAAAAGTTGTCAACAAATGAGAGCTTATAACTTATATGGTAGCAAAACTTTATATACCTTAGAACGTGTTTCACTTGGTTTATATAACATTGCTTTTTGCTGTCTCATTCAATGACACTAGAAATTGAAAGTGTACACAAATGGTTTTAATGAACAGTTATGCTAATCGTCAATTTTTATATAACTTTAATAGGCAATAACTAAAAATGAACTTAAAAGTTTTAATGATAGATAAGAGTTATATGGGACCACAAGGCCTGCAGCTCACTCTCCTCCCCAAAAAGAGAAAGGAAAAATTAACCCTTTTGAGAATAGTTATATGTATGAAAGTATATGTCTTTGTGCTGAGGTCCCCCTCTCTAAATACAGTGCTCTTTCAGTAATTTGAGCTAATTGTTGCAGGTGGTTGAAAAAATATGTAGTTTTACTACACATTTATGTGCAGTAAAACATAGTACTTTATTGTTATTGGATACATAAAACATTTTCAACTTAAAAATTGTATATAAATACATATCAATTTTTTTTTTAAATAACAAGGATTTTTTTTAAATAAAATTTTCTTTACTTGTTCTTCTTGCATACATTTTAGGAGAAGTATTTACTACAATGACTGTAAAAAACGAATGAGCAAATCAAATTCCTCAGTAAATCAATTCTGAAACAGCTGAATAATCACTAGGTTGTTAAAATCATTTGGCTATTCCATCTACAGATCTAATGTTTCATTTTCAGTTATAATGTAAGTATTTGAAAAAAAAAAAAAAAGTAATTTACAGAAATTTATATTGTTTCAGCCAGTCATGCTTTTTATTTTGGTCATTCTCTTCCCTCAAATAATTTTCCCCTTGAAATTCTGATATCAAAATTATTTTTCCAGTTCAGATTACTAGAGTATTCAGAGTTCTGAAGTTTAGATTACTGAGAGACTACCATATTTTAAAATTCTGTTTTCATATCTTCACATTCTTACAGGCAGAAGCCTTCATAGCCTGTGGCCTTTTTAATCCAACTATAGATTTTCTACCACAATTTAAATCCTTATCAAAAGTTGGGGACTTCTTAATATTGGCAACCTTTAGAAACTACATGCTTTTATACTTTTATAATACCTTTTCCCCCTATAGATTGGCTTGCACTGTTAGTTATACAAGTATGAATAATGAAAAGATGCATTTTAGGAAGTTTTTCAAATTTCAGGTGAGTAATTTACAAAGTTTGACTTTTTACAACTTGCATAATGTAATTTTGATAATTATATTGCTCGACTACAAAAATATAAGGATTGTGGCTTGGCAGATATTTTTCTTAGTAAGTGTGTAGTTTATGTAGACTTTCAACTGTAATGAATTATAAACACAAAGGAAAATCTTTTGTGTTTATCTCTCAGATGTATTTACAATAATTACGTTCTGGTTTTGTATCAACACATTACCTGAAACAGTTGGAACTCTTTACCAATAGTGCTGTGCTTCCCAAGAGCTTTTAAAGGAGAAGGGTAGAAAGAACAGAGTTAGGCATCATTAACTAAAACATTAGTTGAACTAAGTATTCAACTAAAAACTAAATTAGTTTTAATTGAATGCAGCTAAATGTTCAATAAAGTAATTATTAGTTGACGTCCAACTAACTCTGCTGAACTAAATTAGTTTTAGTTTTCTGTTCAACTAAAACTAATTTAGTTGAGCATAGTTGAACCTTATTACCATATATTCCTGTATATAATCCGTGGATTATGTGTTAAAAAAGTTTCTAATTTCATTGTGCGTATTAGATGCAACTGTGGATAATCTGATAAAAAGCATTCTTCACCAGAAAAGCTTGCAAATAAAGTTTAGAAAGAAATGTTGTTTGTTTTAAAAAATAAACAGCATATGGCGCTAAAAGCTTTCACGACTCGGCAGACCAGCGAAATTACATCAGCCTCTCAAAGGAAAATACTCCACTCTGTTTTAATAATTAACGCTTTGGCACTCTCTGAAAACGCAAAGTGTAAGCAGCTTCTCTGCCTTAATCTACTGCGAGTGCGAGCATGCGCAAAACAAAAAAATAATGATTATAACTTGCAGCGCTATCTTACAGGCAAATTTGATTAAGCTCTTGTACAATGCATCAATGATCCTCCTATATGATTGTGCCTGCCATTCGTTCTCACTAGTGTCATTTCGAATTCCGTTTTGACCTGAGCTGTTTCGTCCTGAAAATATTCAGGTTCATATATCGTCATTTGAAACAAAAGCGTGTAAGTTACACGGCAGATTTTAAAATAAAAATTATAGCAAAGGCTAGCAAAGTAGGAAATCGGGGAAACTGCCAGAATCTTTAACATTGATGAATCAAATATTCGATTGTGGAAAAAAAACACGACTGATTTTGAAAAATGTAACCGGCGTAGAAGAGCTAATTGCCGTGGAAAACCTCTCTGGCCAGAATTAGAGGAAGAATTAAATAAATGGATTTTGAAAGAGAGAGAAAATGGGAGAGCTGTCACTACAATAAATATAAGGATGAAAGCTCAACTTATTGCACATGAAATGAATATTAGAAACTTCTCTGGGGAGCCCACATGGTGCTACAGGTTTATCAGAAAGAACAATTTAGCTGTTCGTAGTTGTTAAACAGTCAGCCAGAAATTACCAGATGACTGTCAAAAAAATCTGATGGCTTTGCGACATTTTGTAAAAAAATTGTTCTCAAAAATAATTTTACAGCGGATTCAAATTTTTAACATGGTCAAAGTTCCATTGTCATTTGATATACCACCTACCAGAACTGTTGATGTTCAGTTCATATAAAAACTACAGAAGCAGTATTCCTATAAATACTACAGAAAATGAAAGAACTTCATTTACGATAGTTTTATGAGATCTTTTTAAATCGAAAGTTAGGAAATTATGGGAACAATGGATGTCCAATGGAGAAAAGAATTTTATGAAAACAGGAAAATACAAGCGTGCATTGTATGAAAATGTCCGTAACTGGGTTTTGAAAGCGTGGAATGATGTCTCAGAAACTATGATAAAAAACACATTTCGAAAATGCAATATTTTTGATGAAAATGACTCTAACAATGAAGACTCATCTAGTGACTATGACAATACTATGTTAAGTGAAGATACTATGAATTTATTCATTTCCGAGTCTGATGACACCGAGTTTGAAGGTTTTTGATTATTATTAATAAATTTAGGATTATTCAAGGTAGCAGTACTTTTTTTTTCATTTTCAATGTATCCATGTATTCATTTTGAATGTTTTGAATTGCATGCTTAAATAGATGTTTTTCTTTCTTTTTTTTTTTTTTTTTTTAGAGTACAATTTATTTATATTTTTATCAGATTGTGTATTTTTTTTTATGTGATATTATCGGCAGTATATATTTTAGATTAGTCGCCCTGAAAATTGCCACAGATTGTGCAGTACTTTGTTCTTTTTACTCAAAAAAAAAGCAGACTTTGTAGATACTTTGCCACTGCGGATTATATACCAGAAAATACGGTACCAACAACCATTAGTTTAATTGTAATTGTCAAATAACAACTAATAACTAATGAGGCCAACAAATGAAAAAAAAATATCCACTTTTTGCTTGCGAGAGTGCAGAGCTGTGTTTGTGTTCCTTTACCAATGGCTGTTATTTCTTTTCTGTGTTCTAGTTAACACTTTCATTGTGTTATTCCACTTTATTTGACAAGGATTTAGAAGAAATTAAGTTCAAAATCAAAGTATAATTTTTTAATATTTTCCAACAAGACTGAAAAATGTTTGATTTCAGATTGTCTATCTCTTCATCCATCCCTACTCAAACTGACATAACATATAAAGTTTACAGTAATCAATGTATATATTTTATCTCTATATGCGGCACCTAGGAATCTATTGAAAATTTCCTATAGCATAAATAGATCTTTTACAAGAGCATACAAAAGAATTCCAAAACATTGCATTTTGTAGGCTGTCATTCTTTAAAGCATATTTTAAAAGTATTAGGCTATTTCAGACAAAACAAAATGCAAAATTTTCACAAAATTAAAAAAGCAAATAAACATTTAGAAAAAGTTATTTAAAAAAAATCTGGCATTTATTGTTTAGTCATTGCTGATAATGTAACTAAATTTCATTCTATTCTCTTAAATCATTTTTGAGGGATGCAAGAACAAACATTTGTGCAATTTTCATAAAATCTCAAAATCTATAAAATATTTAAAAATTTTTGGCACATCTATAGTTAAATTAGCTTGCCATCTAATATAATTCCAAAATTCATTCTATTCCTTTACTATTTTTTATTAAGGCTTGTGTGTACTAAATTCGGAAGTCGATCGCCGCAATGTTATTCTATGGGGAAAATGGCCTTCACTATTATTCCATTTCAAAACGAACTATTGCATATTTTTCATCCTTTCTTTTTTCCCCTTAATCTGAAAGCATTGATCTATATTTTTAGTTTAACAGAACTCGTCTAAAGTAATTAGAAGTACGTTAATTACATCTGAAAATAACATGAAAATTTGTTAAAAGGGAAAATTTTCTTGCAAGAGGGGGACGCAGTTTTGAAAGTTTGGGCAGTCCGAGTCGGGGAGATCACACAGTTCACCCTCAACACCCCCCTGTGTGCTAACGGTAATGATGAGTTCATGAAAAGGATATAATGGAATGGATATTGTATGCTGGTTTTACAGTTTTTGCTAGGAGATTTTCAGATAAGTGTTTATATACGAGAATAGAGTTGAACACCAACCCCAAATTTGCTCATGAATGCTTTTCACCTTCAACTAAATGAGAAAAGATTTTTTTAAATATTAGTTTAAAAAAATTTCGTTGAATTATGTGTTTATTTAAAATTTGCCTTCAAATTACTTCCGTTTGTTAATGAAAGGTATTATTTTCCACAAAACCAGTTTATTGTTAAATAAAAACATACAGATAGTACAGATTTAGTTGAGCTTGGTTATAGCGTCATTTAAACACAATATAACCTTTTATGAGACTATAATCTAGTGATGCAATAAGTGAGCTTCTGTTTTATCAGAGAGATATGCAGAATATTTTGACACTATAAAATAATTATTATTAACAAATTCAACTGTATTTTTACCCCCTCTCCTGTAAACTAAAATTATGGGTCCTCATTGCTTTTGCCGGGCCTTTACAATGTGTGAGCTGGTTAAATTTTTCTTTAATAAGATTGTGTTGAAAAGTGTTTTATAATATAATGGATGCATTTGAAATGATTGATTTTTCATGTTTCTCATATTTTTTTTAAATTTCAACTAAACATACTGATATTAGTTAAAGTTCATGAAATTTTTATTAATAAGACTGCCAATTCATAAAGATTAAATTGCAGTCCTCGAACTTCACTAAACACTGAGAACATGGTTGCTGAAACATTAACTAAACAGTACAAAAAGCCGGGAAAAATTTGTCTGTGACCTTGTGGCTATTGCCATTAAAATAAAATTTCAATCATATTTTCACACTTATATGTGAAAATTTTTGAATTTATATTTTAGCTTTCATAAATTAAAAAATTACTAGATGAATTGTAGCATTTTTATAGACCAAAAGCTGCTTGTAAGGCTTACTGTATTTTTGCTTAGCAGAGTCCATTTATCTCTTATATAAACCTTTTAAGAGTATCTTATCTTATTTAGACCTTTTTTATATGGTTTGATTAAATAAATAAACCAAATTTGAAATTCGCGATTGTTTTCACCTTTTACAGGTCGAATTCAGATCTGTGGTGGGTTCAGAAAATAATGGAAAGGTGTGAGTGACTCAAAATAAGAATGAGAACTAACAGGCTGGTGATAACTTATTGTTCCACACACTCCCCTTTAGATTCGCCACTTATTCAGCTAATTTTGGGAACACTAATATGTAGAAGGTAATCATCACTGCCTGTCATACATGAGGTGAACTATTAAAAAAAAAATATTTAGTATTACAGGTGAAACGGATATATACCACTTGATTAATAGATTAGATGTTTGTTCTTTTCAGTTTAAAATTAAAATTATGTGTGTTTTGTTTTTTATAGTTCCCTAAGGTTGTTGGAGACTTCTTTCAATGCAAAATTCAGTGGTATAGCAAAGGGGTGGGTGGTCCTCCCCGGACAGCAAACTAAACACAAAGGCAGGTGCGGCAGTAGCAAAACCTTTTCTCCCTTAGACATACAGAGTCCAAAAATTTTTTTCATAGAAAACCTACTTTGAAAATGCTGTGAAATTTTCTGAAATAAAACATTTTATAATAGTGGAGAAATTAAAAGCAAATATGTTCCTATTACAGAATTAAATTTAGTATTGCAATCAACATCCATATTTAATAGTTAACTTGATAAAATTATTACCACCATCCTCCAGAGAGGTATATTTCAGTTGCACACTCCACAACCATCATCAGTCTGTCCTTTTCGTGGGAATGATGTTACTTCCCGCCTCCTCTTCTTTCATGCCGTTCTTTTTGCGCATGATGTCATTCCAGGTCTCGTCCACCGTAGCATGCGTCATGTCGTTGATGCTGCCCTCTGTTGATAATATTTCTAACGATTCTCGTAAATAGGCATATGTGTGGTTGTTGAAATTGGCTATTTTTCGTATTGCTTGGAAATCTATTGTGATAGGTGTGTTTAGTGTGAGGCGGATCTATGAGTTGTGTTTTTTCAGTTTACCATGGTAACCATAGTACATGACATAACAGTATCTTGACATACATATCTGTATATCATAAGAAAAATAAGCACATTCAATTGAAAAAATTATACTTGCACAAAATGACAATGAAAGAAATTTAAGGAAATTGAATATCAATCTGTACAATACCATCAACAAACATCAATCTAAGTACAATTAAAAAAGATCTCAGTAAAAGGTTTAAGTGTTATAGGACACTCACATAGTTATTTATTTTAAATTTTCAAGTTAGAGATAATACTAAATGAATCATTTAATTTTATTATTAATTATTATTTTATGACTGTGTAATTATTTACTTTAGAAGTCATCATTTAATAAGTGTTAAGTTTTAAGAACATTATTGAAGAAATGATATATTGACAGACACAGCATGAAATTCAAATACACAAGTGAAAACTGCTGGACCAGCCAGGCAGTACACAAAAGCAATTATACCTCCAAGCTTGTGGGTACCACACAAACAAGGAAACAAGCATTCAACACATGCACACAGCAATATATCCGTGAATGTCAAATAAACAAGTTATTAATTATGTGGAGGTAATAGAAAAAAATTAAGTTATAAAAGAATGAAATTAGTTAACTTGCAAGTCTTGAAAATGTAGGTTTAAAGTTGGTAACAAGTACGTAAAATATTAGTTATAGCTTAAAAAGAAAATTGAAGGCAGTTGTGGTCATACGGTAAAAATAACAAAATTAATGATTTTTGTTTAAGAAAGGAATGTTGTTGTGTCACTTACTAACACACTAAGATTTTCAAAAGTGACAAAACTGGGAAAGAATAGCACACAAAAGTACAAATAAAAATACACTAAAAAGCAATTACTAAAGTATACAATATACTGATACTCTGAAATTATATACCATCAAATTTCACTTATTAAAGTCTTGAGTTAATCTGATCGCTACATATATATTTTATTATGAGCTTAACTAAACAAACAATATTTCACAAAATAATCACTAAGATAAGAATAAACATAATTCAAATAATAAATTAACTATAAGCACTCTGAAAATGTAAATCAATGTAATTTTTTTTTATAACTCAGTGAGTACTTGATACCTTAAAGTTGTATTAATTTATAGTAAGGTACAGAAGAGATTTAAATATCTCATAGTATAGAAAAAATTTCAAAATAAAATGTTATGTTTGTGTATGTGAACACAAAAGAGTGACAAAACATATACAATGTGTTTAAAATATTTTTGAAATGCACTACTGTACACCATAGTGAAAATGTTGGA
Source organism: Cheiracanthium punctorium (assembly GCA_038373885.1). Lineage (NCBI taxonomy): Eukaryota > Metazoa > Arthropoda > Arachnida > Araneae > Cheiracanthiidae > Cheiracanthium > Cheiracanthium punctorium. The sequence continues at coordinate 105,112 of JAWZYV010012843.1, read as the reverse complement.
GAAAAAAATGTAACAGATATTCAAAAAATTTGTGTGTAGCAAAATGTGGAAGGACAAGCACAATGAACTCAATGAGCAGAACATCAGTGTGAACATGTTTGTGAGTGTGAACATATAAGACATAAACACAAGTGTGATGGGAAAAAAAAAAAAAAAAAACAAGTGTGAAAAGGTTGATTGCATGTATTAAACAGAGGCATATCAATGGCAGGAAAGAAAACAATAAAACAGTATATCTAAAAAATGTAAAAAATATGTGAACAGTACAACTTATGGTAAACATGTAAAATTGTATTAAAAAAGGCCAAAAATGGAGTGAAAAACAAAAACATAAAGTACTCTTTAAAAAGTATTTAAAACAAAGAATGTGTAAAAAATCAGTCAACATGAGGACTGTAAATAATAGCATGTTCAAAGAAAAAAATGTGTAAAAAATGACAAAAAATAGAAACAGTATATTGTGAGGTAAGAAAAAAAACTGAAAGAATATGTATGTTGTGCCATGGACTTTAATATGCAAAATTGCAGTGTGTAAGAGTGAGTAAAAAGTGTGTGCCTTAGAAAGGCCTTGCCATGGACTTAATTATTGCAGACTGTCATGATTATAATAAAAAGAGTAAAGAAAAATATAACGATGTATGTGTACCTCATAGAGGCTGTACAGCGAACATAGCAATGTAAAATATAGCACGAGAAAAAATTCAAACATTATAAAGATCACTAGGAGGAATATGTTAGCAAATACAAATTAAACAAATAAAAGATATGTACACAAAACATATAAATAATAAGTAAAACTTATATTCATCTTAAATCAAGAAAAGTGCAAAAGCTGGTCGAGAAAAATCCGAGAAACTAGAGCACCAGCCGTAGAGCCCAAGAGAACATAATTATTATAATCAATATAGATCAAGTATGTAAACTACGAAAATAATGGCATAATGTTTTGCAAAAATGAATAAGTAATTTTAAGTAACACCATGTACTGAAATCTCAAATAACGCTACAGGGTCATTCCACGTCAGATCGAACAGTCCAGGGCAGCACACCAACTCGGATTTTTCTCAAATTTTATATAGATGATTTATAGGCTAAGACATCAACAAATCTCAATTTTGAAGGTTCTACGATAATTAATTACCGAGAAATTAATTATGCAAATTTTTAAGTTTTCTGCAAGATGCGCCAACTCTTTTCTCAATTCCTTAAATAATTCCTTACCTGTAAAAGTTACTGAAGTGAAAATTTGTTTCTAGGAGTAACTTTTTACGCTAATTCCAAAAATGTTATCGAAATTTGCGTATCTTCTATAGTTTATGCATGAGCACTGCATTTGCTAAAAAACATCATGAATTTTTTTCGGCATGTCTGATCACAGACACATGTTTTAAATTTTAATATGTTGTTAAGATGGAATAATCCTACATCCCAAAAAATTTTCATCTTGGCTTTCTGCTCAGGAGCAGAGAAAAAAAATTGTATGTATGTACCTATATATGAGGATTTTCATATGCAGCATTTATGCGTAAGATGAGAAAATTCAGAAGCGTTAGTCAATTTTCCTATGTCTTTTAAATTGATATCAGAAGTTTAACTACTAATCCAGGCATTTGCAAAAACTAGAAAATATATCAAAGTGCTTGTATCGGAAAACGTAAAACAAACAAACAACAAAAAATACGTGTTTAAAATTTATTTCTTCGGCATATATGTAAAAAACGGACAGAACTTTCCGGTAGAGCTAATATATATATATATATATATATATATGTGACGTCAGATATTTCCAGTAAGCTTCAGAGTTAAGGCAGATAATATGGTTTATTGAACATTACAATTAAGTTACAATTTAGAATGAGAAGAGGGGAAGGGAGACGGGTACAAGAATCGGCGTGGACTCATGAAGCAGTTCCAGTGGCAGAAGTCCCTCGATTTTCGATGTGCGGGAGTATTTACGCTTACCACCCCACGTGGTCTGCGAAGACACAACTCCTCCTCTCTCTTATCTCTGATCGAACCACACACATTTACCAACGTGACCGGCATCCGGGGCTAAGAGGGCGTGAGGACACGTGCACATCTAAAGAACTCGGAATCGACGGCCTGATGTCTGACAAATAACAAAATAAATAAAACATAGCTCCAGAGCGCGCGTGGCAAGTATGACAGGAAAGTAAAACTTACAGTGAAAGTACCCGCTTGAACGATACCCAAACTAGTAAAACCCAAATTACCTTTTTATACATTACAATATCCCCCCCGGCAAAAGAAGTCTGACGAGCAATATCATTGAGGTGGCCAGTCTCTCACTTGCGAGTCAGACGTCCTTGCAACCTAATCTTAAAACTGCGAACTAATCTAATTTTCAAGTTTAGACACCTTAAATTTTTCTGGCTAGAATTCTGGAGTTATGTTGTACAATACTTGAGAGGCAGGATGCAGTTTCTAAAATTTGACAAAACATAATGATGCAATAGTACGAAAATATTACAATAAAAATAAAACAATGAGTGCGCATAAATTTTTTCAAAATATCACAAGTAAAATATTTACAACCTAGGTGGGATACAATAATACTGTACAACAATATAGTACTATAATTCAACAAAATGGAATAAACATGGCTGACATTCATTTTCTTTGGCAAATACTTATGGCTTTGGCTTGCATGGCATAAAGTGAATGGAATGAAAATAACTTGGCAAAATGGTTGGCAAAATGCAGTTGGCAAAATGGAGTAAATTTATTTAGTGTAAAGGCAATGTAAAAAAAAAATGTAAAAATGTGCGTAGTGTGTAGAAAATTTCGAAGACCATAGCTGTGAAACAGCAGTACCGTCACACAGGTATGGGGTATAGTAAATACCACTTGTAGGCATTTTAAGTTTGCCCAAACTTTAAACTCTCCATAGTATGACAACAAAAATGAGTTCACATGATCCCGAAAAAGGAAGACAGTTGTCAACTACGAAAGAGAAAACTTGGCCATTGCCTCATAGCTTCCAAAAAAGGGGAAGAAATGACTCAATAGACAGTTGGGAAAAACTGGGGGATTATCGAGAGGAAGTCCCAGCCTAGTCTAAGTCTAGCTTCATTTATTGTTTGCATAATATCTATAAAATATACAAAGAAAAAAGGTGCAGTTTTACTTACACCGCACACACTCGGACTTGGGGACTTCTTCAATGACTAAGAGAAGCGGGTGACAGAGAAAGGTTGGTAGAAGCATAAAAGAAAAAAGGATAGACGATAGACTTTATGTCGAGTATTCAGGGTTCCAAACTCAACACTTAGAAATTTTGAATACATTTTTTTTTTTCTTTTTCTATTTTTCTATTTTTTTTTTTTTTTTTTTTTTTAAGATCAATTATTGTTTAATAAATTTAATCACCTTCGTGGGCTAGCTTTAATTTGTCAGGAGGGAAATAAGGTCTTAATTTAGAAGAGTGAACTATTTCCGTAGGTTTCTTAGTATGGTAATTAGGTTTATCAATTTCGAATGTAACTGAAGAACATTTGTTTACAATTGAATAAGGACCTGAAAAAGTAGGAGATAATTTACGTGTATTTGGGTAGTTAAATTCTTCATAAATTACAAGATCTCCTGGTTCGAAATTAGCTTCTATGAATTTATTGTCATATCTAATTTTATTTTTATTATGAAATTCTATTGTCCTTTCTTTTGCTAATTTTCGAGCTTCATCAACAGGAGGATAGGTATTTTCCGAAATAGGTGAGTCATATGGCAATTTTCCAAACATTAAATACATGGGTGTAAACTTCGTTACTGAATGAGGTGTGTTATTATATTCACTAATAACCTGCTCTAGTAACTTAGTCCAAGGAATTTTAGAAGGTGAAGAGTTAACTTTACATTTTAATCTAGTAACTATGGATTGATTTACCCTCTCTACTTTTCCATTTGTCTGTGGATGATGAGCTGAAGTTAATAGTTGTTTAGTATTGTAGTTCTTGAGGAATTTTTTAAAACGCGAAGCAGTAAAAGCTGCATTTCTATCACTAAGTATCTTTTGAGGAACTTGAATGTTGAATATTTGTTTTAGACAGTTTATATAGGTTTCAGTAGTGACACTTTTCGAAGGAAAGGCCCAAACATATCTTGTAGCATGGTCAATTATTAGATGTAGATATTTTTTTGTTGAATTGTAATAGTTGAAACCTCCTACAGTATCAATAGAAAGACATTCAAAGGGTTTATCAGTAGCAGGTACAGCCTGTAACAAACCAAATTTCTTCTGTTTAGGTTTTTTGTTAAATTGGCAAGTCGAACAATGTTTAACATAATTGGAAATATCTTGAGTCATATGAGGCCAATAATAGGAAGGTGAAATTATACTTAACATTTTTTGAACACCAGGATGGCCAAAATTTTCATGTGCATTTTTCATTAAAGTTTTTCTTAAGCTCATAGGCACCACTATTTTTTTGAATCCTTTCTTATTTATGGTAATTAAATCATTAATGACTTTATATTTAGGACCATGCATATTTTCTGCTAATTGTTGATTTTTAATTTCTTCAGCATCTAACAATAAAACCGAAGGCTGAATTAGTTGGAGATGTTGAGAAGGAGGAATCCTTGATAACATATCAGCTTCGACATTTGTTGAGCCCTTTAGGTACTTTATTTCATAGTCAAACATACTTAATTTAAGGGACCAGCGGAATAATCTTCCTCTTAAATTTTTGACATTTTTTAACCAAACCAATGCCGCGTGGTCAGTATGAATGACAAATTTTTGACCGTGAAGGTAATGATAAAATTTATCAAGGGCATCAACGATAGCCAAACATTCTAATTCAGTTATGGTGTAATTCTTTTCATATGATCGAAGCGATCTCGAATGATATGCAATCGGGTGCAAGATACCTGAGGCATCCGGCTGCTTCAACACAGCTCCAACTGAACAATTTGATGCATCAATAAATACATGGATAGGTAATTTAACGTCGTATAATTGTAACACAGGTTTAGATATCAAAATATTTTTTAAGGTTTCAAAACTTTTCTGACAGTTTGTTGACCAATCCCATTTAGCGTTTTTCTTTAACAAATCATTTAAAGGACGTCTTAATTTTGCATACCGATCAATAAATCTGTTATAAACATTTACAGAACCAAGAAACCTCTGTAGTTCCTTTACGTTAGTAGGTGGCTTCAAATTTTTGATAATTTCAATATTAGCATTATCTGGAGTAATTTGACCTTGTTTAACCTCATACCCCAAAAATTTTATAGTGTCCTTAGCAAAGTTACATTTAGATAATTTCAATTTAATATTTTCCTGCAAACAAATTTGGAAAATAGTTTCTAAATGCTGCATATGTTCTTCCATAGAAGAAGAAAAAACCATTATGTCATCAAAATAATTATAGGCAAATTTAATTTTATATTTATTTAATATTCTTCTCATGACTCTGTTAAATATAGCAGGCCCTGTCTTAATGCCAAATGGCAAGACCTGGAACGTATAGAGACCTGTATTAGTTACAAAGGCTAGTTTTTCAGTATCTTGAGGGTGGATGGGCACATGCCAAAATCCAGATGCCAAATCAAGAGTTGAGAATATTTTCGCCCCACTTAGTTTATCTAATAAGCTGTCAATACGTGGCAAAGGCTCGGCATCATTTTTTACTATATTATTTAATTTACGATAATCCACACACAGTCTAGTTTTGGTACCCTCGTCGCGTTTATACGCTAAAGTGACGGGTGCAGCATAGGGGCTATTGCTTTCCTTAATTAAACCAGCTTTTAATAATTGTTCAATCTGAGAGTTAATTTCGTCTTCCTCTTTAGGAGAGGTTCGATAAGGCCTGAGGCAAACAGGTAAGTCAGAAGTTAAATTTATACGTTGAGGTTCTACATTAATACGACCAATATCATATTTATTTTTTGCAAAGATTTTCTCATATTTATTTAATAATTCCTCTAATTTTGGATTGATAGCTTTATAAACAGTCTGAGGGGGAACGCTTTCCTCAGAGGCTTTGCTATCGGTTGAAGAACTGGGTTGATTTAAATGTAGAGACATAGGTAAGGCATCATAATTGTATAAAGGTAATCTAACATTATTTTGAAAAACACATAAATTCACACAATCAATATATAAACAAAACTTTTTACACTCTGGTAAACCCAATATGGCATATGGCAGGCTTGAATATACTATAAAAAATTTTACACACTGAGTAATGTTTCCAATTTCTAAATTAACATAACACACTGTATCAAGTATCAGCAGTCCATCTGCCTGAGTAACATTTAAAGGCGAGACTCTCTGTACTTCTAAATTATATCGTCCAACAAAACTTTGCGGCAAGACAGAGAGTGTAGAACCAGTGTCTATGACACAGGGAACACTTAAAAATTCAAAATTGTCAATTTTGGGTTGAGTTAATTTTTTCCTTAGGTACCCGGGTACAGTAAATAGTAATAAGTTCTCTTCTCGCGAGGTCTCAGTACCATTATTTTGTGAATTTAAAATAGTGGCGTTCGAAGTCATATTCGGGTGAGTCATAATTGGTGTCGCATATGGGTTTGTCGCAATTTGGTTGTTACTTTTAAAGGGACAAGTATGCGTCCAATGGAAAGCATTGCTTATCCCTAGCCCCTCACATTTTCTACATGGAGTTCTAGGTAGTGTGCTTTCTTGGTAATTGACATTATTTTGGTGGTGTAAACTTTGAGGACTTTGAGATAGGGGTCGAAAACGGGGCCAATTATTTATTTGGGTTCGCCCTTGGGTTGAATTATGAAATGGTTGACGCCAATTTGATCGGTTATAAACAGGAGCATGGTAGGGTCTAAAATTCCGAAGCTTGGGTGTAAAGTAACTAGAATTTTGTGCATTATTGGGCGAGGAGGTAAAACTTGCCTGTTGGGGCGGTTCGTGAATTTTAATTAATTTTGACGCTACCTTAAGCCACTCGGTGGCTCTACTCGGTGGTTGCAGGGTTAAAAGTGCTCTCACATTACTAGGAAGACCATTGGTCAATCCTTCTAATATTATATTATTAGGTAGCCCCAATTTTCTACCTATTTCTAATTTTTCATGAAAATAAGTTATAAGATTCGAAATTTTTTCTAGTTTTAAATTTGTAAAATCCATGAAAGTAAACACGGTACATGAAATATATTTTTCTCTCAGTATTTCAATCAATTCTTGCCAATTATTACAATTTGCTATGTTATTTATGTATGTTGTTAAGGCAGACCCCTTAAGAAATTTTCCTATGTTTTGAAATTTCCAGTCTTCGTCTTTATTTTGTTGTAAGCAACACCGTTCGTAATACGCTATCCAACTTTCAAAACTCATATTATCTTCAAAATTAAAGGGGGCAATAAACTCATCACTTTTTTGCAGGGACATAGTGGCAATAGTTTGTGTATTTTCTTTACCATCTAACGACATGCTGAAATTTTTTTTTTTTTTTTTTTTTTTTTTTTTTACCTGAACGGAGAAGCATTTAATAATTGCATTCAGAATTTTTATTTAGGAACATTAATAATAATACTGCAATAAATTTACAAAATCTTACCTTAATGAAAATATTATATTAATGGGAAAAATGCAGATATATCATTTTTTTTTTTTTTTCATAAACACTAAAATAGCACTTTAAAATAACACACACAATAAATAACCATTTAAATATAATGCTCTAATGTTCACTTCAACTCTAAAATAAAAATCGCTTACTTTTACGAAAGAAATTGATATCCACAAATTAAAATCGTCATCCCTCAACGATAAACAAAACACACACAAAAAAAATATCTTCTCTCACAAGTTCAATGCAGGCAGGGGGAGTTTCGATCAACCGCAAAAACAAAAATATTCGGTGCGGAGAAAAGGGGGGAAATAATTCACCAGTTGCACACACTTCTCGTGGGGGCCTGTTTTGGGTGAAATTTGACGCACCGCCGCGCTGTAATGATGACAGGAGTTTCTCTTGGTTTGTGGCGAACGTGCGAAAAAGGAAAAAAAAAAAGATGAATTAGGAGGCGCAGATTTCGGTATTATGCGCTCTGCAGAAATACCGCATAGGCTGTTCATCAATGCAGACAGACGTTCTTCCATTTCGGCATTAACGGCGTAGAACGTACAGGACGTTCTGTGAAGTACTTCAGAAGGTAACCTGAGTCATCAGTCGGTGTTGAAATCTCCCAGAGCAGGGCTCGACGAAGTTGGCCGGTGGAGAGCGGACTCAAGGAGTAGGCCATCGGCTGGTGTCGGTGAAGAGGCGCGCTGCATCTCCTGCGAGCGATGGGCGATGAACCCGTCTCCCGGATTATTGAGCGTTAATTTTTTTTTTACGATTTAAAACTTTTAATTTGCACACAGGCAATCATCCTGTCGACTATTTGTGACGTCAGATATTTCCAGTAAGCTTCAGAGTTAAGGCAGGTAATATGGTTTATTGAACATTACAATTAAGTTACAATTTAGAATGAGAAGAGGGGAAGGGAGACGGGTACAAGAATCGGCGTGGACTCATGAAGCAGTTCCAGTGGCAGAAGTCCCTCGATTTTCGATGTGCGGGAGTATTTACGCTTACCACCCCACGTGGTCTGCGAAGACACAACTCCTCCTCTCTCTTATCTCTGATCGAACCACACACATTTACCAACGTGACCGGCATCCGGGGCTAAGAGGGCGTGAGGACACGTGCACATCTAAAGAACTCGGAATCGACGGCCTGATGTCTGACAAATAACAAAATAAATAAAACATAGCTCCAGAGCGCGCGTGGCAAGTATGACAGGAAAGTAAAACTTACAGTGAAAGTACCCGCTTGAACGATACCCAAACTAGTAAAACCCAAATTACCTTTTTATACATTACATATATATAATATATATACAACACACATCCAAAACATTATTTTAGTTGCGAATACACCTGAGTATTGCACCCATATCTGATTTTAATTTAAAATTATATAAGTGATGTACAGACATGTTTCTCTTCTTAAGAAATTGTATACGATAAATAATATGTTGAACTAAGCTTATTAAACAGAAATGGAAATACGACAAAATAAGAAGAATAAAAGCTATTTTACAAACAGAAAAAAACTATTTTATAGCTGACTTGAACATATTAAATGCGACAGTAATTTTTTTAATTGTATCACTGTCAAGATAATAATGTCGTCCAGTGCTACCTGTCAATGAAGGTGCTGGTGTCACGCACAACACATGCTCAAAAGGAACAAAACAACTATCCTCTCTAGAAGGCCAGAATAGCACATTAGTCTTTGTATGTCTCTGCATAAAAGTTATAAGTAGGTCTGTTTCAAAAGAATCTTTTTCACTTATGCAGCCAATGAACCAGTTGTCGTCGTATACTGCAGCTACATAAACTCCTGGTTGCAAGTCATCAGTATTTATACTCGTTGCACGTTTCTTATTCACAGTGAGACTAACTCTGAACCCAGTATTTTCATCATTTGTCGATAATCGATATAGGGTCAACTCACAATTGTTGCTTGGAACAAACCTGTGATGACTGCGAGTTCCAGGCACTGTTTTCGCAGTCCGAAAACGAATTTCCAAGCTTTTGGCATGTTGCTTAACATCAGCATGGGACACAAAAAAAAACTTTATACCATTTATATTAGAATTTGCCCAATTAAATGAATCAAAAGGAGTAAGAATGTGGTTATCCTGTATGGCTTGCAAACTTGCACGTGCTGCAAGTCTCTTTACAGTGCCCCCAATCCCATCACATGGACTTTTTCCATGTGAGGTGGCGAAGAAGTTTCATTCAGCCCGTATATTAAAATCGTTCTCATGTAAACATAAATTAACAAAGTTTTTATAGTTTTTATACTGCGCACTTGAACCGTCACTAAAATAATGGATGAGTTTTAAACCTGGCAATACTTCTTTGATATATTGCATAATTACTTTTATAAAATAATGAACTGTAGAGGTAATATGTTCACGTTCATCACTAATGACACACATACTTAAGCATTTCAAACTTATCTCTATTTCATTTTTGAAATAAAGTACGAAAGGGTGAAGTGTAGCTTGCGTTGTGTCCCAGTGGAAACCTTGAATAGCATCTTGGCAAACAAAAGAATAATTTTCCGAAAAGTCGAGTAAAAGGACTGCTTCTGTTTCAGTTGCAATATTTTCTTTAAGATTTCTTAAATACAATGATTGGGATTTCGTAGTGAAATGATGTATTGTTGCTTGATCTGCTGCTTTACACAACTCTCGTAAATTCTTCAACTGTTGATGTCAAATTAACTAGTTTAGATTGTCCATTGTGAACCCACTGTTGATAGGCAATATTGTCATCAGGTTCCACGTCATTTTCATTAAATGTATCCAGAATAAACTGCTCCAAGGCTTCAGACCCAGGACAATTCTCACATCTGTGGAGCATACAATTTCTTGAGTCAACAGAGCATACTATAAAGGAGAGGAGGCTTCTGTACTCCATTTTCGTCGGTAATGCTGCAGACAGTAGCTTCAAGTTTTGATGAGTCTCACAAACACATACCGAATGAACTCCGCGGGCAGTGACAGTAAAACACCAAGGTGGTTGTAAAGAAGAAAATTTTGACAAACCGATTTTTAGTTGCGGATACCTTTCTTGGAAAGCCAAATGCAGTTCCTTTAAATTTACAAAAAGTAGTCGCTTTTGCATGTGAATTCTTGTGCCAGTTTCAGAATCTCTTACTGAAACAAATTCTTTCTTTCCAGGACACATTCTGGAAAATTCATCATCTTCGTAAAACTTTCTTACCTTTTCAGCTACCTCATTGGAAATAGATTTTCCTTTTACTTTTTCAGGTTCTGCCAAAATACCATGATCCTTTTTTAGCTTTCTAGCCTTATTGGCCATGTAAGTTGAGAAACCAAATTCATAAACGGTCTTCTGACAGCTCCAACTACTCGGTACAAGAGTTAATAATTTCAAAACCTCTTGTCCAGATGAGATTTTACACTTTTCTTTCAAAAGTTCAATGAGGCAGTCTAAATCTTTACAGTCAGTACACTGCTTTTCGTTTGATTGATCCAGAGTCTCTAGAGGAACATGTAGCTCTGTTGCAAATTTCTTCTGCAATAGTGAACATGCCTCTTTTTCCATAACTTTGACGTTTTTTTTTATTAATCCCGTGCAACTTGACAAGCGTGCATCCAAGATTTAAGATACTTATATTCAAACTTTCAGTGCCTTCTGGTATAAAAAGTTCCTGAGGTGCACTTTCAGTCTCAAGATTCCCAGGTTTTGAAATAGTTTCATTGAAACTTCCAGTGCCTTCTGGTACAGAAAGTTCCTGAGGTGTACTTTCAGTCTCGAGATGCCCAGGTTTTGAAATAGTTTCATTGTAGCATGCTTTAGTTCCTGTTATTCGAGTTCGACACTGGGGACATAACTTTTGCCCTAGTTTAAGATTGCTGTGTTCTTTTGCAAATTCCGATGACACAGATCTCAAACTCTTCTTGATGCGTCTACTATGAGACTGAAATGGATTACAACAGTACCTTTGAAGTTGATCATATGATGAAAGCAACAATTTTTCATGGTGAAAACAAATAGTTGTATTATTATTAAGTTGCTCACTTTGCACGTCAGACCTCAGTGCAATTAGTTCTTTTTGCTCTTCTGTAAAACTATCCCATTTAAAAAATCCCGTTTGCCGTGAATAACTGGTTACATGACATTTATTCTGCAGTATATCACCAAATGTGCAATTTGACAATGTGCCTGACATCGCTATGCTACTTGCTGTGAAATACAAATTTAATACAGTATACAGTAAAACCTATTTTAAATTGCTGTATCCATCCACAAAACTAGCCAAAGCACAATTTTGTTCGCAATCTGTTAAAGGTAAATAAGTACTGTAACTTACAGGAATTCAATTCTTTCAACAAACTTTGTTCCTTCTATTGACTTGAATGTCATACAGAATTCAAAAGATTTATTGGTTGATGGATGATTGCCAAAAACAGCAGGATTAAATTAAAAATAATTCTAAATTTTAATTTTAGAATTCTTTTTAATTTAACACTGCGTGTAACATGCATTTTTTGTTGTTTGTTTGTTTTACTTTTTCCGATGCAAGCAATTTTACGTATTTTCTAGTTTTTGCAAATACTTCGAGTAGCAGTTAAATTTCTGATATCAATTTAAAAGACATAGGAAAATTGACTAACGCTTCTGAATTTTCACATCTTACGTATAAATGCTGCATATGAAAATCCTCATATATAGGTACATACATACAATTTTTTTTCTCTGGTCCTGAGCAGAAAGCCAAGATGAATATTTTTTGGGATGTAGGATTATTCCATCTTAACAACATATAAAAATTTAAAACATGTGTCTGTGATCAGACATGACGAAAAAAATTCATGATGTTTTTTAGCAAATGCAGTGCTCATGCATAAACTATAGAAGATACGCAAATTTCGATAACATTTTAGGAATCAGCGTAAAAAGTTACTCCTAGAAACAAATTTTCACTTCAGTAACTTTTACAGGTAAGGAATTATTTAAGGAATTGAGAAAAAAGTTGGCGCATCTTGCAGAAAACTTAAAAATTTGCATAATTAATTTCTCGGTAATTAATGATCGTAGAACCTCCAAAATTGAGATTTGTTGATGTCTTAGCCTATAAATCCTCTATATAAAATTTGAGGAAAATCTAAGTTGGTGTGGTGACCTTTTTCCAGTTTTTTGTTTGATTTGACGTGGAATGACCCTACATTTACTCTATTTAATACTTAAGAAAAATGCAGATTTTATATAAAGCACTTAACTTTCATAATTTAATTTTTAATGTATACATAATAGCAACAAAGGAAATAATCATTGTTAGAAAACCCCAAAGTTATGTAGAATTATTCTATACAGTATACATAAATACACCAGTGAAACACTCTTTCTTTTTTTTTACACATATAAAAAATTATTGTCACTAAAATATCGCTATGCTAAAAATATTGGTAAAATTAAACTATTCAGTGTTGCTCTTCAATTTTGTGACGTCTCAATAAAAAAACTACTTTTACCGTTAAATAAAATGCTGATCTCTATTTAAAAAGGAAAACAATGCTACATACTTTGTTAAAATGATTATCCATTATGTTAAATCAACGCAAACACTTCAATTTTATGTCACATTTTATGTAGTTGACCAATGTCCAATCAAGATGTCATTCATGCGCACTGAGAAACGTTGAATATTCGCCGAAATAACAGGACAGTAGCACAGCACATGCTTCGACGAGCTAATAGTTTCATAAGCACAGAGTTCAGCTTCTGTCCAAAAATCAGCCTCATACCGAATGGCGGGTAGTAAAATATCCAGTGGCATACGTTTTATACACATCTTTAAGAGACGAAGCTCGATAAAGTATCGAAAAAAAATCCGCACAATTCACTAAAGCGATGTACTGTCGGGATTGGGGATCATTCAGGATATGAGTTATACGAAAATCCATGGTCGGCAGAAACACTCCATACCTACAAGCGAAGATGAAGCAAAACGAATCGAGCATCAGATTACCAAAATGTTATCCAGCAGTATATCCACGAAAACGGAAGTCATGCCATGCTGAAGGAGTTGTGGTAGATAACGGTGAACAACGGTGGCGAGAGACGCGGGCATTTTCTAATCCACCCCAGAATGCTGTGACAGATGTCTTTTCGCCTGAGCTTTAACTTCCGACTGTCCGAAATGATTCCATCCAAGTGCCGTTTGCTAAGCCACCACCGAAAAATGCAACACAAGTGCCTGGGTAGGCACCAATTTATATAAAGAAGGTTTTTGGTTGGGCTGATTTAAATTTAAAGGCTTGCGTTGTGAATACATGATAATCCAGGTTCGATATGCACTTGGTTGCAGTAAAGAAAAGGACATTGAATGCTTAAAAATATTTATTTAAAAGATACTATTGAAACATTATTATAACGGCGGTGGTGGCTCAGCGAAAATAAAAATACGTCCTATATGGACAGTGCAATTAAGGTGGAATAATTTAAAAATTACGCCAGCACAGAATTACACATTGGCGAGAACAATAACTTGGCTGAGATTAATAGCGCCAATTCCAGAGCAACCCTAACAGTTAATCCAATAAAATTACAATGACGTAATCGCGAGCAAATAATTTTAAAGTCGTCGCAGGGGAACAACTAAATAACTTACGCCAGCAGGATGCCAAGAGGAAACTCAAAAAGGCCGTTGATTTTGCAAACGGACGTAATATAATCTATTTTTAGCACACCGGTCTGAAGAGACGCAGAACAAAAAGAATAGTGCATACAGGGAAAAGTAAATATACAGATTTAAAAGACGAAATGGCAGAAAATGAAAACAAAAGTGATTTAGAATTCTTGAATTTGGATAGATTACATTAAAGAAAGCCAAAGTAAATGATTTTTAAATTAGATATGTGATCTTCATCACAGTAATATATTCTTTTTTTTTTCCCCTTTTAAATTTGTTAGGACAAGGTTTTGGAAATGCTGTCTGTCTGGAATCTAGAAAAGATTTTTATGATTTGTAAATAAATATAAATTTAATCAACTTTTTAGAATGTAGCATGTGATTATTTTTATAATTTCATGCATGCTCTCAATATTTAATGCTTAATTTAAGTATTAACTGCCACAAATTCTTGTTTATTAAAAAAATCTCATGTGTCCAACACATGACTTCCTTGCACGTCCATTAGATCAAAAATATTTTCGACGCACTTCCTCTAAATTTATTTGTTTGAAAGAGATAAAATATCAATAATAGTAAGGTTTAGCGATTTCCAGCCAAATAGTTCGATATCGCCAAGCTAAGTTCAATTTGAAAGATTTCCTTCTGACACTTAATTTGGCGATATTTCACCAAAAGCCGACAAACTTGAGATAGTCTGCGAGATTTTGGAGATAGCCAAAGTAGTCATTGACCACAGACTTTCAATGAATTGAATGCATCCATACACCTCAATGTATTCAAAGTCATTTGGCTCACCCTGTAAATAAATTCTCAGTCGATTGCTGTCAAAAAAGTTATTGAAAACAGTTAGATATTACAATAGTTCTAAATACAAAAGTTAAAAAATCTATGGGTTAGTTTTAGAGTTATACAAAATACGAAATAATTTTTAGCTCCAAATTTGGCGATATTTCGGCGAAACTCGTCAATATCGACGACATTTGGCGAGATTTTAAGCATGAACCAAACAATGACAGATTATCGCCAAATTTGGCGATATTTCGCCAAGAACGATGACAAATGGCGATACTTTGGGCATGGACTAAATGACTGATTTTCGCCAAAACTCGCCAAGGTCGAGGACAGACGGCGAGATTTTCGGCATGTACCAAACAATGACTATCTACAGTAGTATTATATTGAAGATGTCCATAGACATTAAAGTACTGAAATTCTTTCCGGTGGTCCTGTAAATTGGGTAGATTGGAACCAAAAATCGAGATGCACAACTAGATGTTACAACATTCTTATATATGAAATTTCATTATAGTTTTTGAGATTTGAGAGTTAAATATGCACACACGTACACCAAAAGTTGCCAAGCTTGGCAACTTTTGGCATAGTTCTTGAGGAAGGCACGTGACCGTGGTCGGACCATTACCTAACTTATGTGGTAGGACGGTATTGTGCTTGAAATGGATGAATCCCCCTAAAATTGCCATTGACCGTAATGTATTGGAAATCTTTTGAGTGTTCCTGTAGCAGAACTATAAATGATAAAGACACTTTTTTTAATGGAGAAATTCATTTTCTAACTCTTTACAGGATATATCACTTCTGAGTCGTTTGAAATAGCCCAATACCTCTAAAAAACGCTTTGATGAATTTCGGCCCTTAGAGCGTAATGTATTTCGAATCTTTTGGGCGGTCCTGTAGATAAACTATTCAGTCGAATGGAACCGAAAGGGGAGGTGCACAACTAGATGTTACAACAATCCTAAATATGAAGTTTCAACATTGTACGCCTAACAGTTTTTGAGATATGCGAGTTTAATGAATTTCGGCCCATAGAGCGTAATGTATTTCGAATCTTTTGGGCGGTCCTGTACATAAACTATCCATTCGATTGCCACCAAAAGGGGAGGTGCACAACTAGATCATAGAATAATCCTAAATATCAAATCTCAACATTTTACGACCAATAGTTTTTGAGATATGAGAGTTACATACATACATACGTACGTACAGACGGCATGGAAAAACTGACCACAGTAGACTTGCCGCTGGTCAAAATGAGTTGCAGACGCGTTAATATGATCGTGCATGCTAGCCTACGGTGAGATACATCAAAAAAAAATTTTTAATTAAATTTAGAGGTAGTCAAAATCGGTTTTTTTGTCGAAATTTGGCCCCCAAAATTTTTCGGGATCACATTACTTCCTTATACTACGTACAAGGAAGTAAAAAAAGCTGTGATATTGTAATTGAAGATCTTGGTTCGACAATTGTGTCAGTGAAGTTTTTCGTAAAACATTTGTTTCTTTTCTATTTTCATGTATATAAATGAAAGAAAACATTGAATATATTTAATACAACATTAAAGTATATTAAAATATGTTGAAAAACCATTATTTGTGTATAAATATTATTATAATCAATAAATATTTAATTCCGGGAATGAAAAAAAGAATGATGTATGATAAAAAGTTTAGTACCTACCGTAATTTATGGAAGAAACGCCGCAGCCGCGATCGTTGGTGGGGGAGGGGGGGGGTGATCGTGGTCAGAAGAAGTCAATGCCAGATAAAATTCAATTTCTAAAATAATTTCTTAATTAACAAAAAATAAATAAATAAAAAATATGTTGCATTACTTATTAGACCTAATTTATTAGAAAAGCTATTAAGTTGATCGGATATATTTCAGGAGAAATTGGATAAACGGTAAAAAAAAAAATCTCTTTTTTTCTCCCCTTTCCCATAGAATGTTTTAAAGTATTTACCGCTATTTTATGAAGCTTAGGATTTCTATTTTCAAATAATCTGATATCAATGTTCATATTCACAAAGGCGAATTTATAGAAATAAAAAAAATAAGTTCTAAAAACCTTCTTGCATCCGCACAAAGTTCGGACAGACTACCAGGCGCCATTAAAATGAAAACAGCAATCAATGTGTGAGAAGAGGCTCCAGTTAAAAGTAAACATTTTTCCCCGCGGATGGCCAGCTGTTGATTACGTAATGAGCTTGCTTCAGCAAATTGTTGCTTTAAACTGAATGTTGTGTAACAGCACTTGATCGTTCTATTTATTTATTATTTTTGATATTTATAACATTGGGATTTATTTTAAAAGCACTGAGCATTTCTTGAGCATACCAATTAGTTGGCAGTGTTTATTCGATAGAGTTTTCCTGCACAGGGCGCAAAGCTGCACGGCGATTAAAAAAAAAAAAAAAAAACTTTTAGATTAACTTTATTTTTTTGGGGGGGGGGGGAGGGTTAAACTCGCACTGGGCACAACATAGAGTAATTTTGGCTGAAATTCAGTATTTTAAGAACTATAGAGGTACATGTGAAAAACGGGTGCATTTAATAGAGGGTAGTGCACTTTTGCGGTATTTTACAGAACTTTAACTCTTCAAAATATATATTCAAAACTTCATTAAAATTTAATTATAGTTCTAAAATGTAGATGTAAAAGATTTACTTCTTTTTTTTTTCTTTTTACTTAATTGATTAGACATCTGTTGGATGTATGAAGCCATCCACTTCAGAGCACCGGACATGGACCCATCTCAGGGCGCTCTGACTTTCTCCAAAACTGAATCAAAGATTAAACCTCTTTTCTATGGGGGTAGGTTCGCATTCTGATTCGCTACGCTGTGATCTGTGCTCGCTAAAGGGTACGTGTCGGTGGTGGCGCCATCTTTTGAGAAAATTATCACGAAACAAATTTTTCGATTTTTCGTTGAAGATCGGCTAAAAAAAAATTAAAAATATTGTAAACACTGCACCCGGTAGAAACGCCGCACTTACTATTTTTGAACTTTTAAACTCATAAACACCGCGGCGTTTCTTCCATAAATTACGGTAAATAGATATTTTTTATTTCCATTTCTAAGAGAATATATACTACTTTGCTTGCCAAATTATAAACTAAAAGTAATGTATTGTGTATTATTAATGAGATTTTTATCGTAAACATTTTTGTAAATTATTTTATATTTATTTGAATGTTATTTTATGAAGCTGTTTTAATATAGTACTAGATTACAATCTTCAACAGAAATATTTCTAACATTTGGAAACTGATCAAGTTTTTGTTTACTGTGTACGGTAAACTTACATTTTAATTGTATATAGCTCCTAATTTTAATAATTCTAAATGTAAAAAGTCTCATTTTAATTTTTTATCAACATATTTTAAGTACCATTTTTAAATATAAATTATTTAAAAAGTCATAAACATTCAGATATATTTTTTGTGAATATTTTTATTCGAATTCAGATATCTTGATTACATCAAATCTGCACACAAGAATCTATACATTTTAAATTCTTTCAGTTTACTGTTGTCATCAAGCTATATTTACTTTTGATGACTGCACTACCGCCTATAAATCACTATTAGGTTCTTTAGTAATTTTTTAAAGATATGTTAGGGGGGCAAGTTTTTGGAGATGCTTTCTCTTCTGTTCTAGACCTAGAAGACGTTTTTATAATTTATGAATAAATGTAAATTTAAATTTTTCAGAATGTAATGTGTAATTTTTAAATTTTTTACATGTTTTTAATCGACAATATTTAAATTTCAAAGGTACTTTTCCGTTTTGGGAATGCCATGAAAAAATTGCCAAAATGTGCTATAATGAGCCTGACATATGCATAATAATGTAATATGAAATATGCACGAAGGTTGCCATTGTTTGCAACATTTTACGTCCAGAAAAAAAAATTTGGCCTTCCCAATTGACACTGAAACGTAAAAATTCCATTTTTAAAACTATTTATGAATTTAAATATAAATGTATTCAAACTGGGATATTAATCAGTAGAAATTAAGATGTATATGCTTCCATGAAAGAATAGAAAACTAATAATGGTATCTGTATGTATATGTTATTATATTTTTTTGCCGATTCCCCACCCTCACCCCCCACCCCACAAAAAAAAAAAAAAAAAAAAAAGATTTTTTTGCAGTATCTTTTTCCTTCTTCGGGGAGAGTCTGTTTTAATTTTATTCTAGCTAAAAAACAGGAAGAAGGGATTTTAATCAGTAGCGGACTAACGGGGGTGGCGGAGGGGGCGGTCTGCCCCAGGCCCCGACCTTTAAGGGCCCCTGAAATTTTTAGAAAATTTTAAATTCCAGTTTCACTTATTTTTTATAAAAACTTTTTTTTCTTTCTCCCTCCTTTAATGTGCGGGTACTTGCTCATCAAGCATTCGCCACTGCAAAGGCCCAAATTACTGTCCATTTCATCATGGGGACAACCCAGTGGGCGGACTGCATTACCTCCTATCAAGGGATGGACAAGTTAACATCCATGCCCAAGTGGGATTTCGAATCCAGACCCAAGGGGTAATAGAATGGTTCTTTAGTAGCTACACCACCTGGGTGGCTTTAGAAAAAATGTTAATGTTCAAGATTATACCGAAATCTCATGAGACGAAGCCAAATAATCCTGGGGCCCAGAATTATTAAGAGATTTGAAGTTCTAGTCTGAAAACTTCTAGTTACTATACATAAATGTGTCAGCTAGGTATGACTATATAGAGAGCCTCAGCATAGGGGCCTCTAAAAAGGCGCCCATAAAATGGGGGGTCAAGATAGGTCGCTTGCCTTCCCTCCCCCCTTAGAGTTTTAGTACATTGTCTAGGATGTAAACAAAACTGCACTAGGAAGCAAAATCAGAAATGAAACTGTTACAAGTGTGAAATTTGTCCCCCCCCCCCTCTCCCCTAAGTTTTTTTTTCCATAGGCCCAGGGATTATTAAGAGCTTAAGTTCTAATCTGAAAAATTCTAGCGACTATACATATATATGGTATGAATGTATAGGGGCCCCCGAACAGTGCTTAGGTAAGGTCCTCCTACTGTCTTAGTCACGACCTGTATATAAATTGTTTTTTACATAGGAAGACCTTTTTTATAATCAAAATATTGAGAAGCTACAAAAGTTTTGCACAATTCTTTTCATTGCAAGGCAAAATTATTTCCACGATACTCAAAATCAATGACCGACGCATTGTGCCACTACATGATTGGGGCCTTAAATTAGCTGTTGCCCGATAGCAGCTACCACGTCTAATTTTGAGGTATGTGAATAAGGTTTTGGACAGTGGACACAAGCTTTACTAGCTTATAATAATGGAGTTCTGTATTAAAGCCTTTCTTGTCCCTAATCAAGCTGAATATCTTCGATTCGTTATGTTCGTGCCACGGATCACAAATGTGTGGATGTAGTGCACTCTTTTTTTACGAAACATTTTTTATAGACAAATAATGCTACTTTAGTAACTTAGTAGCAAAAAAAAGTTCATAAGACACCCCCTAGAGAACGTGCCATAGAAATAGGGAGGCGTGGTAGAGTGAATGAATGGGATCCCCAATATGTTCACTTTTATTCATTTATTTGGGGGGCGGGATCACTTAGGCTGGGCACAAGGAAATTGTTCGCGGTGTCCAACTCTGCGAATTGCTTCAGTATGTTTCCCCCAATGTAATTATTATTATTATTATCACTGTTTCTCACAAGATGCTTGGTTGTTATTCCATTTAAGACGCATTGCAAGAGCAAATCGGGTAAAAAAAAAAAAGTTTCCATCACTATCTCAGAATTTTGTGATTTTTTTTTCTTGTGTTGCCTTACACAAGGAAAGAAAAAATCTGAAATATTTTTAATTTACATCTTTTAGTTTTGGAGTTATTGGAGGAGGGAGGGGGGTCAAAGTCCCCACAGGAGCGATTTAGAAATAATTTTGGTCATTTTTGTCACGTTATTTTCTCGACTGTGACTGGCTCTGAGGTGCTTTGGAGAATTTTTTCTTTTTATCTGGTAATATACCTTGAATATTAACAACTCATATTGAAAATTTATTCGAAGATAGTCAGAGTCCCCAAATACCTCCAATTTCATGAAAAATACAGTTTTTAAGAATATTTTAAATGTTGGTTCTGACGTGATATAGAAAAAATTTTTGCACAGTGCAGTTATACATCTTCATATAAAGTAAATCCAGTGTTAAAAATTTTGAAGGCCCCAAGGACTCTCAGTATGGGGCCCCAAACATAGTCGTTAACGCTATTTTATACAATTTCAAAGGACTGGTACAGCTGGTGCCAACTTCCCACATGAGAACTATTGGCATGGAGATGCAGCATCAACCTAGTATTTCCATATTATGAAAAAACATTTTTTGAAGGTACAACTGTTTCCAAGAAAAATCCCAAAATGTACCTCTCTATTTGGGACATTCCACTCACACGCATGGAGCATTTCGTCGTTACTTTTAGAAGTTTAATCAACTGTAGAAATACTACAGAAAATTAAACTTACCCTATACCCATAATTAAACTTACCCTTGTAATACATGTATCACAAATAGTTCTTTTTTCCTCTGAAAGCTACACTATGACTATTCCTGAGTATTATCTTTATGAGTACTAAAATTCATGCATATAACATAATTTACAGAAACACTCCAAATAATTCGTAAATAATGTCATAACTTTCTCCATTCGCCAACTGAGGAAAAAAAAAATACTATGTAAATGTAACTCTACCCATACCATATCTTATACTTCATTTAAAATAAACAAAAAGTAAATAATATTGTGATTAAAAGAAGTTGTCACAAATCTACATACCGTATTTTATGGAAGAAACGTCGCACCCTTCATAACCGCTGCACCCACGATTACGCGGGTAGAAAGCAAGAAAATTGTAACCGCCGCACATGACGTAAGCGATAAACTTATTTAGCGGGAAAATCGTAAACTCCGTGTCGATCCTTAATAAATGATAAGGCTAATTTCATTAAGAGAAAATTAACTTGCATTAATCAGGGTTCCTGGTGAACCGCGAGAATCTCGCATAAATTTCTTAAATCTTGCGCAAAATATATTACAGCGCGAGACTCGCGCTGCTTGAAAGTCTAAAAACGCCAGTTCACAAATACAAAAATTTGTTTTGCTTCTGTTTTCACTCTATTAGTACAATCATCGAAATCGGGATAAGTGTTTTTAGTAATGGAAGAGAGACTCCGATAACGAGTTGTGTGTTATAAGTTTTTAAATGTATTGATGATAATACATAGTTATATTCCAGATTCCAGAGTTTACTGATGTTACAAGACCATAATACATTTGCATCGTTGGAAGGGGGGGGGAATAACAGTACATTAAAAATAACACCACTTATCGGTTTCCAAAGGGTAATTTCCTTCTGCTAAAAGAATTATTTAAAAAAAGCATGCTGTTTTCTGCTTACTGCCCCCCCTCCTCCTCTCAGCTTCTGTTCAGCGATAACAAGTTTGAAACATTGCAGTGCAAAGAGGGGGAATATAGTAATTAATGCTATCCGCACAGAGCTGACGTGTTTATTTTTCGGTTCCTCCTCGGCAGCTGTTAAAATGTTTTGTTTTTGTAACATGTGTCCGCCGTATATGAGTTTTGAGAGTATTTCGTCTGTTTTTTTATACCACTAGGATTCATGGAATTATGTTTTGAAATTTGCATCTCCATTCCGTTCAGTTTAATTGTGGTTCACAGTAAGAGTTAATCAATTGTTAAAATAGACCCCCCCCCCCCCCAAATAAATAAAATGATGTTAAAAAATATTGATGTTCTCACTTAACAAATTTAAACATTAATTGCAATTACACAAAATAATAAATGAAGCGTTGAAGTGCGCATGAGAGGGGAGGTAGATCGTGCTTATTTTTTTTTTAATCTTACTTTGTGTTTTGGAAATTCTGGCAAATTTCCTCTCCTTTTTCTGATGGGAATCTTGTTTTGACCTGAGGAGACATCAGTTGGCACTTTTAACCATCCAGAGCGCGGGACGTGCACCCTTCTCCTCATGGCGCTCCACGTTTTTTTAAGTGGTTGGCATCCACTTTGCACGCTTTTTTTAAAGTGGGTCGCATCCACTTTGCACGCTTTTTTTAAGTGGGTCGCATCCACTTTGCACGCTTTTTTTTTAAGTGGGTCGCATCCACTTTGCACGCTTTTTTTAAGTGGGTCGCATCCACTTTGCACGCTTTTTTTCGGTGGGTGGCATCCACTTAAAATTCACTTTCACTCGAATCCTTCAAATTCGCTGCTCTCATTGTCTGAATTAAATAAGCGAAGGAATTCTTCATCTAATTCAGCACCAGCATCATCTTCATCACTAATCACACCAGCATCATTTTCATCACGATTTTCCTCAATGGAACTGGAAATTATTTCTGCCTTGGAAAAACCCGATTTAATGATGTTTGGGGATATTTCCTTCCAGGCTTTGGACACCCACCGAGCCACTTCTCCATAAGAAGCTCTCTTTAGTTTTCCACTTTTCGTGTAGGAGTGGCTTTCGCTTGCCATCCACAACTCCCAGTGTTTCCGGACGCGGCTTTTAAAGCTTTTGTTGATGCTTAAATCCAGAGGTTGGAGTATTTTTGTGAGTCCACCTGGAATAACTGCCAAAGAAGCAGACGCACTTTTCGCCTCTTTTTTTACTGAATCCAGTAAATGTGCCCGCATTGAATCCATTATAAGAATTCCTTTTGGCTGGAAAAAAGCCCCTTTTCGCTTGTGCCAGACTTCTTTAATCCAGTCAAGCATCAGCTTTTCACACATCCAGCCCTTCTCGTTGAAACGTATGACAACATCATTTGGGAAATTCTCCCGGGGCAATGTTTTCCGCTTGAAAATTATCATGGGTTTCAATTTTTCCCCATTGGCAGTACAGGCAAGCACGCAAGTAAATGATGTTTTCTCGTGCCCCGTAGTCACGATTGAAACCGTTTTATCTCCAGATTTATTAACAGTACGGTTAGGCGGGCAATCAAATGTCAGGGGAACTTCGTCCATATTAATAATTTGGGATTCGTTGACTTTTAGCTGACTAATCAATTCCTTTACGAATTGTAAAAAGGCTTTCTTTTTATCTTCCCAATCAGCTGGTAATTGCTGTCCGATCGTTGTTTTATTCCGTACAGATAAGTTTTTTCTTGCCATGAATCTGTGGCACCAGTTTGGATTTCCATTAAAATCCAGAATTCCCATATTAGAGGTGATTTTTCTGGCTTGTAGACGGATATTCACTGTGGATAGGGGAACTCCCTTCTCTCTTTGTTCTACAATCCATTTTAGCAAAATATCCTCCAATTCTGGCCAGCGCACAATTCCACTCCTTCTCGCTCGTTTTGATTTTGGCATATTCTCTATTGCTGGTTTCTCTGACTGCCATCGACGAATGCACCTTTCGTCGACTCCAAATTCTCGTCCTGCCGCACGATTTCCAATTGCTTCAGCTCTTCCAACGACTTGAAGCTTAAAAGCAGCTGTGTAGCTCATATTTCGTTTAGGAGGCATATCAGAAAAAGAAATTAGTTAAGAGGTACTAAATAAAAAATAAATAAATACAGAAGTAGAAAAAATCCGGACTTCAGTTCTACACAAACCGACAAGCGAGTTGCGTCGTATAAAAGCACGTGGTGAAAGAAAGAAGTAAGACGATTTCACTGTCACTCACACGGTTAGCTGTATCAAGGTCAACCCCTGCTGACCCCTGTTTTCAGGCGTTGGGTTAAAGTTGAAGTTGAATGATTTAACCACCCATTCCCCGGTACACCTATCTATCTCCATCTCAATGACCCCTGGTAGTCCGGGGAGGTGACATACGAATGGGCTTGCCTAGAGTTGACGGCATGTTACCGAATTTTGAGTAGTGGCGCCATCTCTTGTCGTATTTCGTAAATATCTTACGATTTTTTTGCTTTTTAAAAAAGTTTAACGTTAAAAAAAACAGATTTATGTTTTTAAAAAATCGTAAACGCCGCACCCAAACTTTTTAAAGTTTTAAACACGTAAGCGCCGCGGCGTTTCTTCCATAAAATACGGTAATTTATTTCTGACTTGTATACACCATTTTACAACAAAATCGGCTAACATCATTTCAAACAAAAAGTAACATATAAAAAAAATATATCGGGTTATTTACGTACTTTTTTATACAGTCTATTGTATAGTTGATTGTGAGCTGTTTTGATACTTTTTACATTAGTAATGGTAAATGGAGTAACTGAAATCAATTCAATTCGACCAAAAAAAATCTTGTCTACAGTAATTATTTCTGCGTCATCTTGGCATGGTGTAGCCAAGTAAAAGAATCTGAGCCAGGTATTGCATGCAAATATTTCATCATAGCAATCTCATCTTGTTCTGATAAAGCAATAACCCTTTCGATGTCAAATAACTTTTCATATTCCACTGCATAGTAAAAGCTCAGCTCAATATCAGCAACTTCGTACTATTTTTCACCAGAGGAAATCATATTTTTAAAACAGGAACAACGCAAAATGCTGTTTTAAAAAAATGTTTCATTCATAGAACATCCATTTTTTTTTTTTTTTTTTTTTTTTTTTTTCAGTATGTCTGACATTTTTGTGTGGGTGTGATTTTAATTTTGTAAATTCAATTTTCAATTTATTTTCAATTTTGCAGTATTTTTTAACTACCTGTGTTTCTGTGTCCTTGTGCGAAAGAAGTTTTTTGAAACCTAAACTAATTAAAAATTATCTAAGATCGACAATGAGAGAATAAAGATTATCAAATTTGGCTATTTTTTCCATGAAAAGAAAAGTAGCTGCTACTGTTGACTTTGATGGTGTCATCGACAAATTTAGCAAAGCGAAAGCACGCAAATATATTTTATCTTTATGAGTAGTTTTGATTATTATTATTTTTTTATTTCCATAAATAAGTTTCTGATTTAAATTAATATACTCCAAATATTTGTATTGTTTTTAATTAAATATTTTAATTAATGCCCTTTCAATCGCTTAAGTATACTGTTTTAAGGTGATACTTTATTTGTCAGATGATGTTAAAAAAATCTTGAGAAAGATGTTTATTTACTATAAATGTATACATACATGATAAATTAGCAACTCTTGCATAGCTATGAAAGTATGCCAATAATGGCGTCAAACATAGGCAAAGTGTCTATTTTCAGTCATTTTCACAGTTCGGTTGCAATTTCCTGTCATAATACACTATATTTTATAAAAAAAATAAAATCCACTTAGTTAAATTTGATCATATTTCTTTTCTCATTTCTGCCTTTGATAATTTTTAGCTTTAATTTTACAGAAATATTTACATAATCCATAGATAGTATATTAATAATTGTCTAATAAATTTGTAGTATTGTATTGTAATTTAAATAAATCAAAATTCACTACTTACTTTTCAGTATGTAACAATTTTAATGTCTTGTGCACCAGCTATTCTTCATTGCGTTTTGTCCTCTATATCTTTTAACAAAATACATTTTCTAAGTATTTTTTACTCTTATATTAACTGTTGTAAGGAAACTGCTGGAATTACATTTTTTTTTCTTCTTCAAATCAATAGTTATCTAAATCTGTACTGTATTTTATGTTCATATTTATTATAACAACCTTTTATATGTAACTAAATATATTCGCTTATGCGATGTCTTAGTAGAATTTCGAGATACAAATAAGGCTTTTGGAATGTCATTGTAAACATCAATTATTAGTTAAATACTGCAAAATCTGTAAAATTAGGTGTCTTCTTTTTGTCTTAAATAAGCATATCTCTGTTTCAAAAACAATTTGATATATTTAGATTCTTTATTTTAGATTTTATGCTTTGCAATTTTATATTTATTTAAAAGCAACTTCTTTCAATATGAATGTAATTCTTTAATTGTAAGAAATATTGATTGTATATAGTTTCTCTACGCCTTTAATGGTGCATTTTTGTGTAAATCAGACCTAAGCTCTCGTTCTTTGAATATAAATATAATATTTAATAAATCAAAGATGGAAATTTTTGTCCATTAATTTCATCAGAAGTGCTTATAATTTAAAGAATACTGAAATTTGAAGAAAAACTGAATTATATAAAATGTGTGTAAAGAACATACGTAAATTGTATCTTACAACTAATCACATAAAATTACCAGAAACGAAAAAGCAATTTACTAAAAATGGAATAAGTTTACCTTGAGCGAGACTTTATTTTATTTTATAAATGTTTAAATCAGTATTTTATTATTAATATTATTATTTGGTAATTCTCTAATCTAATGGTTATCAATCTTTGGATTGCTACCTCAAATGGGGTCGCAAAAAATAACCCTGGGATCACAAGGTGGATTTAAATGGAATTGAAAGGTACCGAAATATCTTTCCTCTAAAAACAGGTTTCCGTCGAATAAAAGTTCCGTTCAACAGAATGAACTATTTCCTTTCAAAACAAATTTAAGTTTAAGGTTCAGTGATTTAGGTATGTCTATATGTTTTAATATACGAAGTGTAAGTAGGTAAAAGTTTTAAATGTACTGAGTTATATTATCATTATTCCTATATGCTTTGGGCCAGCCGGTACCAGCAAAATAAAATGAGTTTTAGTTTCACGCGAACTAATTTACTAATTTTCTACGAATCAGTCAAAACAGACTATTTTTCAATTTTACCAAAGTGTAAAAGTAAAAAAAAAAAGTTTAGTAGAATTTTTTTTTCCAGATTTTTTTTCAGTTATGAATGTTAGCTTTAAAATGAAATTTTCCGTTAAAAAATACAATTTTAAAAGGGGGCCCCAAACTCGGAGACTGCCCCGGGCCTCACTTAGCATTAGTCCGCCACTGATTTTAATGATTAGTAATCGTTGTCATTATCTCCGTGTTTCCTTTTTTTAAAACCATTCCTTCATTTTTAGAATATATATACACATATGCATTCATATGTTTGTTGGGCATGTATCCATTTAATGTAATGATT
The DNA here is from genome assembly GCA_038373885.1 of Cheiracanthium punctorium. NCBI lineage: Eukaryota > Metazoa > Arthropoda > Arachnida > Araneae > Cheiracanthiidae > Cheiracanthium > Cheiracanthium punctorium. Next base: position 77,113 of record JAWZYV010012843.1, on the reverse strand, counting down.
GAAAAACTTCCTAATGTATGAATCCTTGCTAAAATGTAAAGACTGAAATAAAAGAAGTTTTTTTTTTTTCCCTGAAAATATCTACATCCACTTATCAAGCATTTGTATTCACTGTTTATAATGAAGAGTAACAAAATAGCCAGGATTTAGTTTTTTAATAAACACATACAAAAGTATGTGTGAATATGTATTGGTTTGCCCTCTCGGAAAAGTGTAATCCCCACCCCCCTCTGGAAATGTAAAAACAGTCTAGCACTGCGCTGCTTCCTCCATTGTACGATTTTCCCCCCACAGTGAGGTTAGGTTGAGTGACCACTTATCATAGCACCAAATTTCAATTCATTCAATTCACTTTAGTCATTATAATGTGATTCTGCATGAACAAAAATTTACACAGTTTGAAATAATTTTTGCAAAATCTCAAAATCTAATCAAAATTCATAAAAACATCACCACCTATAGTTTTAAATTAAGTGACCACCTGTCATGTCACCAAATTTCATATGATTTGCTTTTGTCGTTATTATGTGGTGCGGGAGCAAAAAAAGCTTCACAGAATGACAACCTTTTTTTTGACTGTTGTACTGGGTTCCCTTATGCTTGAAATTGATAGGAATCACAAAATTTTTGAATTTCAAATAATGTACATACAAAAGTCTAATTTTATTTATATAGATATTTTCAAAAATTTCTAAACGTGACCTATATATTGTTGTGAATTCGGGAGTTCTTTCTTTTGAGAGTGGGACGAGAGCTGATAGATGTCTGGAAAGTTTGAGAAACTATTCCAGATGTTAGGACAAAACTTACAATTTTATTGCTTCCATGAGGTCTCTAACAATCTGCACAGCACAATTCACAAACAGTAATTCTCTAAATAACTCTATTGAATACCACAATTTCAACAAAACTCAGAATGTCAGCTAATATTTCCCATAATGATGCCCAACTCTGCCTCAAAGTATAGAAAGATTACAGTTATTAGTTATTATTTAAAAACTACAACTAAAACTAATAGTTGTTAGTTGAAGGTTCGACTAACTTGATTCAACTAAATCAGTTTTAGTTTTCTGTTCGACTTAAACTAATTTACTTGAGCCAAGTTAGTTGAATCTTAAAACTAAGAACTATTAGTTTAGTTCAATGGTGGATTAATGCAAGTTTGTTGAGGGGGGGGGGTGTTAGTTAAAAGATTGACATATACATCCATTTTATGGAAGTAAAATACCATCTTTTACATTCATTTCTTTTTTCTCAGGGGGGGGCATTCGCCCCCCCCTGCCCCCCCTTAATCCGCCCTTGGTTTAGTTGTCATTTACTAAACTAACTGGGCTCAACTAAATTAGTTTTAGTTTTCTGTTCAACTAAAACTAATTTATTGGAGCATAGTTAGCTGAACCTTATAACTAAGAACTATTAGTTTAGTTGTCATTTACTTTGTCAGCCAACTAAGTTAGTTCTAGTTGTTAGTTGAATGTTAGTTTTTGCCCAAATCTGAAAAACAGTATTTTAATTTAAAAGAACTACAGTGTTTAGTTGTTAATGAAATGAGTCATAAGTTGCTCATACAGTAATAGAATCCTGATAGTCCTCAAATGTGAATAAAAATATTAGTTATGGAATATAATTTGTTTATGTTTGCCTATAATCAGCAGGTATTAATACACATACATTGTTTTAAAATGGAAGTTGACTGATATTGTGAAGTTTTCAATAAAGTAGCAATCTCATTAGATTTTAATTGTTTGTTAATAATTGTTACTGTAACATTCTTAGCTATTAACACTTTAACCTGTATTTTCATATCCTAGGTATCTAAGCCACTGGATGTCAAAACTAAGTTTTATAATGCTGAGGTAAGTATTGTCTCGAAGAGTTTTCAGTAGGAGCATTTACATTATTTTTAAATCAGTATGATATAATATAACTGTTTTCTAAACAGTTTCCATTGAAAAGAAGTACAGTCAACTCCCTCTAATCCGCACAGGTTGGGACCAAGGGCTGTGCGGATTATAGAATTTTACAGATTATAGGTCATCTTTTGTTTACATTCTAAGTTTTGGAATTTTCATACATAACAAAATAAAGAGAATACAGAAATTACATAAATTAAGTAAACAGGATTTATTGTTATAAGAATAATAACCTTCTCATTAAAAAATACATCACTTGTTTTTAAATTTGAAATTTCCATGTACAAAACATAAAAAATTGTGAACACAGAAATTTAAATAAAATGCTTACTTTAAATGAAAAGGGGTGAGCTCCTGGATACAAATATTTAACTTCCTTAGAAAAGTAAACAAATTGAAACATTACAAATAAAAGGTATAATAAATTAAACATTTTCTTTTATTAAATTGATCATTTATTTTTAAATTTATTAAACATAGCAACAATGGTTGTTTGTTTTAAGGCTTTTAGTTTATGTTCTGATATTTTGTCTTGAATTCTTTTAATAGTCTTTAGTTCTTGGTCAGTAACAAAACTTTGCTTTTGCAAAAACGTTAAATATTTGTCTCCAAGAGCTAATCCCTCTTCAAGTGCCATTTTATCATCTTCATCATCAGATTCAGTTTCTGATCCATTTTCCTGGGGAGTTAATACAGAGGAAATAATTTCTTCATCGGTCACTTTTCACTTTCAGGGACTTCATCTTCTGAAGCCATCCACTCTACTAAATCCTCTTCAGATGTACCACTGGGAAGAGAAACTGACACTCCTTTAGCAAACTGCAATAATTCAGCTGCTTTTTCCTTAGCGATGGATAGTCGAAATCCTTTAAAACTGGAATCAGCGTCACTTTGGCTGTCAATAAATAGAGTAGCTGGCCACAGATTTTTCCAGCCATTTATTAAGGTTTGCTAAGATATAGCTTGCCAAGCTTCTGCAACTAAGAAAATGCAGTCCTTAATTGTGAATTGCTTCTTGAATTCATCAATTTTATCTGCCGCACAAAGCATTTTTCTCATAAATTCCAGCCTATAGTGGCATTTGAGACTATGAATAATCCCCTGATCCATTGGTTGAATTAAGGAAGTAGTATTGGGGGGCAAAAATACAACAGACACATTATTTTGTGTTACAATTTCTGGATGTGCGGCACAGTTATCGAGCAACAACAAAATTTTGCTGTCAGTAGGTAAACAGATTTTGTTACCATGCTCACGCACCTCTGGAACAAAACTGTTGTTGAACCAATCCAGAGTAAATTCTCTGGTAATCCATGCTTTGGTGTTGCTTTTGTAATGAACGGGGAGTCTTTTTATTCCTTTCAATGCACGGGGGTGGGCACTCTTACCAATTATCATCAGCTTGCATCTGTGCATTCCAGATGCATTACTACAACATACAACTGTAACACGTTCTTTCCCCTCTTTAGTACCAGGCGGTGCTTGTTCGTCACAAGAAGCAAGTGTATTTCTTGGCAAGCAACGCCAAAAAAGTCCCGTTTCGTCCATATTATACACTTGTTCTGGGCTTAAATTTTCATCTTGAATTAAGTTTGAGAATTGATCTATAAAATTTTCTGCAGCCTCAGTGTCAGCAGATAATTTTTCTCCACAAGATTTTAAATACCGAATCCCATGACGCTCCTTAAAACGTGTCATCCAGCCTGATGAAAAATTGCAAGGCTCTTCGACATTTAACTCCTTGTGGAGCATTCTTGCTTTTTCGCATAATAGCGGTCCTGTAATGGGAACGCCTTCATCTCTTCTCTGTTCAAACCATTCATAAATGACTGCATCAAGATTAACGTCCTTCGCACTTCGCATAGTTTTCCTCTTGTAAAGTCCAGCATTACTGTTGCTATTTGCATAGAACTGCAAAATTTTCTGCTTATTTTTTTTTTAATCGTATACAGTTCTCGAACTTATGCCGAATCTGGATGCTAAAAATCGGACTGAGGAGCCGCTTTCCAAACCCTTTATGATTTCCACTTTTTGCAGAATTGTTAGTGTTACGTGTTTGTGCTTCGCAATATTTTCGTTGCTTTTAAGCGACATTTTGTTTTTCTTTTAATTTAAAATTTTATAATTTTAAACTACGTAAATTATGTGACAATGTTAACAACTGCAATTAACGAGCAAGATCCAGACCAGAGCAAAAGCAACACAATGTCGGCCGAAAACAACGTGACAACGTGTCTCGAGTGTTGCCAGAAAGTTTCGAACTAAAATCGCAAGAGGTTGCTAGAAAAGTAGTAAAAGTGACGTCACAGCCATTGGTTGTAATGTTGTAGAAAAATTGCAAAACCTAAAATTTAGAAGTATAATGCTTTCAAAAGTAGCAACATTTGCGAAAAGTCGCAAGATCTGTCAACACTGTTCTAATCACAGATAGCCCCCGATATCTATAAACCATGGATCATAAAAGCAAATGCTCATTCACGGGCACAATCGTAATCGATACCGTTATTGTTAGTTGAAGGAAGAACGTCATGCTGTGACATCATAACATTGCCAGCGAACGGCGTATTGGATTGGACGACACATTGCTCCGAAGTTCGTTATTTACAGGCATGCAATATAAAATTAATGCCTTATTTAAAACGTTTAAAACATAAAATACACATACATTGATAAATATTTCCTTTGAATAAAAATTGGGAAAGTAGTAAAAACTTTTTTCTATCATTTTTATAACAGTAAAAACAAAACAAACTTTACACGCGAAGATGTAAACAAACTTGTTTGTTTACATCTGAAATATATCGCGGATTATAGACGTTCGCGGATTATAGAGTCGCGGATTAGCGGGAGTTGACTGTACTTTTGAAGCCACTATTCTACTATTGTTTAAAACATAGGTTCCCAACCTTTTTTGAACTGGTGCCTCCTTTTCTAGTGAATATTTCAATACCGCCCCTCCCCACTCCAGAGAAATAAGATCATACATAATGCTTGATGAAAACAAGAATTAAATTAAAAAAAAGTACTAATAGATAGAATATTGTTGGAATTGAAACTCTACTGAATTTCTTCTTCATTTAAAAAAGATGAATAAAAGTTTTTTAGAGGTATATTAGAGAGGTATCTCTTTCTCTCAACAGCAAAGTCTCATATCGAAATATGGGAATTTTCGCACACGTGATGGAAATGAATTATCAGAGTGAGTTTTAAGTCTTTTTAAGACTATATTTGGTTAATCTTCCCACGCCCCTCCGTGCCATATCAACGCCTCCTAATTTTCTCTGGGTCTTTTACCACCCCCCTGAAAGCCTCAAACGCCCACAAGGGGGCGTTATCGCCCACGTTGGGAACCTATGGTTTAAAATATACTAGTACTTTTGAAATTAGTTTGAAAATGAATATATTTTGAGATTTATTATTTTAGGTACGATGTTAATTCTAACGATATATTGTAAAGGATTAAAATAGTATTATGTTTTATAAGTTTTATGTAAATATGGCTATAAAAAAATGTTTCTATTTCTGCACACACATACACACATAAAAAAAAAGAAAAAAAATATTTCAGACTTCATTTTTATTACATATTCAGTTCACATGTACAGTGGAATCCAATTGGTATAATTCAGATTACTTTGTAAACACTGCATGAAAATTTTCAAGCAGTGTTTACAAAGGTAAAGTAATTTTGATAATATTGGGTTAAATTATTATGGGAGCTCAACTGCCTTTAGGAAAATATTGAGGGGGTCTAGAACCCTTCCAGGTGCTAAGGAGAGAACCTGAAAGGGTTTTACAGAATGAGTTGCCTCTGTGACTTCTGAAAATGGTACATCAATTACAAATTAATTCTTGATAAATCCTTCAAATTATGTTGAATGAATTAACTTTTTTTGTATTTTACTTTATAAAACAAATATGAATTCTCAAAAATTTACCAACTCTTTTTTGCAAAAATGCAAAAATACCTGATTTTTACAGTTCACAAGAATCATTATTAACTTAAAATGACTGTAATAAACTATCAATAAAACATATTTTTTATTGATTTTTAGTGAAATAGTGTTGGACAGTGTTGGTGGTAATCTATTTCTATGTCAACAGAGTTGCTTTTAGTCATAAAAACTCTTTTTTTTAATTGGTTTCATATGTTACATACAACTCTATTGGCATTTTATAGAATGCCTAGACATTTTATATAATGCTGAAAACTGGCTGACAAAGTATGAAATGATCAAACATTTCATATATTTCTAGACATTCTGTAGAATGTCAAACAAATTGACAAAGAATGAAATAATCTCATTTTGTTTAGAAAAGCGGTAACATATCAAGAAGCAAACTATGCTTGTCATGTAATGTTCCAAACTAAAAGAAAACATCAGTAGGTCAGACCACTGCTGTTTGGGAGCCCCCTTTAAAATATGCTGCCACTGGTACTATGCAAAACTAAAAAAAAGTGCTAGTGTGTCTGTCCATTGCTGTAAGAGCACCTTCAAAAATAGCTGCTGCTGGTCCTATGAATAGAAAAATATCAGTTTTTTGCCATTTAAAGAACTATATGCTACCACTGGTCCTTTGTTAAAAATGCCTTATCATGACCTTTTTTTCATACTTTGCCTAAATAGCATTTGCCATTATATAGAATTCCTTGGTAAAGTATATAATAATTCTCATATTTCATCCTTTGCCAGCCAGTTTTGAGCATTATATAAAATGCCTAGGCATTCTGTACAATGCTGGCTTTTCCTACTTTGGCAGTAACATCGATATTTGGGAGCTGATTTTTACATGTGGCATATTTTTATGAATAGTACATTCTGTAATTAAAAAAGTAAATAAATAAAATAAAAATTGAGAGTTTATATTAAAAGATGCTCTTTGTGTTGTTTTATCTGAAGGTTGTGCTATTCTATCTAAAGAATGAGTAAAGCAATCATTTAAATCTACTATTTCAATAATTTAAAACTATGGCCTGTGGCGTAGCCAAGGGGGGGGGGGTAGGGGGTCATACCTCCCCCATTTCACCAGCCAGCAAATTTTAAGTGTCCATATTAAGTGTCACGGAAGTGGTACTAACAAAAATTTCTCGGTAATGAACAGTACTAACAAAGTACTAATGAATGGCATATGTGAAATCCTCATTCTGTAGTTTGTACGGGCTAGGTAGCTAGTGTGACAGGAAACTTATATTGTCCGTATATCCATAACGGATATGGTACTAACGAAAATCTCTCGGAACTAAACAGTACTAGCAAAGTACTAAGGAACGGCATATGTGAAATCCCCATTCTGTAATTTATATGGGCTAGGTTGCTAATGTGACAGGAAACTTTTATTGTCTGTAAATCCATAATGGATGTGGTACTAACAAAAATCACTCGGTACTAACAAATGGCATATGCGAAATTTACCAACTCCATGGTTTGCCGGCTGACTATTTCACCAGCCAGCAAATTTGAAGTGTCTGTAAATCCATAACGGATGTGGTACTAACAAAAATCTCTCAGTTCTAACCAGTACTAATGAATGGCATATGCAAAATTTACCAACTCCATGGTTTGCCGGCTGGAGAAATGCACCTGCATTTGATTGCTGTGATAATCTGTTGTACTTAGACATGGAATTTAATTCACTCAGAGAATATGTGCATTAGGATGGGTTGAAAAAACAAAAATTCTGTTTTTCAACTCCAAATACCTCGGAAAAGTTTCTAATCTGGGTGAGTAAAAAGTTATCAAAAAAAAGAAAAAAATCAGTTTATATCTTCCGTATGAGCTTAAAGTTTGCTGAAATTTGAAACAATTCACATTTTTACAATATGGATATTTTTGAATTAGCCTGTTTCTGAATGTAATCTCTTAAATTCTATGTATTCAAACCACACAAACTAATGCTCAAACTCCTTTAAATCCATCAGCTATTTCCAGTCTCACATTCCCTACAAATATAATAAGATTTTGATAAAAATTTACATACAATGATAGATTATAGTGGAAGGTAAAAAGATAATAATTTACAGTGGAAGGTAAAAAGATAATAATTTACAAAGTATTTTTCTTTATTGATTACAAATTTAAAATCCAATTATTTTAGAACGTTAGCAATATTTGTAAAGAGATTTTTTTTCTTTTCCTTTTTAATTGATCAAACTACGTTTTTATGTGAACAGTTGTAAAATGCAAGAAAATCATGTTGTGTGAACACAATTAAATATCTCCGCTTTCATTCATTTTGACAGCATAGTCATTCTTATAAAACCATCTCTAGACTCAGCTCTACAAACTTTTTGTCAGAATTCTGTCATAAGTTTACACATCTTTAACATCCTGTGTGTGAACTGAGAATTAGTAATATTTGAATAAACAGAGATCTTATTTTTTTAATTAATAAAACTAAATTTTTATCTGAACAGTGGTAAATCCATGAAAATCTTAGACAATTGAATATGTCTGTTTTCATTCATTCTTAGCTTAAAATACTTTGAAATCTGATCTATGGGTGCACATCTTTCAACATTCTGTTTGTGAACTTAGGGTGGTCTGAAAGGACATGCATTATTTGGGATTAAATATATATATATATATAGTCAAATGAGTTCCTCAGAAGTGTAAGTTTTTGCTGGAAATTTCAAAATTAAGTAAAAAGAAAATATGTACATAGCTTCTCTACAAAACTAGTTTATGTATATGGTAAAATATCTATGTAACAAATTGCAAAGGACCAAATTCATAATTTTGAGAAATTCATTGAAGGGAAATTTCACTCTAACTGAATTTGTAATATATTATTTATTTTTAATAGAAATATTTTACTATTAAAAATAGTAAAAGTTTGTTGCAACAAGATTTTACTATATACAGAAAAATAAAATACATGAATCCAAAATTTTGATTAAAAAAACCCTTTCTGTGCAACAGTATTTCTTAAACAGTGCCATAAAAAATATCTCATTGCCTTAGCTTATAATTAACTACACTATTCCTCCTCTACAATAACTAAAATTCAAAATGCTGCCTGTTTCTAGATTTTTTTTTTTCTTCTGGGGAAGGTTATCTGTATATGTTTCAATGAAATGCTTAGATAAAATATCTTACTTATTCCGTAACCTATAATTTATTTATTGTAATGTTGTGTATTTATTATTTCAGTAAATAATGCTATTTTAAAATTTTATTTTATAACCCATAATTGTAATATTATTTCTCTTCATATATATTTACTTGTAATTTTACTTATTATATAACTGTAATATTATTTCATAATTTTTCATTTTTACTGCAATACTGTTATAATGTTTTATTTTGTTTCCTTCCAGAAAATATTTCGGATGAATTTTTTATTTGCAGTTAAGTTTTTATATATTTGTAAGAATAGAACTTAAATATCTGAGTCTTGTAATTTTTAGATTTTTAATTATTTGAGATAAAAATGTTTTATATTGTTTATTGAATTTCCTATATTTTGCATTGTTTAATTCCTTTTATTTATTTATTATTAATTTCTTTTGCTCTTTTACATCTCACAAAATGCAAATTATTTTTACTAATGCTTCATTGCTTAAAAGAAAATTACTTTTTAATAATTGTTTTGCATGATTTGCCATTAAAATGCATATTAACATTCTAAATTTGACTAATAATATATCATTTGTATTGCATGTTTCTGTGTCTACACCTGCCTTGCATGTTTCAGGATTATGTTGTAAGTTTACCTCATGAAATGCATTTTACGCTTTATCATTAATAGAAATTAATTTCAGATCAGTAGCAACTTATGAAATGTAAAATGACTAAACCAAGCTGTGTTTTTTTTTTTCAATCTGATGTTTCTTATTTACGGATTTAATTTCTCTTATTTTTATTTATTTATTAATTGTGTTACTGCATCAATTAGACATGTCTATTGTATGACTTAGAAGCTTGCAACACTTGTCAGAAACTACAGCAGGTTTTTCATTAGTGAGTAGAAGCCTACTACATTACACAATTTTCTATTTAACTGTTTTGTTCAAATATACAAGAGTTCCTCTGGCCTAACATTCTAGTAGTCAACAGGCCATTATTGTATAAGTAAAACTTGAAACATTTTCAAAAAATTCTCAAGAAATACCTGACAAATTATTCTGTAATTTTAGTTAAAAAACATTTAGAAATTACTATTAAAAGGGCTGTTAAAAACTATATACATACCTGCCAACTTGTACAGTTTGGCTGTACAATGTACAGATTTTAGCTTAGCTGTACGGTTATACGGCCGCAAGGCAAAATTGTACGATTTTTTGGCAAAGTTTAGGCTAATGTGATTTTATTTACTATGTTTCAAAATTTAGTGGTTTTGTGGAGTATTTTAAAATTTAAATCACCAATTGACGTTACGTTGAACGTAAAAACACTAGATTGTTTTATTTCCCATATTTATGCTAACTCCCCCCTCCCCTACCTTTTCTGCCTTCTTCCACTGATACGCTGTGTTAACCAGAGAAAAAACTGCGTAGAGGGAAAACAGGAATTATCTCCGATGCTGCGAAAGCTATGATTGGCTCACAGATTTTTTTTTTCCCTCCCATCCGTGGCTTGGCTTGTGGCATGTTAGGAGAAGTGGGATGGGAGCGTTCGTAATCGATATGCCGAATGTCCATGTTTTGGCAAATTTTGCTGCTGTGCATGCACGGAGGTGGATGTGCATTCGTTTAGAAATATCTCCCTCCCAATACCGCTTGGCTCCTATCCATAAGCGCAAGAACAACTTTCAATCACAAACAAACGTTGCTCATGCACATGTTAATGAAATTGTCCAGTGTAGTTTGAAGTTGTGAAATATTAATTTGAAATGTCGAAAATTAAAAATAAACAATATAATAAAGTTTTCCTTGATTCTTACACAAAGGAATATCCGTGTATCGTCAAATCACGAAGGGGATGCAATTTTGCTTTTTGCTCCGTGTATAGGACCGACATCAAAATTGCGTATCAAACATGAATAATCTTACTAAGTATCAAACATAAATAATCTTGCAGACAAATAATTTTCAGTTGTTGTTCTTGTGTGTGATTATGGCAACGCTAGACTAGGGCGATCTGCCAAGGGGGTGCCTTGGTAGGAGGACTTTCTAAGGGGTTCTAACACGTATTCATGTTACATCTGGAGAAAACCTACCAAAACTCCAGATCGAAAGCCGCACGATGGGACCCGAACCCGGGACCTTCATACTTTAGCCATCTACCATTTTCAGTGGCAGAACTGCTTGTGCCATGGTGAGGCCAAATCATTTTCAGATATAGTTTATTTTTTAAATTTTATTTCCAAATATGTGCTCACATGAAGTATGTGGAAATGATGTTTGCAAGCCAGTAGATGAAGTCAGGGATGAGCTTCAATCTCAGTTTTGCAATTTGCAAATTGATAATTTGCCTGAGTTCAATCAGAAGAAAGAATGGACAAAAAATGTGTTAAAAATTGAGATTGAGAAAATTAACAGCTGCTAGTGCAGGGATCGGAGCCGGTCACTAAAAGTAACTTTTTTTCAGCAAAGTCACTAAGGTCCATATTTTTATGAAAAAGTTACTAATTTGTCACTATTTTGAGTAAAAAGCCACTTTTTCAAGAAAAAAGTTCGATAGTCGCGTATTATTCTGACGCACATTTTTGCCACTATGGAAAACGTATAGGAAAAAGGAACTGTAAAGTATGCTTGAAATGAAACAAAGAGCTGGAAACGGTTGCCGTCTAAGCAAATTGCCCTATTTCATTGGTTGTGCTGTGGCCAATCGTGAATGAAACACTATGACATTATACATTCAAAGAAGTCTATCCTCTCTTGGAATGCACGTGGAAGAAAGACCTAAGTGTACTTTTTTTTTCCCAATATTTTATATGTACTATTTTAAAAATATCAAACAGGGATGATAATCTTCCGTGGAATTGCATGTTTTAGTTATTTTCTCACATTTTATTTTATTTATTTAAGAATAATATGTGATGTGGACTCTCATAATTGCAGCTGCCAATTTCAGTTCGGGAAAAAAAAAAAGCACAGTGTTAAAGATATTTTTGAAGGCTCTTTCCCTGCCTTAGCATTTGCAATAATGAGAAATTTTGTTTTATTTTAGCATTAGAAATGTTTCACAATATGGGTCCCCCATAAAAATAATTTTAAGGGCAAATGCAATGAAAGACCCGTTCTTGGAAGCAATACTGTTCATAGAACAGAAGTTTTTTTTTCGTTGCTTCTTTTCAGTGATGAATTTGCCGGTATCCAATGATTGCGCAAAGCTAGTTCCCAGCGGAGCATTCGAATACTCGCCAGGGAAACACCACTGATCACAGGAGTAGTCTTCTTCGTTGCATCTTTTCAAGTGAACAGGGCCCGACCAGTGGCCTAGGCATAGCTCTTTGAACTGGGAGACGGAAGGTGCCTGATTCAAAACCAGGTCGCGTCTGCCCACCTAACCGTTCGGAGTTTTCCGTGGTTTCCTCCGAATCTTAGCATAAGTACGGGTTAAGACCCCTTTAAAAGACCCCCACGGAGGGCACCCCATCCATAGGCCTAGATCCCTCGTGCAGATAATTGGCCTTAAACCCACAACAACATCAAGCGAACTGGTTAAACAGTGTGCTAAACTTCCTGACAATTCGCAGACTCTTAGATTTAAGTGTACTCTGAAAAGGGTGGCCGCACCTTTCACCTTTGAATGAGCAATGGCATGTGTGCTCTCCCTAAATAACATTTAATTGATGTTGAGGTGCCGCCTTTGTGTTCCGGGGGCATTTGTTGACAAACTTGCATGTGGGTCAAGAAGGAAGATCGGATAACATCTTTTCCAAAGTAATTTGGTTTTCACGTTTACCTAATAGCACAACACAGGAATGTATTTAACAGCATTTCCTTATATAAGCTAACCATTAATTGGAATTTTATCATTATTATGCAATTGCAAAGGCGTATATAGGTTTTTCAGTGCCCGGGGACAACTAAAAATTTTGCGCCCCCTCCTACTTTCTGAAATACAACTGGGAAAAGTTTTATAAGCAATTTGGAGCTCCTTGTGTGCTGCGCCCAGGGACGCAGTCTGTTTTACACTAAGTCTGCCTTTGATTTTATGAAATTGCTTAAAATGCTCTTTTTGAATAATGATAGCCTATTTTTCCTTACTGAATTTTCTCTATCTAAAGTTAATTACTAACTATTTACTTATAAATTAATTTGTTTCGTGGGTAAAATTTAATTATAAAAATTATCTGCTACAACAAGGATCGATGCAGATGAAAATTGCTTCTGTTTTGCGACCCTTCACAAAATTACAATTGATTAAAACGGCCCCTTCACAAAAATATAATCGATTAAAACGGTCCCTCATTCGTATTTTACCCTATATTTTAATTTTTTTATCAATTATTTTAACAAAAAAGTGACTTTTGTTATAAATTGGAAGGAAAATTTACAAAAATAAGTGTTGTACTTCATAAAATTGAGCATTGAAATTCACAAAAATAAGCAATTTTCACAAAAATGGGACCCTGAAAAAAATTCCTTGATCGACCCCTGCACACGCAGAAATCTTTTGATGGCTAAATTTGAGCTCACGCACTTGTACTCCTGTTTCATCTTGTGCTTTCTCATCCCTGGTTAAATATTGTATTTAATTAATGCTATGGTTAAAATTCTGAGATTCATTAGAAAGACATTATTTTTCAATGTGTTCAAATAATAGCAGTGGCGCAACAACTGCGGCAAATGAAATGCCTTGATACATATTGATGCAAAAAGCATACTTTTCAAAAATTCTGCTCCCAAATCTGTGCTTCCAAAAAAAAAGATGCACATGTTATCACAGTAAAATTAAAACAAAAATGCTTAATGGTTTTAGAATTTTCTCGCTTCCCCACCTCTTTCTTCGAAGTACTTTATTTCATAGATTCGTGTAAATCAAACATCGAATATAATGAAAACCACTCCAAAATAAAAAACCACTCTGGTTACTCAAAGTATCCCACCATTGAAAGTTTTTTAAAATGTGTTTAACTATACAGTCGAGAGCCAAAAATCCGCCGACCTAAAATCTGCAAACGTCCGAAATCCGCACACCTTCTCTGATGTAAATAATGAAATTCGAAGTCATGCACCAGTGATGAAATTGTTGAAAAGTGTCTTGAATCCAAATAAATATGATTCTGATGATGAAAACTTGGGTGGTAATAATAATAAAATTCATTTGATTAAAGTTTAAAGTTAGGAGAAGAATACCTTAAATTTTTAGAACAGCAAAGTTCTGTAACAAAACAAGAATTAATGATAATATACATTTTGCAAAAATAAATAATGAAAAGAAAGAAAAAAAAAGTAGAAAAAAATAATATTTTAAAACAAATCACCATAGATCATGCTTTCAAAATTAGAAAAAGGAAATTTTGAAACCATTTACTTTGCTAGTCTTCATGTAACTTTTTCTTTTTTTTCTCTCATTCTTTTATATTTAATGTGAAAATATAAGTGAAATACTTTTGACTGTTTTTATTTCATTGTAATTGTATTCTACTTTTTTAAAATCAGAAATGTAATGATTTATCTTTTTTGGCCCGAAATCCGCAAAATCCTAAAATCCGCACAAGCCATGGTCCCGAGCTGTGTGGATTTCTGGCTCTCTACTGTATATCATGATAGTGCAGATGTTGAGAGAGGATTTTCTCTTTCATCAAGAATCCTAACAGGGGAGAGAGCTGCCATGAATGAATGAACTTTAAATGCAAGATTAAATGTTATAGATTGTTTAAAATTGTTTGATAACAACCCCTCTAATGTACCAATTACAAAAGAGCTGCTGAATTCAGCCCAAAATGCTCATCACAGCTATACACTGTACTGTGAAGAGCAGAAAAGAAAAGAAAGTGAAAGAAAAAAGTAGTAAAGAAAAAGAAGAGAGATGCAGAAGAAGCAGAAAATAAAATTAAAGCAAAAAGGATAAAAGCTGATTTAGATGATTTAAAACATGATTTAAAAGAAGCTCGAAAAAAAATACCAAGGAAAAAAAGTCGGAGAAAATTATTTGAGGAAGCCAGTAAGAGTCTAAAACCAATAACCTCAAAAGGTAACACTCAGGAAATTCGTTTGACTCAAGGAATGATGGAAGGTGTTGAGAACCTAAAGTGTGAAGAAATACAACTTGAAAAATAAGTTTTAAACCTTGAAAAGAGTATCGAGAAGAAGACATCCAGCCTAATTTCAAAATTTGTAAAGGAAAAATGAAATTTGAGTAGAGAATAATGCCAAGACCAAAATTATATTCAGCGTTGTATTTTTATTATTATTTTGAATGCAAAATACTAGACTAAATAAAATACTAAGAATTTTTAGTTCAAACTAAAATTTTTTATTTCTTTTAATTTCAACTTTACCACCAAAGCCTTCCATCTATGTAGTATTTTTTTTAATTGCAAAATGAGCAATTAAACTAAATTTTTTATTTTAATGTCTAAAAAAATTGTATTGATTAACAAAAGCACTCAAAATAACTGTTATTTAAAACATTAAAACTTTGCACACACAAAAAAAATAATAAAAAATATCACCTTAGTTGTTATTTGTTATTTGTTGGACCATATAGCTGTTTCAATCGAAAAAATTTCAATCTTCAGTAGAAATACAAGTCCTTCACAGTCCAGTCTCTTCTAGACTGTAAATGAAAATATATCTACAGAGAAGAAGCTCGAAATTTGTTTGATCGAAACAGCTATATGGCCTGACTTTTTTATCATTTTATTTTTAGTATTGTTTGTAAAATATACTTCTAACAAACCAAGCTTCACATATTCATTCTTTTTTCACATATAACGTATACTTAAAAAAAATTTCTTGTGTAGTCACTTTTTTTTTTCAAAAATAGTCACTAAATCAACTTTTTTTGAGGGAACGAGTGGCTCTGACCCCTGTGCTAGTGGGAAATTTAAATATGACCAAATATCAAATGTTATGCTAAGCATATTGATTATACCGCACAGTAATGCTGCCTGTGAACGTTTGTTTAGCAGTGTTAAGAAAAATAGAACACAATTTCGTAGTTTTTTGTCTAATGAAACTTTGAAAGACATTTTAATTGCAAAAAGTAAACTCAAAGGCCATTGCTATGAGCAAGACTTTGATAAGGATTTTTTAAAAGCAGCCAAATCAGCTACTTATGAACATTTTCACTCTAAAGATACCCAATAAATGCCCTCCTTTCCTATATGTGCATATGTATTAAAAATAGTGTACTAAATCTGAATAGTAATTTTAAAAATTGTGTTTGATTACATTTTATCTTTAGTAGGTATATTTATTGCGTTACTGTGTGACACCGTGGTATTGTAAGATTTTCAAAAGTTGCATGTTGGCAGGTATGTATATGGTGATGGAGTGGAACACAACCATCCTCAGGTCACCCAACTGCCAGTGTTTGGCCTTTTCTGCATTTTCGATCTCAATGAGGGTGCTCCATATGTTGCCAAAGAATGCATACATCATATTGCTGACAGTGCCATATGTCGTTAATATTTCCAAAGATTCACAAAAAAAGGCTTTTATCCTGTAACATAGGTCATGTAGGGAATATGTTTGAACTTATACTTTCCAAAACAATGGAATTTCAGTTATTAGAGTATATGTATTTTAAAGATTGGTATCAAATTGAATATTGATAATTAAAAAAAATATTTCTAATATGATTTCCTATAACTTTCTTATTAATAAACTGAGAATTTTTAACACTATGCCTAACAAGCTTTCTAATATGAATAATTGCATGCTTATACGAATGATTACTTATATTGCTTTTGTATGGTTATTCTTATTTTGTAATATTTTTATGTAGCTGAGGTTTCACTTTCACATATGTACCTGTTTCTTAATAAAGTTATGTAATTTCCATTTAAAAAAAATCAGACTCACTGCTAATAAATGTTATTTGTGCTTATTAAGTAAGTGTTTGCATTTCATGCACAAAACTGTTTTCTGTGATGAATAATATAAAAATTTTTAAAAAAGCAAGTCAACATATTCTGTTAAAAAATTGACTATTTATGGAAAAAATATGAGAAATTTAGCTAAATAAACTTAGAATATATAAGAATTTTTCACTGAAATAGGAATTTTAGTAAATGATCTGCCTTTTTGTAAGTGAAATTCTTGCAATAATTACATTTAAAATCATTTTCTATTTTCACTTGCATAAATGGAAATCTTGAAGGTGACATCAGCAGGGTGTCCACCAACAACTGAGGAGACTTCTGCTTTTAAAGATGAGCAACTTGGGATAGTTTTATAATTAAAAAATGCCATTTCCATACTATTTTTAAGTAATCATCAACTTTTTCTTTACTAAGGCAACTTATTTGGTGATTGCAAAAAGAAAAGTTTTGTTCTTTATTTCTCTTTCTTTTGCAAGCTTTATCCATTGTCAGAGTGACTTCTTGAAGCTTCCCTAGGTCTGTCTTTTTGGTTGTTACTGCTATGCTAGAGGACCAAACCGTGAGTTACTGATCAAGATGCATGCTTAGATTCATCAAAAGTATTGTGCATGTGAAAGAACTAGAAAATATAATATAGAAATTTTTATTAAAAATCTGATTTTTCTTTTTACTTAATAATGTCACTAGAAAATTTATTAAGCTACTTATATGCAACCAGTTTATGAAGTATGAGAAGTGTGATTATATATGTAAGAGATAGAAAGAAATATAATGAACAAATAAATAGAAGAAATAGTTTGATTATTTTCTAATGTGCATTTAAAAAAAAAATGTGACAATGTTAGTAATGTATTTTTTAACTAACTTTTCGGAAAGCACTACTATTTTGGCTACTAAAATTAAGAAAAATCTGATTAATTTTTCTTTTTACTTAATAATGTCACTAGAAAATTTATTAAGCTACTTATATACAACCAGTTTATGAAGTATGAGAAGTGTGATTATATATGTAAGAGATAGGAAGAAATATAATGAACAAATAAATAGAAAAAATAATTTGATTATTTTCTCTTGTGTATTAAAAAAAAAAAAAATGTTACAATGTTAGTAATGTATTTTTTAACTAACTTTTCACAAAACACTACTATTTTGGCTACTAAAATTAAGAAAAAGTATACTATTTTGACGACTTTTGTTTGTGAGGCTGCTAATGATACTATTTTTGTTTTCTGACAATGGTGGACATCCTGTATCAGCATATTTAAAATGTATAAAAATGCATTCAGCCTCTGAGAAGGCTCAGAATTATAATTACAAATCAGCTGTATTTTTGATACAGTATGATTTTAATTCAAAGTTTTTTCTGAAATAGATGTCAGCTTTTTCAAATAACAATTTCCTAAAAATTTGTAATGAATTTATCACATGCATTTTTAGAAAATTCTCTTATAAATTATTGTAAATAGCAACTAATTTACAAATAAGAATGAAAATTATAAGCACTAAGAAACTGATTCCAATGTATACTGCAGTTGCATGATTTTGTGAATGTTAGTTTAAAGCAATAAGGTTCATAAATAGGCCTTTTCAGTTATCATTTGTTTCTCCTTATGTGTTTGTTAGAAGAAAAGAACCTTGCATGACTAGTTTCTTAGAGATTGCTTTCTCCTTTTGTAAGTTTGATCCCTTAAGAACATTTTCTTTTTGTTCAATTAAAAACAAGACTCATAGAATAATTGAAAAAAATATTTAGCAAGTATTTTGACACATCTAGAAAAATTTGAGCCATTTCGACCAAGGCTTTTAAATTATTAACACATTTCAATTTTAATGTGTCAGTAACTTTTTAGTTAAAATTTATTTGCTGACTTTTTACTGAAGTACTTTATATTTAAATCTAAGTAATGTCTTCTGATGACAAAGTGATTTTAATATTGTGTGTTTTATCAAATTGTAAACTACTAGTATTCATTGCTGTGTTTATATATACCTTTTATAGTCTGATGAAGTTTATTTGGAAGCACCACTCCAAAACATAACATATGCTCCTATGTGTTTAGAAAAAGTTTCTTTAGAACCTTCTGTAAATTTTACATCTCGTCAACTAAATTCTGTTGAAGATAAAAATGGGTAATGTTATTTTTAATTATCTTCTCTTTACACATTTTGCATATAGGTTTGAAATGTCAATATTTCTTAAATTTCTAGTTTAGTATATTTTTAAGGAATGTATCCATTTTAGTGCACTTCTAGTTCTAATAATCATGTAAAGTGTTTTGGAATTTTCTTTAAAATTAAGATTTTTATTTATTTTTATGCAAGCGGACTCCTTAAGGCACATTTTAAAACATTGTGGAACTAGTTATATGTTTCTGATTTCTATACTAATCATGAATTTGAGATTATTTTTATAGACCTGAGATTATCTGAACTCAAAATCTTTTGCCTGATAACAGTTTGAGTGTGGGATTTTATCCATTTTTGGCCAAAGGTGTATAATTACACTATTTCAATAAATATTTTTTTTTAACAGTGACATATATTTTCCTCTAATTTTATTTTTCTGCTGCTTTTAAGGGTTTTGAAGAAATTTATAAAATATTAGTAATTCAACTGGAGTAAACACTTTGTTAAGAAATTTTCAAAATATGCTAGTTTTTTCAACGTGAAACGGTTATTGACAAATTCGATGTTTTGAAAGTGTGTAATTATTCCACTTGAGATTAATCATTTGTTTCTATAATGGATTAAAGTTGCAAGTTGTGAAAATAAAATAAAATTAAAACGAATGTCATAAACAAACTTAAAATTTTTTATGTAAATTTAATGGTGCATTAACACACCATTGGGCGAATGCATGAAAGATAGGCAAAAATTGAAAATCCACTTTTTATGCAAGGTTTCAGAGTTTTATTGCAAATTTTTTGTAATTTCTTTTAGATTTATTTAATAGATGGCACCACATGAGTTTGCACTGATTTACTTTCACTGTAGTGTCTATCAAGAAAGGCACATGTACTTAAGATGTGTGTGTGTGTTATAGAAATTACATATGATTCAATATTTTCCAGTTACAAGTAAGTTATTCTTATTAATTTTCTTAGGATTTTTTTTAATGTGTTTATGTGTAAATAATAACAGTATCTGAAATTTAGCTTACATATTGAGTTAATATTTATTATTTTTTTAGATGGCTACAAGACGACGAGCTAAGCCTTAGACAATTAAGGAAGCTCTGGCGATTCTGTTTGAGGAATCTGATGATGATAATGATCCTGACGATATATTAGTTGATGCTGTGTATATTCCTCCTGATGTAGATAGTGCCACGACGAAGATTTGGATGATAACGTTCTAGCTGATCAACCGTTAGAAAAAGATATTTTGGGAACTTTTGTATTGCATACAAAAACTGATATTGCAAATGAAATGTTAAATGAGGAATTAGAAAATGATGAATGTAAAGATTTCCATATACCTCCAAAAAAATAAATAAAGGTGATCAGCCAAATTAAACAAATATCAATGAACAAGAAGTGTAGAAAAACGACTACTAAAGATAATAAGAAGCAAAAGAATCAAAAGTATTGCCTAAATGGGGAAAAAACTATTCATCCAATGTATTCTACTTTACAATCATCTAATGAAAAGATTAATCTGAAATGCTGATTCAAAAGCTTGAGGGTAAATCCCCAATAGAAATATTTGATTTGTTTATGAATGAAGAAATTCTTAGTGAAATAGTTGCTTTTCAAAAAAACATTCTTATGACAACAATCAGCATGATTTCGAGTTTTCTACAACCGATTTAAAAAGACTTTTAGGTATACTAATTCTTTCTGGGTGTCATACACTTCCTCAAACAGATATGTATTGGTCTTTGAGGATAAAGGACTGCCAATAATTCGGAAATGCATTAGCCGAAACAGATTTAACCCGTGAGCACACGCGCTGGGTCCAAAAGACCCAGCTGCAAGATTTTCAAGAAAAAATTCTAAATTTTGGAGGAATATAGTTAGATTTGTGCCAATAAAGTTTCCTAACATTATCATAAAAAATTCGCCCAGTAAAATTTTTAATCTCCACTTATATTTTGACGGAAAAAAAATTTGTCAAAGGAAAATAAAAGCCTATTATATACTACTAATAAAAGAAAAATAAAAAGCATACCCTTACTCTGTAATTATTCTTTATTATTTCTTTTAAAATTTCTTAGTTATAAGTAAGTATCACTGAGAAAATATTGAACAAAAATTAGCAGCACATAGAACAAAGCGTGATCGTGTACTCTACACATAAGTACTTTTCGCATTTCTCGCAACACGTTTTCGTTTTTCTGTCTGTTTTAGGTGGGCAAATACTGCACCTTCTTCTTGTTTTCGATTTTTCTTTTTTTGAAGGGGGCCATCAATATTTTACGGATCATCATTAAGTTTGGCTTTTAGTTCTTTTGGAATACAAGGCAGAGAAGCCCAAAATTTTAGTTGTTCTTTTATGAGGCTAAACCCAAGATGTTTTAGATAGAGACGCCTGTTTTTGTATTAAACTGGAGGACTTTTAGAAGACAAAAGGAGAATCCTTGCATTTTTTGCGGCAGTATTCAGAACAGAAAAAAAAAACTGCCATAAGCCACCTTTTAGAAATTCTGGATGTCGAATATGACGCTGACATTTCATCCACCACACCTACGGCACCTTTCATGAGATTATAAAAAGTCACAATTTTGGGCTTCTTGTGCTCCTCTGTTTCAACATCGATTGCATGGTCATGATGCATAGTGGACAATAAGTTGACACATTTGTTCTTCTTTGGAATGTACAATACTAAAGTCGTATCATTTTGGAAACCAAAAGTTGACGAATGCACCTCTCGGTTCTTGCCATAATCAGGAAACCAAAGAAGAACAAATGTGTTAACTGTGGGTAACTCTTTTTTGTTCTTTCTAATTGTCCCGACAATAGTTATCTTTTTTCTTAGAAGATGTTTTGCCAGATTTTAACTAGTATACCAATTATCTATGGAAATGTTTCTACCAGATCCATATAGTTTTTCGCATAGTCTTTTTACAATTTTGTCGGGTGTGTTTTTCACATTATTCAGGCCTTCTGTTTGCAAACCTGCATAGATATCTAAATTCCAAGTGAATAAAGTTCTTGAATCAACTAATGGAAAAACTTTTATCCCATACTTTGTAGGTTTGTTGGGTATATATTGCCTGAAAGAGCATCATCTTTGGAATGCTTAGAGTTTTTCATTGCTTGTTATATATTCTCCCAACGTGTAATATTTCTGGCAGTTGTTTACAAAATCTTCAAAAAATTCTCTTATCGTTGCAAGTTTATCTGTTTCTTTTCTAAAATCACGTGTTCCAATATCATCGAAATGCGAACATCTTGATAAAAAAGAGGAAACATTTATAGGACATGGTTTTATGAAAAATATCCATTCCGGTTCCCTCTGAGGCCCCAAGTCCCGCATATTTACATGAGATGACTTATGAAGACCACATATATATAAAAGCCCTATAAAGGCTCGAATTTCCATTATAGTTGTCAAACGGCTATCCTTCTCTCTTTGAAATTTATCAGAAATTGAGGTAATGTAAATATTTGTATAATTGACAACATTTTGCAGCATTCCTACACTTATCAAAAGTTCCCGTTAATCATTTGGAGTTTGTGCATTTTTTGCCTCACCAATGTTCCCAGGCAATTTAGTAATAATGTTATGAGCAGGTGTTCTAACTCTAGCCTTAGGCTTTTCTTTTGACCATTTAGTCTGTTTGTCTTTACCAATGAAGTAATTTCCTCCACTGTCCTTTTCACATTCTGAATTGGTATCATGCGAACTAAAACATTCATTATCACTTTCTTCATCATTTCCTTCAAGGGATTCTTCACCCGTTGATACCTCTTCTAATAATTTTTGCAAATGCAACATTTCATCCTTGTATGATAAATAACGTGACATCTTTGATGTTTTCTGTATTATCACAAATGAATTGGGAACAGTAACACGAACAAGCGCGCTAGGTCAAAAAGACACTATCCAAACAAAAGCAAGACTACGAATGAAATTTCAGGCAAAAAACTGCGGGACCATAAAGAGAGTGACCTTGGACGAGGCTACCGTGGACTTAAACCACTTCCGTAAAATAGTGGTGTCTAGGAGAAAGTTTGTTTCAGTGGACAGGTCCATTGGACCCAGTGCGCGCTCGCGGGTTAAAAGCATAAAGCAAAATATCCATTTGTTGGATAACACCTGCTCCTGCCTTGATAAAACACACAAATTTATTTAATTACACCCTTTTTTATGTACATAAATCAAAAGCATCTACAATCTGGAATATTTTCTCAACATTTGTCATTGGAAGGCATTCATCAAAAGTGTTTATAAATGGGAAGCCAGTAAAGTTTGGATTCAAACTTTGGTGTTTGTGCTCATCTGAGGGATACCTTTTCCAATTCATTCCTTATGGAGGTGCTGCGACTGGTAGTGTTCTACTTAATATGCCATTAGGAACATGTGTTGCTTTGAAGTTACTTAGCATTGTTCCAAAGCCTGAAATGCATAAAATTTATTTTGATTACTTTTTCTCTTCTTTCAGTTTATTCGAAATTTCGAAAGAAAAGGGTTTCCTCACATCTGGAGCAGTTCGCAAAATTGCATACCAGGTTTTATATTGGATGATTCTTTTGTATGAAAATCTTCGTAGATGATTCTTTTGTATGAAAATCTTCGTAGTTCCTACAATTTTAGCATTCAACAGGGATGCAGGAACATGCATTATTAAGTAGAACAACAGTGCTGTGGTAACAATTGTTACTAATAATGGAACCATTTTACCCCTTGTAAATGCCGAACGATACAATCGAAACAAAAGAAAGGAAATTATGATTTCACAACCCAATGTTATTTTGGATTACATTAAGCATATGGGAGGTGTTGACCTACATGACAAAAGCATAGCTAATTACCACATAAAGATTCAAGGTAAAAAATGATGGTGGCCATTATTTATAGCATTGATAGCATTATAGTAAATTCATGGAAATTGCATAGAATTTCTACTAACACAAAAATGTCTCTTATAGACTTTAGATCTTAAAATTTATAAATAGTGATTGCCCTATTAAAATCTGAAAGCAAGAACAATCTATCTGGTGAAAATACTTTACTTATGATGCATCCTGATAAAGGTCATCCATCATCCACAGCTCTACTGAAAGAAATACAGGCTGATAAAATTGGACATACCATAAGTGAATATGGAAAAAGAGTCCATAGACGATGTAAAATGTGTAAAAACCACCTAATATATTTGTGTCTCAAATGCCAAGTCCATTTGCATTTGAAAGTTTCCATAATGAAAAATAAAAATTTGATTATAATACAATTGTTCAACTAAATGATTTGTTCATTGATTTGGCTAATAGTGCATATACACACCATTTTATTTCTTACATAAAATGTTATTTTTCATGCATGAAACTTTTTTTGTGCCGTAATGAGTGTAATTTAAGCATATTTCAGTGAAAATAATACCATATTTTATAAAATTTCTATGCTTTACCTGAAATGGGTTAAGCTGAACAAAAGAAATGGACAATTTATATTGATTTTTTGTTTGTTTTTGTTTTCAGAAAATAATAGATGCATTTTGCAGTAACTTTTATGATGAAAAGAATAGTTTGCTTACTTAAGTAATGAGCATGCTTGAACTCCCACTTAAGTGATGATTTATTCCTAAATGCATTTTATGGGCAACGACAATTTTATATTAAAAAAATACCCCTTTCATTACTTTCTATCATAAAAAAACTGGTTACAATTTGCAAGTAGTATAAAATATTTTACTTGTATTTTTTGAAAAATATAAGTGTTGTCACAGTTATATAAATGTTTGTTTAAAAGCTTATATATATTTTTTATGCTTTGCATGCAATGACTTTATTGTAATTTTTTAAAAATTAGTTTGAAAAGTATGACAAAGTAACTGAATTTTTTCTTGAAATAAATAGATAAAAGTACAACTTAATTTGATTTATTTATTTGTCTGAAGTATATGTAAAGCAAAGGGATTTTAATTCTGCAATTTTGTTTCTTAATATAGTATAATTATTAAAAAAAATTAACATTTCTTAGTTACTAAAAAATATCCTGAATAAGTTAATAGGTCTTCCAACTGTTGAAGATATTTTGTTATTAAATAAAACAAAAGATTATCTGCAAGAAAAATATTCTTTTGAAGTATATTTGCAATATTAATTTGTTTGCTCTTTGATCCAAAATCTTCAAGTTCCTTTGCAAGAATGTGCAATTTTCAACAAATTTAAAAAAAAAAAATTAGTTTATAGTTTTTGTAGTAATAGCTTAAACAAGCTTTTATGTGTGTTTGTTGATTTGATTCATCAGAGATATTGCTAAACCATTCCATGATTTTGAAAAGAAATGGAGACTAATTTGCTAAAACCTTAGATTTATTAAAAAGTTTAAAGTACCTAAAATCCTTTTTTAAAATAGCACTTTCAGAAGCCACCCCACCACCATACTCAGTCTTGCTGTTGTGCACTAATCTTCTGTTTAGAATGGCTTTCTAACGTGTACCTATTAGAGCGTGCGTGGTATCATGGATGGTAGAGCTTCTATTTTCAATGTGTAACCTTGGTTTCAGTTGTCAGCCAGTTTTTTTATTTCTTTGAAATTAATATTTATGGGTCTATTTCGGGTTATTCTTGAAAGTGCAGTACTTAATTTATTGTATTTGATATCAACTATATGTTCTTTCTTTCTCTTTTATTTTCCTTTTTGTAACACCTACATAATAGCCTGGCTCTTTAGAATCTTTGAACGTTAAATTTATTTTATAAATTCCTGCTGTTTTTTTTTTCTTTTTCAATTTGGTCTTTGTCATTACGGATACGTTTGAATCCATTTTTATTATGTTTGATCTCTTTTAGCTGCTTTGTTAGAGATCTTAATAGCAGCTCCCCTGCAGTAAGGAATGGCTTAGGTGTATTTCGGCTTTGTTTTCTGTATCTTCAGAGTGTTCAAGTTTCTTTAGTCTATTTTTATATAAGTTTCCTAACAAGGTCCTTAGGGTATCCTACATTTTCACCTGCATTGTCTTTTAATAAAATTTAATTCTACAAATAACACTTATTTGGGTCACTTCCGTCTCCCAGTTCAGAGCGCTATGCGCTTGGCCACTGATTGGGCAAACTCCTTCGCCAAAGGAGAAGACAACTAAACCCTGTTGTTTATTTTTTGCACACGCTCGCAAATCTGTTCACTTCACATAAGGAAACATTCGATGTGAACGTCAAAATGAAAAAAAAAAAAAAAAAATTCTTTGGGGGAGGGATAAAAAAGGGGAAGTTTAAAAGCCAGTTTTTATTTTAATTCATTTATTTTTATCTTAAAATATTTAGAAAAATCAAAACTTTTAGTAAACTTCCAAGAAGGTGTACATAGTGTAATTATTAAATATAAATGGTTTCATAGCAACAAGTTAATTTTTGCTTGCATATTTTCAAGGGAGAAAAAAGCTTTTTTTTAAGTATTAAAAATGTAAATAATACTCGAGAGGACAGACTTATCAAAAACATTCATTAACACCACCTGGAGTTGGATTTAACCCAATATGGTAAGTAAAAATGCATTTTCACAATCAAGTTTTCTTGCCACATAAAAAAGTTCGTATTTCAAAAAGAGAGATAATTCAGTTCTGTAGGAAGCTCTTAAAAGTTCTATATGCTCTAACTTCACCATATTCCTACTGCACCTAATATAGGTGATAGAGGCAGAAAATGTACTTACCCTACTAGATGGGGCAAGTGCATACACACAAGAGAAAACTTTGAAATTTTTTTCAACATGAAAAATTTACTGTATTTTTGAAAATTTCAGGGTCAATAAAAAACATCCTTGAAATTGCATGATAAAAATGTTAAGTTTGTATCATTAAAAATGATTCGCTCACACTCAGTCAAAGCTGCACTGACATATTGAAAGTGTTTTTGTGCAACTGTCCCGGCAGTTTTCTATATCCAGTATTTTTTTTTCTCTAAGCCTATTCTATAAGTTTAAAAATAAATAAATAAAAACAAAATATTTTCATCATTTTCTAATTATCTATTACTTCTGGTCAGTTTCATCAATAAAACAATAACAAGTGAAGTATTTTAAACTGACATATTTAAACATTTTTTATCTTAGTTATTACATGAAATATGAGTGATTATACAAAATATGCAAATAAATTTAAAAAAAACTCCTGAATCTTAAAAAAAAAAATGTTAAGAATTGAAGGATAGTGTGCAATAACACCCAATTCCTGCAGAAAAACAGTATGAATAACTACTTTTATTTATCCATTTTTTAAAACTGATGTACAGACAAAATAGGATGTTTTATTTTGTTAGAAACACTTAACTATTTTGTATAGTAAATTTTTAGTCTCTTCTAGACTTCTATGGCAATCCCTCTTTTGACTTCATATTTCAACTTATCATGTCAAGAATGCTAAACTACAAATTTTCATTAATTTTTGTCAATTAGTCAATGAGTTACAAAACAAAAATAGCCCTCTAGCATTTAGAAGAAAATTTAAATTTTAAATAAATTTTAAAACGATGAATGTATTTCACTATATTTTACAAATGATAATACTACTTGCAAAAATTCAAAAATAATGATAATGCTTTTTTAAAAATTGATTATCTGATTTTTTCATAACTATGTAGCATAAATATTTTTGTTTTTTAAATTCACCGATAAAAATCCAAGGCCTGATTATCAAACAGGCCAACTAGGACTTTGCCTAGGACCCTGAAGTTTTAGGGGTCCCAAACTGATTGCAATAGTTTATGTTCTAGTATTAAAAAAATAGCATAAAAAACATTAAAGAAATGCACTTAATACATGCTATCGTCAAAGTCTATATTTGTGCTATATTTGAGGCTAGAGCAAATGTCATGTTATGGTCTAAAGCATTCTACCATGAAACATTCATAGACGTGATGTCATCTGAAGCATAACTCCTGTGCATTAAAAATTTATGAACAAGGAAGAGGGTCGACCCTCTTCCCCTTACTTATGTAACTGCAAACAAATATTCGTACCAAGTGAATATATATGTCAACAAAGTATGACTGACTCTACAGGTTCCACGTATAAGTGCTAGGCCTGGGGGCCTCCAAATGTTGTGCTCTGTAAAAATCATGATATAAAATTTAATTTAATAAAATATTTTGAAATGAATATATATTTTTTCAACTACATACATACTTGCCAACTTTTACGCTTTTGGCATAAAACTTACTTTTTTAACAAGTTTTATGATTTTGTGCAAAATACCCATTTTTTTTACATGTTTTAATGGATTTTGAAGGTTTTTTAAAATTTTGCAATAAAATCAGGCCACACATTTTCTTTTAAAGAATAATCTGTTAAAATTTATCATTCAAGAGTTTCCCGCAGTTTTGCATATTCTAAAATTACTGGATTTTTGTCTTTCCCCTTTCAGATTGACTAATTCTGCTCTTTAGCAGGAAAAATTTCGTTAGGTTTGCTCCAGCATCTTAATTTCAGTTCTTTTTCATCCCTCTTGAGAACAAATATTTTTCCTTTAGTATATTTTTATTTGAGCCTCCAATATTATAAGAGTAAAAATTCATTATTATTTCAAATTTAAATTATTTTTAATGCTTTTTTTAAATTTAAAATGAAAAATAAAAATTTCATTGACAGGGGCAGTTTCAAATCTGAATGAAAATGTAACAAAGAATGTTTTAATTTAGGGAAGAAGGTTCACTTTAAAGCAAATGAAGAATAAGCCTAGCATGTTTATGCTTTTTTATTTTTTTTTTTTTTTTTTTTTTTTTTTTTTTTTTTTTTTTTAAGGTTTAGGTGTCATTTCACAATACTGTCTTATATGTAATAACTTCTTTTTTTTCTTACCTAACTGTTTAAAATTTGTATAAATTATGTTTTTCTAAATGAAAATTATTAAATTAAACTTTTTTTTTCTTTGTAGAAATGTACCTTAAGTGTGAGTTAAATGTGTATGCTATGTTAATATAATTTAAATATATTCTATTTAAAATATGTAAAGTGCTAAAACGTAAAAAGTGTCTCATGAGTTTATTTGATGAAGCATTAAAAATGCTATTTAATAAAAATTATTAAAAGTGTCTTTTGAGTACTATTTGGCAAAAATATTTTAAATGATGTTTTTGTTTGGGAAAATCATGAGAAGTATCATTCGCGTGCTATTTTATTGGCCTGGGAATTTCAAACATTGACAAGTATGCATGTACATATAAAAACAACTCCCTTTAATCTGTGAACGCCTATAATTTACAATACTTTCCTGATGTAAACAGTCAGTTTGACAGATAAATTTTTGTTTGAGACTTAAGATGATGCTATTTATGGTTGTATTTAAAAAATGAACAAAAGGCATAAATAAGGCTCTTTATAACTGTATTAATGTATTCACACAAAAAAAAACTTTAAAATTCAAACTTGCATTTCTAAATTTTGGTTTCTCCATTGAATTACATAACAAGAACTGTGAGTTTGTTACACAGTGTTAGTTGTTTTACTGGTTGCTAGGTTCACTGAAACTCTATCACAGTTGATTCATGCTGGTCATTCCGTTTTGCTATGCGAATGCAGAGAACAAATATCCTGTGTAAACTGTACAGCACTTTGTGATGTCATTGCAGAGTGTAATGTAAACGTACTGTATGAATTCACCTTCCCTGGAGGAGTCGGGCAGGTTGCGATTTAAAATTAATTTCTTCTTTGAAGCTTTCGCAATATTTTTTCTAAATTGTTTTAAAATGTCAAGATGTTCTATTGAAGGTTTTGAGAAACAGAAACATGTTTTTTTGGCGATTACTCAAAAAGTGGAATTTTGAAGAAATTGCACTCAGGGTTGTCAATAAATTATTTTGCTTCCTTGCATAGAATTAGCTATAGAACTGCATATATCTGGAAGAACGAAGAAAAATTTTGATTTTCTTCTCAAAATGTGATACCAATGCAGGCATCGCTCTAAGAAAGTCGCTGAGAACTGCAAAGGATACAAATATGGACACCATCATTTATGAGTGGTTTCGACAGGGAAGGAGTGAAGGTGTCCTGATTACATTGCCACTGTTATGTGAAAAGGCAAAAAAGTTGCTTGAAAAAATAGATGTGACAGAGCCTTGTGTTTACTCCTTGTGACTTGCTGTGTTTATTCCTCAGTTAACTCGCTTCAAGCATGGATTCAATATCTAAAATCCTATGGTGGAAAATTGTCAGTCGACACTGAAACATTTATAGACAAATTTGCAAAACTTGTCCATGATGAAAACTTAACTCTTGAGCAAATTTATAATGTGGGCAAAACAGGACTTTTCTGGAGGTGTCTCTCCAGACACATGTTAACTTCTCATGAAATTAACATCAGTGGGAGTAAAAAAGTCCTAAGATAGGTTAATAGTCCCATTATGCAGCAATGCTGCTGCAAATCATAAGTGCAAACCTATGGTAATAGGGAAGAGTGCACATCCCTTCATGCCTTAAAAGGCATTAAAGTTCTGCCTGTAATTTATAAAAGTAACAAAAAGGCATGGATTACAAAAGACCTGATGTTGGAATGGTTTAATAATCATTTCAAGAAAGAATATCACAGATACTGCAATGAAATGGTTTTGCCCAGTAATTGCAAAATTTTGCCACTTCTTGACAACTGTGCAGCCGATCATGGAATCTAAAGACACACATACAATCTTGTCATTCACACTATGCTATCAAAGCCTACGGGTAATCAGATTTCAATCAATGGATTGAATAGGATTTTGGAGCTCAATCCATAGAGAAATTTCGACATTACAACAATTTGTTCACTATTTTATTGGTAACAGTCGTAGGTGAATAACTTTTGTACAGTGTCCAAGACCCTCAGACTAATTACAAGGCCCCTCTTTTCTAGGTGCTTTGGCAAGCTAAAAACTGGTAGAGGAGCGAAAACAACCTGTACAAGAATGTAAAAATTGATCCTTTCTTTTCAAGTTTGTACATGGAATGTACCACTTTGGTCCTATTCCTTTTTCCATGAAAAATTTCCTAAATCGGGGCCTCTGCCCGATGTCAGGTCTGCCACTGGATGACACTTTTTACTTAGACTTGCAATATTATAAAAACATTCTAAGATATGCTAGTTTTAGTGTTCTAGTGAAGTACAATACTTCCATTTGTTAAAGAAATCAATTTGTCAAAATGCTCACAGTTTTTCTTTCTTTTTTTTTTTAAATGGTGCATACTTCTCATTTATAGGCATTGGCCACTACTAAGGCTGGTTGTATAGGTCACTTTATTATGGGGCATATAATAGGTAGGCCAATGTTGCCTTCTATGAATGGATGATCAAAATGACACAAGCCCATGACAAGAATCAGTACCCAGCCCCGTAGTATGGTAGAATAGCCACTATGCCACAATCTGGTTAACATTTTACAGATATTGACTACAGTACTACCTGCCAATAAGGGACATCCACACACGAGACCAGACATTTTGTCTCTTAAATAGAGGTGTCCCTTATTCAGAGGTTGCATATTTAAAAAAATGTCATTTAATTAGAAATCTAGATTGTACTTTAAATAAATTTTGCACAAGTAAGTAGCATAGCCACAGAAATTTAGTGAAGTTAGGTTTGACATTGAATTTGAAGTTGCTTCAGTATATGACTTACTTGGATTTTGCTTATAGACCTAAGTCTCGCAAGCTAAGATCTTCAGCTTCTGCTGAATGGATTATATCAACATTTTTTTAATGTTATCCTTTTTCTCTTTGATGCTCATTACCTTTCTGGATAGTAGATGTGCATGTAAAACTATGACTCAAGTACAAAACTATACAGCCCTTATGATCTTCTATCTTAAAATGAACTGATAATGACTGAAGGTTCCCTTATCCTGTTTTAGATTGCCCTGCAACTTGCTAACAGTTTTCTTCCCACTACTAACTAGATTTTGAATTCTTTGAATGTGTACTTCCTTTTGATTGCACAAAACTTGTTGCTTTTTCCCAGTGTACCCCTTTGGGATTACAGGATGAATCCTTCTAGCAGAAGTTGAAAACAGGTTTCCCATTCACATTTTCCAATAATTTCTGATCATTGAGAACTTTTACAAAATCTGAGGCTGGGGTTAGTTTTTAATGAACTAAAATGGCTATTTATGGTTGCAAACATTATATTCACATGACACATAGGGACCTCTTTAGAGAGAAGAGCAGATGCGAATTTCACTTCTGCTTGTTATGGCTATTTACATAGAACAAAAATGTTCTACATTTTTATCACTGATAGTAGGAAATTTTCCTTGGAATTTATCCTTTACTTTTCATTTTATTGCTCTCGTGTCACACAACTGTTTCATTTACTGCAAACTTGTCTTTGAAACCTGTATTTTATTTTTGAATGGTGTCACTTATTCAGAGGTAAATTCATTAAGGTAACTATTCAAAGGGACTGGGACCAACAGGTAGAACAACAGAACTGTCCCTTAAATAGGGGTGTCCCTTACATCAGATTTTACTGTATTTATTTGTTATATTTGTGACTATAAAGGAATGATTGTGTAAGGTTCAAGCTTTGATTATTTATAATTACCGTAATTTATGGAAGAAATGCCATGGTGTTTATGAGTATGAAAGTTAAAAAATAGTAAGTGTGGCATTTATATCGGGTGCAGTATTTACGATATTTTTAAATTTTTTTTTAGCCGATCTTCAATGAAAAAATGCAAAATTTGTTTAGTGATAACTGTCTCAAAAGATGGCTCCATAACCGATCACGTACTGTTTAGCATGTACAGAGCACAGCGTAAAGAATCGGAATGTGAACCTACCCTCGTAGAAAAGTGGTTTGATCCAGTTTTGTAGAAAGTGAGACGTCGGAGCACCATGAGAAGGGTCAGTGTCCCATGCTCTGGACTGGATGGCTTCAAAAATCCAACCAATGTCTTCTCAATTAAGTAAAAAGAAAAAAAAATGAAGTAAATCTTTTATATCTACATTTTAGAACTATGATTAAATTTTAATAAAAGTTTGAATATATATTTTGATTGGTTAAAGTTCTGTATGATACCGCCAAAGCACACTGCCCTCGATTAAACACGCCCATTCTTCACATGAGCCTCTTGTTCTTAAAATACTCAATTGTAGCCAAAATTAGTCTATGTTGCACCCAGTGCGAGTTTAATCCTTCCCCTCCCCCAAAAAGTTAATCTATAAGTTATTAAAGTTTTTTCACCATGCAGTTTTGCACTTTGTGCAGGAGCACTCTACTGAATTAATGCAGCCAACTAATTGGCATGCTCAAGAAACGCTGAGTGCTTTTAAAATAAATCCCAGTGCTATACATATCAAAAGTAATAAATAAATAGAAACAACAAGAGTTATCACACAACATTCAAAGTTTAAAACAATTTGCTGAAGCAAGCTCATTACATAATCAACAGCTGGACATTTGGGGGAAAAATGTTTACTTTTAACTGGAGCCTCTTCATTCTCCCTCCTCACACTTCGCTCTTTCGTTTTAATGGTGCATGGTAGTCTATCCGAACTTTTTGTGAATGCAAGAAGTTTGTAAGAAGTTATTTTTTTATTTCTATAAATTCGCCTTTGTGAATATAAACATTGATATCTTTTATAGGAAATAGGACACTGATTATTTGAAAGTAGAAATAGTAAGCTTCATGAAATAGTGGTAAATACTTTAAAACATCCTATGGAAGGGAGAAAAAAAAGATTTTTTTTACCGTTTATCCACCTTCTCCCAAAATATATTTGATCAGCTTAATAGCTTGCGGCTGTGGCATTTATGAACAAGCATTTTCATGGGTGTGACATTTCTTCCATAAATTACGATATTTATTTTTATGTATCTTCTCTATTTCATTTTAGCCAAGTATGGCTTTTAAAGTTAATGATATTCGATTTTTTAAACATTTTTATTTAGAAGGAAAAAAACTGGTCAATTTTGCGTGTAATTATTTTTACATTTTACTATTTTCATGAAAATGAATGCTTTATTCGAAATAAAAAGTTTCATTAATAATTTTTATGTAACTATTGAAAAAGCCAATGAATATGTATCAAATAGTTATTGATTCTAACCTCTAGAAATAATTAATAATTTGTTAATAGTTTGTTTAAGCCTAATGAACTACACTCATGTCCATAAATTAAGGATAATTCAGAATCACACAGAAATTGATCTCTAAAATAAAAATTTCACCTGTGGAATGATCACACACATCTTGAAAAAGAATATGCAGATTATAGGAAACCACCAGATGGCGTGGATGGTACGTCACAATGACGAGAGTGTAAGAGAGGGGTATATAAGGAATGGTGACAAAGAAGTAAAATTGTTCACAAGCACTGTGAAAGCCTTTCAGTGCAAAAACCGCATAGTTATGGCACAAAGGAGGCATTTGGATGATGTTTTACGTGTCAGAATTATCGGACGACTGGAATGTGGACGTACCCAGCTGGAAGTATCCGAGGAACTTGGAATTGCCCAGAGTGTCATCTCCAGGCTTTGGCAACGATTCCAAGATGATGGTAATGTGAGTAGACGTTACAGCATAGGTCGCCCCCGAGTTACAATGCCGAATGAGGACCGCTATTTGGCAGTTACTGCCAAAAGAAACAGACGGAGTACAGCATCAGACCTGTCTCGTCAGCTCTCTTCAGCTACCGGTACGACAGTTTCAAGGCAGACCGTGTACAGACGCTTAGGGCACATTGGTCTATATGCTCGTAGGCCTGTCAGATGTGTTCCACTTACCGCAACTCACTGTCGCCTGCGATTAACCTGGAGTAGAGAGCATGCATTGTAGACACTGCAACAGTGGTCTTGTGTGATGTTTTCCCGACGAGTCCAGGTTTAGTTTGGAGTCTGATTCTCACCGGACATTCATCTGGAGAGCGCCAGGTACCCGTTACCACCAAGAGAACACAATTGAAAGACACCGTTACGGTGGTGCAGGATGGCTCGTTTGGGGAGGAATTATTCTTGGTTCCAGAACTGACCTGCATGTTCCGAGAGTAACGATGACAGGCCACATCTATCGGGATGTCATTCTGGAACAACATGTATGTTTGTTTCGGGGTGCCATGGGTGCTGAATTTGTGTTTATGGATGACAACGCCCGTCCTCACCGTGCAAACATTGTAGACGAATGCCTTCAATCGGAGGATATCACCCGTATGCATTGGCCAGCATACTCACCGGACTTGAATCCAATAGAGCATGTGTGGAATATGCTTGGCCGACGAATTGCAGCCCGTCAACCCCTTCCCACCTGTCTACCGGAACTTTGGAGTGCATTGCTTGATGAGTGGTGTAATATTCCCCAAGATCAGATTGATCATTTGATACTCAGCATGCCTAGGCGTTGTCAGGCCTGTATTGCATCGTCCGGGAGACATACTCCGTATTAACCATCCTACTAACCATGTTATACTGTTTTTTGTAAATAGGTTCTTTTTTTAAATTTGGTCAAGGGAGTAAAACTTGCAATTTTTATTAATTATGTCAAACATATAGCATCTTTTTTTGCTCTTTACTTTTTGTTTAATAAATAGACTTTACAAATAAGTCAAATTTGTTTTGCTTCTTTCTCTTTCTTTGCCTGAACTTCATTATCCTTAATTTATGGACATGAGTGTAAAAGACATGTGATAACTAAAGCTTTTAGTACTGTAACATGTGAAAAATATTTGTTGCACAAGTTTTAGTTTTAAATAACTAATGGTATAAATATAATTAATAGCAAATTTTAAGGGTTTTATTTATTTATTAGAAAAAATCATTTAAAAATCTGTTGTAAAAGAAATGGATCAAACATCGTTCTTTGTTTTCTTAGAAAGCTTCACAGACATGGCCACAAATATTTGTATCCACACACCTCTAAAAAATTATTTTCTTTTCAAAATAAAAACATGTCAAAAAAATTAATTTTTATGAAAATTTGTCTACAAAATAAGAAATTTGAATAGTTTTCAAGTATTACCTATTATTTTATATTTACAGGGTACACCCAGTTTTTGGTGAAGTTAATTGCTTAAATCCTCTTGATAGTAGACAATACTTGTTTTGTTTGACTCCTAAACCTGAAAGTCAAATTAATATTAAGTTGTTTAAAGGAATTACAAGCATTGGAAAATTGGATATTGTTTGGCGTACTAGTATGGGGGAAAGAGGTCGCTTACAGACATCACAGCTGGAAAGAATGGTAATTTATTTTAGCTGTTTGTGCAACACATATCCGTGACTTTCTAATAATTTTTTAAAATTATTTTCTGCTGTTTTACTTTACATTACTTTTGCAGGCTCCTGGTTATGGAGAAATTAGGATGTCTGTTGAAGAAATTCCAAGTATTGTAACATTAGAAAAGCCATTTCCTGTAACTTTGAGAGTTACTAATGCATGGTATTATGCTTTAATCTTATTTAAATAAGTCAATGAAAAAAGTGTGTTTTTACTTTAAAATAGTAATTATAATCTATTTAAAATATCAACCTGAAAAAATCAAACACTTCAAGTTAGTTTAAGGCAAGTGAAGTAAATTATTATTTATTTAGTTAATTATTATTTAAATTATTATTTATTTTAATTATTATTATTTTAATTATTATTATTTTAAATAGCATTTGGATGTTTTAAAATTATTAAGAAAAACATAGATATGAATGTTTGGGAAGAAGAATGAAGCTTTTTGTGTGTGGGCTTAAGGAAAAAATGTAGTCTTTTTAGTCTATTGTTTTAATTGTATTTACTCTAGTCTGACTACTTTTACATATTTTACTAGATGACAATCACTTTGAAATTTCAAGGATGCATGCTAAGATACATAAAATGCCCTTTTTCTTTATCCATAACTTTTACTTCACTTTTCCATTCTGTTTCTGTGCAGGAATTCTGGATAGAGCTTTTAAGTATAAAAATTTCTCAGATATGTCATTGCCCAGCAGCTTTAATTATGTTTCATTATTAGCTTAAATGCTTCTACGGTTATTTAATACATTAACTTTTAAAATTCCCCTTGTCCTTCATACCTCATGAAAACACACGTGTTTCTCTTTCTATGCACTTTGTCTGTTGAGTTTGTCATATATAATGCAGTATTATAGGAAAATTAATCTTGTAATTAAAACACAAGTTGTGTTTTTATTATTGAACTTAATATTCTTTACTTCCATTTAAAACTAATTCTGTTTAACTGTAAATAAAAATGCCAGTAGTCTGTGTATGTGTATGATTTGGGAAGGTATTTCTTTCATGTAATATTCAGCATGTTCTGTTTTAAATTAAATTTAGAATTTTTTTTTAATTTAGAGGTCTTTTATATTCTTTTATACTTTTTTCAGTGAGAGAGCTTTAGATCTGGTTCTATCATTGCACAATACCTTCTCAAATGGTATTCTGTGGCAAGGAGTTTCTGGACAAAAGCTGAATAAATTAGAAAAAAATACTTTTGTCATTATTCCATTAGAAGCAATTCCTGTTAAGCCTGGCCTTCAGGTATTAGCATTTTTTTATGTACTTATTTTCATGTCCAATATTTATGCATGATAGCAGAAAAAAAATTAATAAGTATATATTCTATTTAGTGAATGCTTTATTGCTAGTTTTATTTGTTTGAGGAAAAAAAATGATTTTGTTTAGATTGTGAAACTGCTTTATAGACTGATTTAAAGAAGCTAATAGCTTATTGAAAAGAAAAAAAAAAGATTTAGACACCCACGCTGCACAAATTTCAAGTCTCCTAGTTAAACATTTAACTAGGAGGATTTATTTTAACATTTTTATGCATTTTTGCATCATCACACAAATTTCCAGATTATGTTATACTGATAGCTTATACTTAAAATGATTTACTACCAGGCCCGGACTGGGAGGGTAGGGGCCCGCCCGTCTCAAGAGAAGGGAGGCCCGGGTTATTGTGTAACATATAAATATTAACATGTGTTAACTTTCGGGGTATGGGGGGAAGAATGGTGTTATTATTAATTAATTATGATTGATAACTAATGCATTAATAAAATATTGATCTATTAATTAATATGCGTCATTCATATTGGCATTGTATGTTCATCCGGTATGATTTGCTGCCATGAATATTTTACTTCAAAATGCAAGTTA
This sequence comes from Cheiracanthium punctorium, assembly GCA_038373885.1. Taxonomy (NCBI): domain Eukaryota; kingdom Metazoa; phylum Arthropoda; class Arachnida; order Araneae; family Cheiracanthiidae; genus Cheiracanthium; species Cheiracanthium punctorium. The sequence goes on along the minus strand of JAWZYV010012843.1, from coordinate 39,042 downwards.
TGTTTTCGAATATGAAAGTCCAAATTGAGCATTGGTAGTTTATGCTATGTTTTTGGAAACCATTCTCAATGTAAAAAATCCACCACGGCTACTTCACCAAAGCTAAGAGCAGGTCTAGCTCAAACAAGGGCTCAAAACAAGTGCTCAGCCTTTTAAATTAAGGGAAATCAAAAAACGTGACTGATGTTACACAGAAGAGACATTGAGAAAAATGAATTTTATGTAAATTCAAATCCTTTTCGAACTAATAGTGTGAGAAGTAAAATATTTTTTTTCTAGTTAAGTACAGATTTCAATGTTTATGAAAACATTTTCTTTCATTTAAAAAATTAAAAAACTTTTTATGTAGAAAATATTTTATTCCCGTGACTGATGTTACATTCACATAAACATGCTATAATTATATATTATTTAGTTAAAATTCAAACACGGAAATACCTTTGTTAAATAATTAAAAACATTAAAAGCCTTAAAATTTCCGTAAAATTCTAAAAACACACACCATTTGCACGCAGTAAAAATATCCAACCGTGCCCATAAGATGAACCTTCGTATACCTATTAAACCCAATAGCAATACAGTAGAGAGCCAGAAATCCGCACAGCTTGGGACCATGGCTTGTGCGGATTTTAGGATTTTGCGGATTTTGGGCCATTAAATTCATCATAATCAATAATCATTACATTTCTGATTTTAAAAAAAGTAGAATACAATTACAATGAAATAAAAACAGTCAAAAGTATTTCACTTATATTTTCACATTAAATATAAAAGCATAGGAGAAAAAAGAAAATATTACAAGAAGATTAGCAAAGCAAATAGTTTCAAAAATTCCTTTTTCTAATTTTGAAAGCATATTGTATGGTGATTTGTTTTAAAATATCATTTTTTCCTACTTCAGTTTCTTTTTCTTTCTTTCTTTCCTTTATTTATTTTTGCAAATTGTATATTATCATTAATTCTTGTTTTGTTACAGAACTTTGCTGTTCTAAAAAATTAAGCTATTCTTCTCCTAACTTTAAACTTTTATGAAATGGATTTTATTATTATTATTATCCCCGTTTTCATCATCAGAATCATATTTATGTGGATTCAAGACACTTTTAAACAATTTCACCACTGGCGGATGACTTCGAATTTCATTATTTACATCAGAGAAGGTGTGCAGATTTCGGACGTTTGCGGATTTTAGGTCGACGGATTTTTGGCTCTCGACTGTATATTTAAAAGAATCCGGTCAGATAAAGACAAGATAAACCCTCTAGAAACTGCAGGCATTTACTAAATAAATTTCACTTATAGAGATTCCAACCTTCCCGGATACTACATTGGTGTTACCAAAAGAAAAATTAAAGATAGAATTAAAGAACACATAAACAATATAAAATACAATAGACAAAGTACCGCCCTTTCCTGCCTAGCCTTAAAAGAAAATATAGATATAGATTTCATAAATGTCAAGAAAATAGCTAATTACGATAACCACAGTTATGGATTAAAAAGGAAAGCGTAGGAAATAATGACACAAGAGGGAGCTGTCAACGACATGGCGCATGCGCAAATAGAGCAATCATGGCAAGCCTTGATGAAGAAGCGATGAACGAGCCAGACGGGCTCAGTTCTGAGGATGACAGTGGTCTGAACTGTCGAAAGCGCTCAAATAGTGCGTGTTTTTAGAATTTTAAGGAAATTTGAAGTCTTTTAATGTTTTTAATTATTTAATTATATATTATTTTTAAAAACAAAACTACCAAATTTACTTTTTTGAAATAGAATTATTCTAGTTTAATCATGATAAATAAATCATAGTAATGCTTGTTGTTCATTAATAAAATTTAAAAAATAATGTTGTTAGTGTATTTCACTAAAGGGTGATTCCATGGAACTAGGGACACCAGTGAAAAAAAAAAAATCCTTTTAAAGAATAATAGTTTTTTCCTCTCTAAAGTAATTATTTGTGGATTTCTATAAAATTATGCTAAAAAGTTGGCAAAACGTTTTTACATATATTTTTGTCTTTAGAGGGGTAGAAAGTTCATCTTGTTTTCTAAAAGAAATCAACGGGTATGTATAAAATCTTATTTTTTATTGAAATTTCATTCATTTATGAGAAGATTAGACAACCACAGAAACCTTTAACTGCAATATTTGCCTTGAGAACAATTTTTATAAATTAGCCCTAACATTAATGTAACATCACTCCTAATAACATAAAAAGTCGCAGTTTCATTTCTCAATTTTAAAGTTATAAAAATGTGTAAATGTGTGTTATAAAATATGTGTAACATTAGGTACATTTCTGTTTTTCAATTAGAAAGCTACTTAAAAATATTGGGTAAATAGCATTGACTGCTGCTGAAAGACAGAAAAAGTGATGCGATAAATTCAAGAATGAAGGAAAATATAAAAATCATAAAAACAAAGCAGAAGCAATAAACATCCAAAATAAAAGAAGAAATGATCCAGCTAAATTACCTCAGTCAATTCAGAAGAAGGTAAAAAGATTAATTTACCTTGAAATTAGAGAAAATGTTTGAAAAAGAGTATTCTGAATTGATTGAGGTAATTTAGCTAGGTCATTTCCTTTTTATTTTGGCTCTTTATTGGTTCTGATTTGTTTCTCTTTAATAATCTTCACATTTCCCTTCATATTTCTCTTCATATTTAACTTATCTCCCCTTCTTTTCTGTCTTTCTGCAGTAGTCAATGCGATTTTCCCAATATTTTTATATAGGTATCTAATCAAAAAACAGAAATGTGACTGATGTTACAGATTTTTACAAGTTTAAAATTCATAAATTGAACCAATATTAGATATTCAAAAGACTAATATTAAAGATATCTTCATAAAGGAAGAGAAAATGACTTTTTATAATATTGGGACTAATTTTATTTAAGCTAGAAAAACTTTTATAGAATTTCGTGACTGATGTTACATTAAATATTTGTCCTAATTTACAAAAATTGTTTTTAAGATAAATATTGCAGTTAAAGGTTTCTGCATTGGTCTAATCTTTTCCTATACAAACGAAATTTCAATAAAAAAATAAGATTTCATTCATATTTGTTAATTTCTTTTATAAAACAAGATGAACTTCCTACACCTCTTTCAGACAAGAACTTGTGTAAAAACAGTAATGTTGCCAAAGATTGTGTATAAAACTTTTAAAAAGGTGTTGTCAACTTTTTTGGCATCATTTCATAGAAATTCACATATTTTTACTTCATAGGGGACTAAAGTATTATTTTTTTATTAGATTTTTTTTTTTGCCATTGGTGTCCCTAGTTTCATGGAATCACCCTAAAGCTAAAATTTAAATGTGGAAAATGTGAGTTTTGTAGCATACTTTTTATGGGTAATGCTGCTTATAAAACAAAATAGTTCTGAATTTAAAAGGAAAAAAACCCGAAAAATAATTATCTGAATTATTTTCATTATGTTATTTTGGAGGGTAATAAACAACAAAAATCAACACACAAAAAAATGTTTCATGGTTATTGTTTAAAAACATGGATAGATGTAAAGAAAACTCTCCCATGAACCTTTTCAATCCTCCCTGATTGGTTAAATTTGGAGATTGTGAGTTCTGCTGCAAAACAGTTGTTTGATAATCTGAGTACTGCATGAAAACAAGATTTTCAGAATTTTTTTATCAGCCTTAAAATACCTATTATGACCGAAATCACTATCACTGCCCCAGGGCCAACCTGACCATATAGGCAAACTGGGCAATGGTCAGGGCACCAAAAGCGGGGAGGTGGCAGCTAACTTTTTTTAGTTTTATCTGCAGAAATTCCTGCTGACACATGGAAGATTTGGAAAATTGCATATGGGCTACATACAATTTGGGCCGTTTTTAAAAATCTTAACCCCTTCTCTGCTTTCCAAAATATCCTTTTTTCATTTGTGGACTGTGTCGTTAATAACTTTTTCCACACAAAAATTTTAGGGCTAGTTCACCAGGTTAAGAGGCTTTAACCAATGAGACAGTGACGTAATTGGGACGTTCTGTCCCATCTGCCAATAACAATTACGCCACTACAATGAGAGATCGACAGTGGGAATAGGAATCAACAGTGATTACGATCAATGGATTACCAAACAGCTGAAAAACTGGAAAATCTAACAGCATATATTGCAATGTTATGGTTTGCTAAAGATAATTCAGCATTTGTATTCTTGATGTGACGGCATTTTCATTTGACACCTTGACTGGATGACAATGATTGTATAGCTAGCCACAACAGAGTTAGTGGTGTAACTAATGGGTGGCAGTCTTGCCCAGGTGGCTACAGTAGAGACAATTAAAAAATTTTTGTTTTAAAAGGGCGTGGTTAAAATTCTCCTAGGGGGCCAAATTTGCTTCAGCCAGTGCTGCACAATCTAATTTGCTTTAAAAAGACGAACATAGTGATATGAATAACTCAGCACCTTAAAAAGTGGATAATGTGACTTTTGCATCTACAGCCTTCATATTTACTATACAGTAAGGTATTTTGGTACCCAATGCGATCGCACCGTTCACTCCACCCTAGGACCGGCTCTGTATGTGGTTGCAGATCCATGGCGCGAAAATTCTGACTGAGGTAGAGCGTGTTTGTTTTCAGACGTTTCACATCATATGGAGGATAATAGAGCATATTTATATGTCTAATGAAGCATAAAACGTGATTCATTAGAAAAAGCCACCTGCTGCCATTCAGTAGACGTCCAGTTACAGTACTGGCATGCAAATTCCAGCTTTTGTCACACATGAACAACAGTCTGAATAGGTGCATTAACCAGGCATCTGCTGCAGAAGCCATATGTCGCAATGTTGGCTGAACTGTCATTGAAGAAACACTGTTGCTAGCCTCTTGGTTCATCTGAATTGTGCAACAATTGCATGCCTATTTGCCTGAAAACATCTCTGTAGTCACCATTCACCTCTTGTCATCTATGACCCGTGGTGCACCACATATTTGTTACACCGCCTAAATAGGATAAGAGAAAGCTATTGCTGAAAACAAAATTCAATCTGAATTTTAGTTTTTTAGTTATTTTATGTTTTGTCCAGTTTTGGGGCATTTTGCATTATAGCAAGCTAAATATGCATCCAGAAACTATATTTCTTGCATCATTGGAAAGTCCAGAAAATGCTTTTTTGAGCTGTTATGGAACATCATAGCTAAATTGTTTTTTTTTTTTTTTTTAAACAGATTTTTTAAAATTGTGAAAATATCCATTCAAAAAAGCAATAATAATTTGGAGTCAACAGTTTTTCTAGCTATTAAAAAAAATTGTAAAAGAACAAACACTTATTTTTAATCTTTTAAAGAATATATTTTGAAATGCCTTTTGTAAAAATTCTCAGTTTGTCAATCTTTAGTGGTTAGCTTTCCACATGCCTTCCTGCAATGCTTTTGGCCCATGTGTTTCCCCTGTCACTCTGTTTCCAAGACAACTAGGCAGGTGTGGTGGAAAAAGGTGGGTAGGGAGAACACTGGGAGAAAGCTATTACGTTATGTATTAATGGGTGTAAGAACAAGTCACAAGAATAGATTAGCAAATGCCAGTGGTTATTTTTTAAGCATGCTACTCTGGATTTTTTGGGGAATTCAGTTTTTCTTAAGGCACTTGGTGACAATTTTCAGCAAGTCATTTTGTTATCATCATTGTTTATGACTTCGATATTACATAATGATTTATTTATATATAAATTTTTAAAAAGTGGAACTTGACGATTTTTATTACAATAGAATCGTGATTTAACAACCTTCACAGGACCTCGGCAAGTAGGACTTTAAATCAGATGGTCGATAAATCGAAAGTTTATAAAAGGTAGGGTAGATTGACACTTTGGCAGATAATTTATTATAATAGCGGTGTTCATCCTAGGCGTTTTTCGAAGGGCGCTGCACCCTGCCCGCCCTTTAAAGCAAAAAATCCCGCTCTACTTGCCCTTTAAAAAAAAATCGCCGCCCTTTTGCCACCCAAAAACAGTGCCCTGCCTGCCGCTCTTCTAGCCCCGATTTCATTCATGGTGCCATCCTCTCCCCTCTGTTTACATTTATTGCGTTGCGGCATCTCTTTCCTCTTTGTTGACATTAGTTAGCACCCTTAGCACCTTCACAGATTCTAGTGTTGAGTCTAGATTGATTTGGCAGGGCGCAGCGCCCGGCGGCCCTTTTATCGTCTTTTTAGTGCCCAGCTGCCCGATTTCTCTTCTTTTTGCCCCCCTCCTTTTAAATTTTTATTATTCTTCGTCAACAATCACTACTTTTTTTTCGCTACATGCCATTTGCGGCCCATCACGAAAATACGTTAAATAAAACGGCCCCTTCACAGAAACACGATTGAGTACAATAACCCTATCATAAAAATAGGTTCGAATGAAAGCGGCCCTTTCACAGAAACAGTCTATGAAATCGGATCTTTCCCACGAGTGTAATTTATTAAAATGCCTTTTTCAAATATTCTATTCTTTCAGATCGAAATACTGTTAATGCCTTTTTCATTGTCTGTTTTCATTTGCGCGAGCGAGTAACCCGAAAAGGCCCCTAGTGTGTTTTGTTTTTGCTGACTCAAGTGAGAAGCCCGATCGCAGGGCAGAACTACGTCTACGTGGGCATTTCAGTTGGGAGTTGGGGGAAGAAAATACGGTTGGGAAATTCAAAATTTTATAAAGTTATCTAAATATTTCTGATTCCATCTGTCAATCCTCAAATATCGGTAGCTACGTTTGATAAATATTTAGTTGCTAGTTATCAAACAATCATTATTCCAGTGTTCGTCGCCAGCTGTTGCTCTTCTCGATGTTTTTAATAGTTTTGCACACTAACAAGTTTATTTTTTATTTCCTCCCCTAAACGATTTCCTCTTTTTAATCGGCTTTCTTAGTACATATTATTCTTAATGTATAACAGTTATTTACTAATCATATATAATTACAGATGATACAGAAAGTATGCCTTAGCAAAGCGACGTTTTGCGATTCGAAAATTCTGCGGGATTTCTTTGCCTAGACAAGGGATATCTCATGGGGGGGGGCTTGGTTGGATGACTTTTGAAGGAGTTCTAACTTGTATTGACTTTACATCTGGATGAAACCGACCAAAACTCCAGACCGACAGTCGCACGGCCGGGGCCCGAACGTGGGAACTTCAACACTTCAGCCGTCAACCATGTTCAGTGGCTTTATCCACTCAAATCGGTCTGAAAATGGAGCGATTTGCGAATACAGCAATTGAAACACATTATGCTTTTGCCAAATTAAGAGCATAATAATGATCTTTTGCTATTGCAGTGTAGCGCCATGGTTATTGGTTCCCAGTGCGGTCCTTCAGTTTGCCGCCCCATTCTTTTTTGAGTTTCAGCATTCTGCCCCCCATTTCGGCCTTTTAGTTTTCCACCATATTATTTTTAGGTGTCCTGCCGGCCACCATCTTTGTTTTTACCTTGCCGCCTGGTCGGACCCCCCCTCCCCCCCTTTATTACGCAACAGTTTTAATTGTACTAAAGTGGAGTAACTGCAGAATTTAGTAAATCAGACTATTGACAAGATTTGGTATTCTGACTATTCATATTGTGTATCTTCCAATTTTTAAAAAAGTTTTCAACATTTAAATGAATGAAGCAAAAAAAAAAAAATAAATAAAATAAAATAAAATAAATAAATAAAAGCAATAGAAAGCTAGTTCTGGGAAAGGATGTCTTAAGAAAACAAATTGTGTCTTAAGTTATTCATAAAATTAACTGTCATTAATTTAAGCTTATTTTCAGTTTTTAAAAACTAAAAAACAAAAAAATTCGAAATGATTCTGGAAGTTTTTTTAATATGTAATTTGTTTGAGTACTTTTGACAACAGGATGTTAATTATTTTTATAATTTTAAGCTGATTAAAAACATTTGATAGTTAAAATATTTAATACTTTTTTTATTTTAAAAGTATTAAAGCAAGGTTGAAGAACAAAAATTTAGTATTTTTAAAGAGAACTTTTTAAGTATGCTACAAAAAATTAAAAATAAAGCTATGAATAATAAATTATTTAAAATATAAACTTTATTTCACACATTTGGACAATTCTGTGAGTTAAAAAAAATATTTATTTTATACCTGCTAAAAAACTTACATGTAGTAATTATTTTTATTTATTTTAAAGAATAGTGCTTTTTAAAAAACTTATATTCACTTTTCATGAATGAGCAAACATTAAATTAGAAGTGAAAGAGAAGAACAAATATATTTCAGTAATTTGATTTCATATGGTGTACATTCCAATCATTGGATGCAATACAAAATTTGCATGGATGTCATTTATTCTAGCAATCTTCTGTGTTCAGAATTCAATTTTCCCAATTTCTATAGTTATCAATTGATGGATGAGTTAAATTGTTTGATCCAATTTTAAATGTCTAATAGTAATAAGGGTAACTTTGAAAATCTTTACTTGGTACTCATTCAATAATTATTGTGAACAAAAGAATTTAAATTCTGATTTATATTATTAAATTTTATTATTTTTATTATATGCTGAACACATTTATCCTAATCCACTTACACTGACAGTCCTTTTCTGTTTAAAAGTTTGTACCAATATAGGTAAAACATCCTATATGAATGTGATCCAGTAATTGCGGTCCAGTAGTGATAGTGTGATAAAATTGAAGAACATAAATTAGCAGTCGCTCTGCCTTCCCCTACTGCCTAACAAATCATGCTTGGCTAAAAATTTCTGAAACCTTAAATAAATGTACTATTCTTATAAATAATAAACATGTAAGTTATGTAATTTCGAGTGAAAAAAAAAAAATTAAGCAGAAAATTCAAAATTACTTTTATTAAAACTTCTTTTTTTTTTTTAAATCAAAAACTTCTAGTTATCTACAGATTTAATTCACATATTTATGTCATGCTTAGAGCAAAATAATATCAACAAATTCTTTTTCCTATTTCGCTCACACTTACTTCTACAGGATATTTTCTCCAAAAGATCAGGGGAAAAAACTTATACAAATTGGAAAAAATATAACTATGCATTGTAGTCAGAACACATATTACAACTGTACATGTTAAAGTTTCGGGGATCAGATAGTTTCAAACCAGTGTCTATATATGTTAGCTACCTGTACATTCTCGTGGAACTCCAAAGTGCCTTTTTTAAGAACAGGGTGCCCTTTTTGAAATTTCTCCCCTGTCGACCCTTTTTTTCTAGAGTCAACACTATTCTAATCACCTCCTCTTGTAAGTTAACCATTTTTTTATACCTATATAGCTATACATGAAAAATTTTAAGTGCCAATTATTTTATATGTAGACTCACTCCTCACCCCCCCCCCTCAAAAAAAAAAAAAAAAACTTAGATACGATAAATGCAGATTTAATATGAAAGAGCATTGTATTGTTGGCTGACCTTTTTTCTAAAAGTAAATGGCAATATTCGCTTAGTATATACAGGCACGTATCCAGAAAACAGTTTGGAGGGGGGGGTCCAAACGGTAAAAAAGGTTGAATTTTTCACAAAAAGACTATCATTTTCATTTTAGTAACAAAAATGAAAATTTTGGGGGGGGGGTGTTCCTGGACCCCCCTAAATACGTTCTTGAGTATATATATATATTCATATAGTGCCTCTTTATATTCTTAGTGCCCTTGAAAGCTTAAATTGCCCTTTTTTAAGGACTAGCACCCTGCCCCTTTTTCATCCTAGGATGATCTCTGATAATAGGCTTTTATTTAAAAACTTCTATCAAATGATGCTATATAGCAACAATTTAGACAATTGTCTTCAATTTTATGCATTTCTTTTTTAAACCTCCAGAGGGTTCTAGGTATCAGAAATTTAGATTTTAAACTCAGTGCTAAAAAAAAATTTGGATTCTCAGTAGATGGCTTAATCCTGAAATTAAGATTTGCCCATTATTAATCTGTTTCTATTTGAAGCATATTTCTTTTTAGAAATTAAGATAAACTGAATTATAGTACATGAAATAAGTCTGTACCATTTTTTTTATTAAATAAATTTATTTATTTCAGATGGGATGTCAATTACTAGGGGGGGGAGGATTTCATCAGCAATTGACACATTAGCTATTGGTGTTCCAGTCAAAATCATGATACTTGCATAAAATTTCTACGGAATGGAGTTAATAACTATTCAGAAGGCTATCTTTAGCTAAATTTTGAATATACAGAGTGTCGCAAAAAGGTGGTAACAAGCTTTAATTCTTTATCTGTTATGGTCAAGTGGGCAATGTATCCTGAAAAAATATTCAGAATAAGGTACGAAAAAGGATTAGGTTAGGTGCACCAGTAACTAAAACATTACAAGATAATTTATTATACAGTAGAAGACCCAAAATCTGCAAGGCTCTAAAATCCGCACTGCCTATTCAATGTAAACAATGAAATCTGCCCTGCCAGCTGCAAGTTCAGAAAACTACAGTATAACCAAAAAGTAAAACTAAATAAGCTATCCCCACTTGAAAAAAATTTTTTTAAGAGTCTGTGAGCTCTAATCTTAACATTGATAACTTTTAAATGACTGACAGTGACATGATTGACACTGAATTATGATCACATGACACAGACTCTGACACAGTAACAAGTGAAAATGATCAAAAAGTTGATAAATTAACATTTAATGAATGTTAGGCTGTGAAAAAGAAATATCTCAGATTTGTAGAGCAACAAAGCTGTGTTACAAACGGAAAATAATGAAAAAAAATAAATAAATAAATAAAAACTATAATTTGAACATCACAAAGTCCTAAACTATTGAATATATATGTTTAAATAAGTTGTACTATAATCTCATAATTTTGTATATTGCATTAATCCTCTGTATTTTTATATCATGATTCTAATTATAAGTAACATGATTTGTTTCCCTTGATCTCTATTGTATTTTGTTTTCTATTATTTTCTGAGGGGAGGTGGAAATAGAATAAATTTTCTATTATGACCCAAAATCTGCAAAATTCTAAAATCTGCACAAGGTCTGGAACCAAGCTGTGTGGATTTTGGGTCTTCTACTGTAATAAACTTTTATTTCAAAACATATCAAACGGTATTATCTAGCACAAATTTAGACTTTTATCTTTGATTTTATGCAACATTTTCTTATCTCCTGGGCACTTTAGATATCAAAAATTGAAATAGAATAAATTTCCTATTATGACCCAAAATCTGCAAAATTCTAAAATCTGCACAAGGTCTGGAACCAAGCTGTGTGGATTTTGGGTCTTCTACTGTAATAAACTTTTATTTTAAAACATATCAAACGGTATTATCTAGCACAAATTTAGACTTTTATCTTTGATTTTATGCAACATTTTCTTATCTCCTGGGCACTTTGGATATCAAAAATTGAGATTTTTAAACTCAGTGTGTGTGTATTACTGGATTATTACTAGATAGTTTTAGTAATTAGCAGTTACTAGTTAATGTTTATTATTGCTCTTAAAGTGTCAGTTACTGGTGTACTTACCCTATTGTGAAAATGGTCAGGACATCATCAGAGGATCGTTAAATCGAGAAGAACAACTACCGTATTTTCCAGCCTATTATCCGCAGCGGCATATAATCCACTTGTGTATTTTTTGGTAAAGGAAAAAAAAATTCTTTTCACATAATCCGCAGTGCTGTATAATCCACTATCAAAAACTGGAGCATCTGATATTGTTTTACTCATTCAAATGAACGTACGGGCCCCATGCTAAGTCCTGCAGATTCCACAGTGAATATGCATGGTATATTTCAGTTATGTCTCTCCCTATTTTTCAAAAGCATTTACATTTTAGTTATGTTTTCGCATTAAACTAAACAGCAAAAAAGAAGGCTGTGTAATTATCCTGCTTTCCATTAGAAATACAAATCTTATTTTAAACTTAAATAGCTTATCTTCTAAACCTCACCAAGTAATAAGCGAAAAAGTGCAGGCACCCGCAAAATAAACGGAAAAGTGCAGGCGTTGTGTCCACTGAAGAGTGGGGCCCAGTGACGCCACACCGTTCACCCTTGCCTTGTGTAAGCACTGTGTATATGTCTGCATCATAAATATTGAAATATATATGTTACAAAAGAAAAAATTTAATAAATAACCCTTTAATGAGTTTTATTCTCTTGAGATGGAAAATTATTTTCACTAGTTTCAACAGAATGTTCCCACTTTGTTTTTCTTATATTTTGAAAATCGGCTCCGACGCAAACAAGAAGAGCTGTCTCACATGGCTGGCTGAATTATTTTCCTCCACCCTTCCCAAATGATCTTTCTGATACGAGATCTTTCAGCTGTTAACGCAAAATTTTTATTTCAGAATTATACACATTATGAGAAGCTTGCTATTTATTCTTTTCAGTTGTCTGTTTACAAGCTACTTATTTATGGATGGGCCATGAATATAGAGCAGAGCAAGATTGTTTCAATTTTACAGATACAGTATTGGACCCTTTATCCGGAATTCCGAAAACCGGAAAGTTCCAAAAACCGTCACTTTCCCCAATTTCAGTTTTTTTTTTCTTTTTTAAGGCTCACTGATCTAAATACCATATTTTTTTTTTCCACTACGTAAAATCTCGACTATTAGGCATTCAAGTAACCGGAAAATTTCGGCTCCCCCCCCCTTGGGGAGAGGTCTTCTCCAATGACTATTTCCTACTGCGAATCACAACTGTCCAAACTTAGAACGGGGAAAGAGGATGCAAATTTCTAACTGCTAGGCACTAGAGGTTATCAATAATTCCAGGAATCGTGGTAGTATAAAAAAATAAACAGACAAAATGCTCACAAAACAAATATGAAGGACACACTTTACAAAAACAAAACAATTTACAGCTGTGCCGGCGAGCACGGAGAAAAATCAGCTCCGTACCGATAGCCAAAACAGAAAAAGTGCTGATTACATATTTATAGCTAGTGAGTCCTGACCTACTTATTTTGCCCATCTGCATTCCGATGATTCAACAGTGTTATCTCTGAAGAGAAGCTCGAGAGGGAAGGAGGGGGACAGAGAAAACATTACTGTTTGCATTTATTTCATTAATCATTCTCTTAGTTTAATGAAATTACCTGTTAGAAATCGATAAGTGGTTTTATTTTTAATTTACTATTATTTTTCTCCCCAACAATGCAATGGTATTATTGCCTTGTAACACTGCAATATAAACGAATATTATCATAAATACAATTTAAAACTTTGTTAAAAACACACAATTAAAAATAGATCGGTACGCACGTGTGTACCGATCTATATTTATGAGTGTTTTTCAACATGCATTGATTAACATTCCAAAACATTTCCGATTAGATCCCCCCCCTTTAACAGCTTTGTCGACAAACTTTTTTTTTTTTTACAAGCTTAACTATACGGAATTTTCACTTATCCGGCATTCGGCATTTCCCGTGCTTTCCGGATAGTCGAGCTTTTACTTATTTAAATTGTGCCCCTGTGTCCTTTTAATTAAACAGTTTTTCCTTTTCCTGTTATGGGTTACGTTACAGCTGCATGTGTTAGGGAGAAAGCAGGCGGGTTACTTCTCTATTTCGGCGTGCCTCAGATTGTCTCGATATTTTTGTGGGGAACATTGAAACAGCTAAAGATTAATGAAATGTTCAAACAAAATAAAAAATAAATGTTTAAATGTTAGCTTTTCTCCTCTCAAAATTGTATATGATCTAATTGTACGGTCTCGTTTATTTAATTTTGTTTCGTAATAGTGGGCATTTTCTCAACGTATTTTCGTAATTAAAGCTGAAAATTTGAGCTGCTTTATGGGAAGCTCCAATTACGAAAGCCAATACTTCCGACAGAGAATTCACTAGTTATACGCATATTTTTTTCAATTAGTATTTTTTCTTCAATATTTAACCATATTTTAAAAGGGCTGCAACTGATTTTAATTGTCATCACAATGATGTTATCAAGGGAGCGAGCAAGGTATATTGTTTTTGGCCATCATGTAAGCTATATAATGTCTTTTCCGTTGTTAGCGTCTTTCCAAATGCGGAGGCGAGTGTGTGTAGCGGCGGGAGCGGGGACCATGGTTCTCTCCCATAGCGACGGTTTTGCATATCTAACAGAATACGTGGATACCGCGATTCGCAGCATTAAAGTTTTATTTTACAGTAAGTTTTGATAAATTTAATTATTTTTATTTTAAAAGCCTTACTATTTACATAATTATATGCAGTAATTATCATAAAAGGTACTTGTACTTAAAGACTGGTTCTTTTTTAATTGTACTGTGCACAAAGGGTTAATTTTTCGGCAGCGACCCGAAAACCGGCAAATTCCATAGACTGGAATGAGGTCGGTCCTGAGGTTGCCGGATAAAAGGTCCCATACAGTATTGCAAACTATACAGTTTTAGCATGGGAATTAAACAACATATTTTGAAATTGGGAATGTAATGTCCTTTTTTTTTTACGGGATGTTTTAAGTACTTGCAGTCAAGGCCAGAGGAATGGGGGGGGGAGTTTGATCCTCCCCAAAGAAATTTTAGTTGGTGCATTAGTAATTTTTTATTTTAATTGATTCTGGAGATCAGTCATAGGTGAAAAAAATTGCAGTGCTGCATATCCCCCACCCCCAACACTTTTTTCAGCCTACAGCCTTGCTTACAGTTCAATGAAAACTCAATATTTTAATGTTCAACGTTTTTAAATTTTCATACTTAGATTTGCGAAATATTTCCAAAAAGGCCCTGAATATTGAAAGTTTTGAGTTGAAAAAGCATTAACCAGCCAATAGTACATTTCGAGTTAGCAAGAGCATTAACAAAACACAGGAACTGTTAACAAACTTATTTTAAACGTTTATTGATCACTGGAATTTTGTCATGATACAAGTGTGTGGTATCTCTTATACCTTAGAGAAGTAACTCAACTAAAATTAAGTAAAGTGGATGCATTGTGGGTTTAAAAAAACAAATAAAAAAGGAACTTACTTTGAAGAGGACACTTGTGAATGTATGAATATTTTAAATACAATTTTCTTATAAAAAAAACACATTTATATATCAAGTCCACCAAAATCTGAGGAGCTAAAATCCGAATTAAAAATATTTAGTACGTCTTCAGAGAGTTTAGAAGAATGATCTTCCATCTCAGATGAAGACGCCACTGCAGAACTGTCTATTAATCTACATTTCTTAAATGAATTCTGTATTGTTGAATTGGATACAGAGTCCCAAGATTCTTTAATCCATTTACACACTACAAGATAAGATGCACAACGAATGTTACCACCTTTTGTATATGAGTGTGTGCTTTCTGTCATCCATTTCTCCCACGAATTTCTCACTTTGTTTTTAAAGGAGCGGCTAATTGCCACATCTGACGGCTGCAACATTTTAGTGAGACCTCCTGGGATGATCGAAAGTTGTGCCCCTGGATTCTTGCAAGCGTTTTTTTTTTTTTTTGGTTATATGTGCTTTCATTGAATCCATTATTAACAGAGCACATGGTTTAAAAAAACAACCTTTTTGCTTTCACCAAATATTACTCAGCCATGAAATCATTATGTCTTACGACATCCAGCCTTTTTCGTTAACTGCTTTTTCTATTCCTTTCAGAAAATCTTCTTTTGGAAGAGTTTTTCTTTTCAAAATAATGGTGGATGGATAGTCAACACGCAATGGGACTTCGTCCATGTTAAAAATTTCATTAGATGTGAATTTGTTCTCCTTAATTAAGTTTTTGGAATATTCCAAAGACGCAACCTGTTTTGTTTCCCAATCTTTTGGCAACTTTTGTTTGTTTGTGGACTAATTTTTTTCATTTCATAAAACAATTGCACCACGTGGGACCCCCATTAAAATTCTTGATCCCTATTTCAGCTGCCAACACTTTGGCTCGCAGACGTATCTTCACTGTAGATATTGGTGCTTCCTTCTCTCTTTGATTCAGTATCCACTGGTGCAGTTCATCCTTCAATTCCAGCCTAGATGAGAGTCCATGTTGGAACTATCGTCTTTTTTTGTTTGTTTTAGACAAATCTCCTTTTTTTTCTCGCCACAATCTAACATGAGGCTCGTCTACGTTACATAGACGACCAGCCTCCTGATTTCCATTTTTTTCTGCTAATTCTATGACTTTGAGTTTGAATTCAGCAGTATAACTTATGCACATTCGTTTAGACGACATTTCTAAATTCTCCAGTTTTAAGGGATCTCTGCAAAATATGGACTGAAAAGTTAAGCAGATGAGAACAAAAAATTGGGAATAGCATACTTGTTCTCATTAGCCAGCATTTAGTTGCGCATTTTGATTGGTTATTATCAAGCTGAAGCTTTAATTGGAAGATGCATTTTGTTGCCGCATTTGCTAATGAAATTTTGCTTCAAAATTTTAAACTTTTTTTACAGATAATCCACGGATTATAGGCAGGAAATTACAGTAAACCAAGGTTCGCAAAATTGCAAGTTGACTGTATTTTAAGTTTAGGATAATGGTACTTGACGGTTCTTTTTATTATTATTTTATTTAAATAGATATTAAATTACTAACTTTTAAACAGTGAAACGGGAAGATTTTTCCTTTTTTTTTTTTTTTTTTTTTTTAATTTATGATCAGGGGTGGGAAGAAACTTGTTACAAGTAGTGAAACTACAGTAGTTTGCTACTTTTAAAAAAAAAAGTAGTATAATATGTAGCGCACTGCAAAAAATCAGTTGTTCGTAATTCTTTAACCATTAAAACGTAACTTCGTTACGTAACTTATTAACTTCGTAAACCATTTAAAATGAGGAAGGCACGAGGTATATATTAAACGCAACAGAGAAGATGAGAAAGAAACTGGAAAAGACAGAAGAATGAGAAGGGAGGAGAGGAAAGGCCGTATGGTATGTCCACAGCCAGATCATGCTTAGAAGAGGTTGTGGAACACTAGGTTACTTTGGGCCCCCTTTACTATCATAAGCATTGTATTGTAACCCATTTTTGAGCACTTTTGTTTTTCCTCTGCAAAATGCTTTTAAGATTTCAAAAAAAAAAAAAAAATTTTTTTTTAAATCACCTACATATTTATACTTGAGCAAGATTATACATTTAAAAATCATTTTTACTTTAGTACAGTGGAACCCCGATCTATCGTTCCCGCATTTATCGTTTTCCCGTATTGATAGTTTTATTTCTATGGTCCCTGCACAAACTGTATTCAAATAACGTTAACAAAACCTCATGTATTGTTTGTCAAAAATTCACTTTCCCGCGTTCATCGTTGTAAAATGTTTCTTCTGACCAAAATGAAATTGAAGATGAAGTGGATCAACATGGCTTACAAATCTAATTACTTCCTGGTATGATATCTTGGGTTGATGATGGTATAGGTGAAGATTTCTTACATCTAGAAGGGATGAGTATGGTGTGAAATGTAGTGATTATATTTCCATTGATTTAGAAATAGCAACGTGTAGTATCCTAAGAATGGAAGAAATGTGATGCAAGAAATTAAAATAATCGCGAAGAGGCTGAGAATAATATTCATGCCTATGAGACTGAGCCAACACATAGTGCCTAGTTTATAGTATGCAATAACGGTATTTGGAATTGTATCACTTTTATATACAAAGATGAATACCCATAAAAAGACAACAAAAATTGTAAATCTTGAAAATTTTGTTTAATTAAAAAATTAATGGAAAACCCAGTGTAAAATTACTGGTTTTTTAAAAAGAATAGGGATCGACCGATGCCGATACTTTACCTATAAATTCATTTTCAGAAATAGCCGTTACCGATAATTTTAAGTTATGGTATCGGCCGATACCGATACTTTACATAATTTAATGTCATTTAAACCTGCCTCTATTGGGCAGTTTTTGTAACGAGAGTGTAGTTCTCGTTAAAATGAATAACAGAATGATGAAATTTGATCCCAGTAGAAAGCATTAAAAAGAAAAAGCAGTGGATACGTTGAAATGTGAATTTATAGTAGTTCTAGTCTTTCTTTTCTATTCAAATTATGCCAACGAATGACCGAATTTATAAAAAAGCTGAGCACTGGGAAGCGTCTTAGTGTGCAGGTTCGGAATTCTTTCTCCTCGCGTGGTCAATCGTGGTCGCTGTCGATCTAGCAGTCTAGAGTTTTGGGCGATTTTCTCCAGATGTTACGTGAATATGCGTTAGACTCCCTTAAAATGTCCTCCGCCCAAGCCCCCACCCTATAGGCAGATGTCCTTCATTTAGGCTTGACAGAACACAAACACGGGGGGTGGGAGTTAAAGGGATATAAGATAATCCATTTCATTTCCAGTGCCAACTGGTGCAAATATTTAAATCAATTTTTCTCAACCTCTATTTTGTCGCCTAATTGTTGCTATGAGCCAGATAAAAGGTTTCCACATTAGACCAAAAACAGCTTCCTGCTTGCTCTTACTATATGTGTCTTTCTTGCAATTTTTATTTAGATTTTCTTTAATTAGAATTCTTTCACATATGAAAGTATTTTTTAGATTACTTAAACTGCATTAAATTGTGATAATGTATAAACTGTACAGTATTATGTAAGTACATATGTATTTAGATATTGTTCATTAAATACGTATATAAATTCTTCCCTTAAAATGCATAATGAGTTCACATTAATTAATGGTTTTATTTATCTGCTCCAATTATTTAACCACTAAGTGAATTATTAAATGTTTTAGCAAGATTTCTGTTTAATATGAACTCATATGATCATTTTTAAGTTCTTTTTGAAAATCCAAATATTTCGGTTCGCCGGACAGGGTTAAGTCACAATTAATCCAGAAGGATCCATGTATTTGATCGTTTCCGTACGAAGAGCAGGTACACACCGATTAGTCCTGTGTTTCCCTTACATATAAACCAAATACTATTATTCACAAGAAATATGTTTTTTACCCCAAAATTGGAAATAAACTATATAATAATTAGTATTACTAATTATACTAATACAGCTTTAATTTTTTAAATTAACTATATAAATAATTATTAGATATTGATAATTATTACACTTCTCAAAACAGAATGATACACAAATCTGTAATTGCCCGAGACTATAAGTTTCTCTAGAGCGAATTTTTCAACTGGAACCAAGCGAGTTCGTTATAGGGAGATTCAATTGTGTGTGTATATATATATATATAGTTGAACTTTAATTAAAAATATAACAAAATTACAGTTGCTTCACATGTTATCCAGCGCTTAAAAAAGCAGCATAAAAGAAAACATGTGTTTAATAATATTTATAAAAATTATATAGAAAAAAGCCCCCAAGCCAGTCATTGTTAAAACAACAAAACACTGTAAAATGCATTGTCCTCATCAGAGGGGGAAATGCACAAATGTACACCATAGGTTTCAGACTCACAGCCTGAGAGTCTGAAACCTATGGTGTTCTCAGAGGGAGTCAATCTCAGAGGGGTAACAATCTCAGAGGGAGTCACACCTCTGAGATTTGCCTGTTACAGTTTATATCTCGAATTAATATAGTACACTTTTATAAATATCTTTAAACTGTTTTAATACTTTTAAATCAATCTTTCCAAAATACAGCCTTGAATATAATACATTACCTTGGCAAAATCTCAGGCTGTGAGTCTGAAACCTATTGTGCATTTCCCCCTCTGATGAGGACAATGCATTTTACAGTGTTTTGTTGTTTTAACAATGACTGGCTTGGGGGATTTTTTCTATATAATTTTTATAAATATTATATATATACACACACACAATTGAATCTCCCTATAACGAACTCGCTTGGTTCCAGTTGAAAAATTCGCTATAGAGAAAATTTTGTTGTACAGAGATTAGAGATTTTTGCAGTTATTTCAGCAAATATTACAAACTTTTTAGTTGTCATATATATATGTATATATATGAATTAACTCTTTTTCGAGTCAACACAGTGAGAAAATAAACGTTCATAAAACTGAAGTAAAATTATAGCCTACCTCTCGACATTTGTTTTTTGCAATCCTTTCAGAGAGCGCATTTAGTGTTGGGCACGAATTCAAAATAATTTAGAAGAATAGGCGATTATCCTGTTAAACTGTCATCTAACGATTCTTCGTCCATAATTTCGACCACACTTGGTGATACGACATCCATTTAGCGATGGTTACAATTTAAAAAAAAAAACACAGTTCGAAAACACTCGCACAAACAAATGTGCCAATGAAACGACGCCTCTCATCTCATTACCAGAACAAGGATTCTAGAATGGTGTTGCGACTGCGTTGTTTTTTCTGAAAAACGAAGTATCGGTGAAAATGGATGAAAGCAACAGAAACCGATACTTTTAGAATCGGAAGAACCGATACCGATACCTAAAAAAATTGGAGGTATCGGCACCTATACTATCGGTTGCCGATACTATCGGTCGATCCCTAAAAAATAAGTATCACTTAATTTCTACACAACTTCAATTTGTTTCTTTTACAGTTTGGTAACAAATTTAGCGATTTTGGTATACTGTATACATTGTGTGTATTCATAAATACTCTTTTCTTCATATTTTGACTTTAACCCGCATGCATCGTTTTTTACTAAGCACCCCTTGAAAAACAATAGATCGAGGTTCTACTGTATTTGTAACTCGTTTGCATTATTAGCTCATATGGATGCTAAGTCAGGGCACTATTACATGGCTCACACATTTGCATCTTAGAAAAGTTCCTGGACTGACAAGAAATTTGTGATTTTCTTTTCCTCTTTAAAAAACAAAGCACTGGTACTCGAAATAAAATCATTTCAATAAACTGTAGATTTGGTACTAATTGTAAAGTATGTCCAAAACATATGTTTGTTAATGTCAATTGTGCAATAGATATTACAGGAGAAATTCTTTTTTTTTTTTTTTTAAATTATTTCAGTGTATATAAATTTCTAATCTAGATAATAGGGACATTTAGGGCCATAGTCATTTGTCCCCCTTGCTTGTGTGATTATCAGGCTCTGTGTATGTCAGAAAGGGACTAGAAGTTGAGCAACTTTAACTTGCATTTGCATTGATGTCTAGTCTGAGTAGTGTGATTCTAAGACCCCCTGACACCTAGTTGAAATGTCCTTATACCGATATTGTCCTTAAACTTTCGCAGACATCACTGAGTATCACTGTAGTGTAAAAGAAAAAGTAGCAACATTTAGCATCACATAGAGACAGGGCCCATTAGGGGCATGTGCCACCTGCCCCCTTCAAATGAATCGAGTTTAGACCATGCTACTTGACTTATTTTGATTTTATAGTTATTAAAACTTAGTTTTAAAAATACTTTAATAATTAACAGCAGTTGATCATTAGAACAACAGTTTTCTCTAATTAGGTTACCAATAGAGTTTTCTCTAATTAATATATCAATATCCTAAAATGTGAATGTAAATTGAATTTTTTTATGAAATTTTTTCTTAAAAGTAGTGAAAAAGTAGCGAAGTAGTGACTAAATCTCAAAAGTAGTTGTAGCTAACTACATTTGTCAAAAAGTAGTTAACCACAAATGCAACTACATTTTTCAAAAAGTAGTTGTAGTTCACTATAAAAAAATAGTTTCTCACTACTGTTTATATGATAATGGGACTTAGCAATTTTTTCCAGTATTTTTTTAAAAAAATATTAGAGGATAAAGCAATTTTTTGGCAGCTGCGCCATATACAATGTTTGAAGAATTGCACATATATCTAAACTAATGTTTTTAAAATTCATAGTCACTTTATGCATTAATGGTTTTGAAAATAAGACATGTGAACAGATTAGGGAACATGAGCGAATTTTTTTTTTGGGGGGGGGGGGATTCTGCCAAAATTCTGCCTTTATACCTTATACACCTTGGCAATATAGCTAGTAGTTATACAGATACTTTTTTTCCAAAGGCTCTTATTTGGGATTTTAAAAGAATGTTTCTACCTTTTCATTATTTGGTTATTTTCTTAAGTACTGCCTTTAAATTCATCCTGTAAGTGCAGCCTTTAATATTTTTATTATTTTCAATGAATAATCATTGTTGTATTATAATGAATCAGCTTCACATGCTGATAAGTTTAATTTCAATGTAAATGTCTACTGTTCTGTATTGGAACATTTTTTAATGATTATTCAATATCTATTGCATAATTTATTTTTCTTTAAATATTTATAAAATATTTAATCAAAATGTTTGATTTTCTTTTCTATTACAGATGATATCTGGCATAAAAGTGAAAGAATTATTCCTCAAAAGAATGTACGACTTTGATGAAGTAGCTCAAGTCTTTGTGTCTTCTGAAACTTCATAGATGTTTTAAAAGATTTCGATTGTTTCAAAATTATCTTATCTGTTACATAATTTGTCTTTCACATTTTGACATTGAAATAAATATTTTGTTATTTCTTATTGTAGATTATTGATGAATTTTTTTCTTCTATATATCTTCACTAAATTGTGTGAAAACTGATGAGGAAATATTTTATTTTTCAAACACAGTATAGTGCTAATTCATTTTGTTATAGCTTATTCTAATCTGTAACCTGAAGAAAGATGTCCTGACAGACTTATCAACATCAAACAAAACTATTAGAGATACTGATATGAAATTTTAGGAACTTACTCTTTTTCTGCCTAAGATATCATTTAAAAACAATTATAATGAAATTTAACTAGTCATGGAATGAGAAAGCACTGTGCAGAGAAAGAAAATATCCCCTGTTCCTTTTTCTCCTCAGACCTAAAATACCATAGACTGGACACTCCTATGCTTTTGCTCATAGGCGCCGACTTCATGGGGCTTGAAGGGGCTTCAGCCCCCCCCCAATATTTTTATTCAGGGGGCTGAGCCCCTTCAAAAATTTCACTCCAACTTTTTTGTGTCAAATCATATTTCTTCCTCCAAATCGGTTAAACTTAAGAATCCTAAAAATAGAGAATGTATCGCTAGCTTCTTCTGTCTCCCACTCCGCTTTTTCTTTCACAGGGATTCAGGAATTACGTTGGGCGCCTGTAATGCCGTAAGGCACGGATGTCAACCTTCTTTATCAAGAGCGCAAGCACAAACAAATGACCATCAGATAGCAAGGCAAAAAGAAACGGGTGTTTTACCCCACAAGAACCCTTCAGATTTTACACCGTGACACAATTGATGATGGAATTGCTTTCTAGTAGGGAGAAGACTGCGCTTTTTTTGAATGTAGGAAAAAACGCCGCCGGAAAAAACGCCACCTGGAAAAAACGCCACCTAAAAAGATATTAGTGTAATAATTTATTTAAATACTTGAAAAAATTTCTTTTCTTTTGCAGAAAAGGGGAGGTATGAAGTTGAATTATGAGGTTTAATGTACTTTGTTTTCCAGAAATGGGGGAAGACACATGTCTAATTGAATAATTCAATTTGTGTATAATTTGGTAGGCGTTAAGGAAGGGGGGAGGGGGATAGACTTTCCTAGAAAGATTTCGGTTTCCGCTAACAACAACAAAAAAAAAATAGATTTCCAATTACTTAACAGTAAATGAAGCTTTTAGGGAGTATGACCCCCAAAAAACCATTCAGGTACGCCAGTAGCGTAGCCAAGGGGGGGGGATAGGGGGTCATACCCCCCCCACATGATGAATTTTTTGCCATACAAAATGTATATTCTTCACTCCCTTATCACAGCAAATATGCATATATGTGAGTTGCAGTAGTCGTAACGCCCCCCCCCCCCATGAAAAATTCCTGGCTACACCACTAAGGTACGCTGATGCCATACAAGTGTTAAGATTTCAAAGAAATAAAATCCTTGTTAAATAGGGATTTTAATTAACACATAGGTGTGCGTGTGTTGGTGGGGGTGGGGGATAAGGGTTTATTTTTTTCATGTTTAAATGGGTTTTTTTTGGCATATCAAATGAATTTTGACTTTTCTTACTGAAGAATTACCCCCTCCCTCCTCAACCGCCACCAAGGGGGGGCGGAGGGGGCGACCGCCCCCCCCCCCGAGAAGAAAGAAATTAATGTAAAAGATCCTATTGGATGTATATGCCAATCTTCTAACTAACCGCCCCCACCGACAAACTAACCACCACCACCCCCCCCTCGACAAACTTGCAATAATCCGTCAAACAAAACCACTTGTTCAAGGTTAAACGAAAATTCCGCTTTTGCAGAACAGTGAGAACACTTGTTCAAGGTCAAAGGAGAATTCCAAAAATAGCATTCGACCCCTAATGTTTTGACCATTAGACAAAGAGGTAAGATATACATGTCCTGGGGGTCAAAAAAGAACAAAGCGGAGGTAGAGGATCTCGCAGAGGCTTTTTTCTTTCTTTTTTTTTTTTCCCTTCTTTTTTTGGAATCATGTCACAACTACTTATGGCTATGTTAAAACAAACTCCGAAAATCCCAAAAGAAAAAGGGCGAAAAAACAAATCTTTGAAAAGCATTCTCGTGTAGATAAATTGAAAATTCATTTATAAAATGACTACGCAATTTATAAATATTTGCACAAGTTATTAATATACCAATTATTTTATTTGTAAAAAAGTGTATCACTTGTATTCCTTTTTATTTTCCAGAAAATAACTATTTGATTTTTATTCATAGGAAGAAACATTAAATAACTTTTAAAAAGGTAATAGTTTATTGGATGTGATTTAGAATTTAAATTTTTAAACGAGTTCAAATTTTTAAAAAATTTTCTAGTTTAAAACTTTTTTTTCATTTTCATTATTATTATTATTATCTATTGTTATTATTTATTGTTATTATTTATTATTATTATTTACAGTGAGTCATTTATAAGGATAACATTACGAATATTGATTTTCTATAACTAATAAAAATTGAATAAAACACTTCTTTCCCTTCTGCAGAATCTGTAAATGTGCTAACTACAGAAATTCTAAATGACGGGCTAAATAATTCTACCAAAGTAATATGAACTCTGGAAAGAAATGCTGCAGTATGAAAAAGAATTCACTAAATTTCTGTAAGCAAAATCTTAGAATGCTCAAATCAGTACTTAAAATGTGTTAAAATTTAATATATTATTCAATTTTATTCACTTAAAAATTGTTATCAAAGAATTCGGAAGAAAATAATTCAATAGCAATCAAAGATTGATTATAATTGACATAATTAATAATTTATTTTAGTAATAATCACTTTTAAATTTTTTTTCTTTTAAGTAGCCTCTCCTGAAAAATATTACATTACTTTAGGACAGGGGCGTTTTCATTTTGTGTTCTCCTTTCACTGGGGACCCAAGGTAGCTGCCCTCGATTTTGTCAGGCTCTGAGTTTGACACTTAAAAAAAAAAAAAAAAAAAACAGTATACCCTAAAAATGAGTACGGGTGTCGACATCCGCTGACACTACAAAGAATTGTTCTCCATCTTTAAATGAATATGTACTTTGTCTTGAAAATAATACAATAAATAAGTAAATCAATTATTTAGATAAAAAACTTATAAATTAATAATTTGATTTGCAAATTTTGTATGTTTGTTTTGTAGTACAAGAACCGGAACCGATCATGTTTTAACAAAATAATGCAGTTTTGAATGCTCACAACCCAGCAAAAGGATAGACGGCCCTACATATTTAACGGACGCGTTCACTTACAAGGTCGTCTTTGATTCTCAGTCAGGTTTTTTTAGCAAAGGCTCTATTTTTGATCAAATTAATGTTTAAAAACTGTTACAAATGTTACAAAAGTTAGAAAGTATTATTGAAACTTTTCCAACTAATTTTAACAAAACTAATTAACTATTAATTTTAATCACAGTTATATATAACTAATATTTTACATTTTAAGAAATGAGTTTTAAATGATTTTAAACCAGTTTCCTTTAAAAAGTGATGCTGTTTTTTTTTCAGCATTTAAAAATTTATTTAAAAACATTACAATTACACTAACATTTAATTTAAAGAAGATTTTTTAAAAATTGTTTTTGACTTATTAATACCATAATTTAGTTTTTAAAAAGGCATCTTTAAAATAAGAGTACCAATGTTTAAATTGAGTATTTTCAAAAATAAAAATATTTATATATAAATATATATACTTATAAATGTTCCTTATTCTAAAATTTCTTATTTAAAAACCAAGAGCTAACAAGATAAATTACCATGAATCAGAATAAACTCTTGCCCTTATAAAAAGAAAACCAGTAATAATAAGCCATAGCTCAGCCTAGGTCTCCCCTCAATCCCATAGGGGCGCAGAAGCGTGTAGCAATTCAGTAGATTTGGAGGTTTGGGGGAGGGGGGTTAGTATGTTTTTATGGATTCTGGAGACTGAAAAAGATACCGATATATGATTATTTTCTATCATTCTATAAAGCTATTGGGGGGGCTCGAGCCCCAAAGCCCCCCCCCCTTTCCTACGTCGTCAGTAAGAAATTAAGTTTATCAATACAAAATTATATCTCATACAATCCCCCCGAAAAAATTTTCTGGCTACGCTCCTTGTCTCGTCGATTAGCATATAAAGACTGTGTTACATCATAAAACGATTAAAAGTAGATTACTATTAAAAGTAGCGTTTTTTCCATGCGGCGTTTTTTCCACTCACCCTTTTTTTAGGAGGGTCGTTCTCATGTAATGTAATCTTTCTTTTTTAAATCAGTACAGCAAAAGCTTTCACTTTTGTTCTATTGTGAGATACAGACTCTTCTGTAGACGTCTGACCATAAGGGAGATTTTCCCATTGTGCAAAACTGCAAACGATTCTGACATTCCCATTTCCCAGCAGTATTAAGTTTCGATGCTGAAAATAAACCGTTTAAATGTGACTTAAAAACAATTCAAGGCAGAAAATTGATAGTCAAATTTAAGTTTGAAGATTTTAAATCATGAAGAACCTTGTGAGATAGATGAAAAATTGATGTTTAATACAGTTTCGGATATAGACAGTATTCATTTCTTTATACGCTTTATCAAAACTTTACTAATATGGAACGCTTAACGTTTCTGATTTAGCTACAGTTAAGAGCTAAATAAAAAATGATTTCATAAAAATCTTCGAGCAGCACAACTTCTGGATTATATTTTATAATTGCTTGCTCTTATCTTCTCTCTTTACATATAAAACTCTATCCCCCATCAAGGGCGTAATCAGAGGTGGGGGGGGGAGGGCTACGCGGGCTGAGCACTACTTAGCTGTCTCCCAGCCCCCCTACGATATTCAAAAATTTTTGTTAGTTTACACATCAATACGAAAATTTAGAAACGAACATTTGAAAACCATGAAATCTTTAAGAAGACTCGTTGTTTTAGGTGAATTTCGGTTCATTATTTTGCCACTCTTGGCTGCATATGGTGCCAGTGGCGGTTCCAGAGGGGGGTCACAGTGGTCATGGGCCTAGATTAACCATCTCGCCAAGAAAGAAGGAAGAAAAAAAACGAGGGCCCAAGCCGAGCTTGGACAAGGCCCAAAATTCAGAGAGGCCTTGATCATGTGCATACATATCATATTGTGTTGCTGAAAGAGAATTCCACTTTAGAAAACCATTAGTCTCTGACTAATTTACTTTATTTTATAACAACACTAAAGTATGCACACAATATTCTGACTATGTGCTCAGTCGTTGTTCCTTGGCAGAAAAATATGCAGCCGTTTTGTAAATATGTGCATTCATCCATATTCATCCATACATAGAGGGCAAAGGAAAGGGGAGTCACAGCGAGCATGATTAACGTAAGGGTGAATGGGGTAGTTGCCTCGAACCCACAATGAAAGAAAAGATCAAAATCAAAAAATGGTTTTAGAAAAATGTGTGAATTGGGCGTGTGATACATATACTCGTATTCGACCCCCACCTCCACCTCACACTTGCAAATAGCTTCCTTCTTCTGTAAAAGCACTCTATGAAGCACCTATGGTTGTAAATTATTATTTATGGAATATCAAACTAGCGTAACTGCTACAAAACCATAAAAATTATAGAGGAGGAAGGAGGGGGCTGTCATGGGGAATGAGGGACTATACCTAAACAGGGCCGGATTACCCATTAGGCTGAGTAGGCTTTCACCTGTGGGCTCCTACCATTTTAGAGGCCTGCGTTAAAATTTAGAAGGAAAAAAATATAATCAAACATTATTAAAGCTATTTTAGTGTTAATATTTATACAGTATATGTATATGTAACTCTGAGAAAATAATTCTGATTCATTATTGACTTCGTACACAAGAAACACTTTTTGGCATTGTACACTTCTTAATTGAAATTTGAATGAATATGTGCTAGAAAGTTTGAAGCTGACTATTTAGCTTGAATTTTTATGTGCACATTTCAGTGATACCTTGCATTAGATGGATGTATATTTTGCAAATTCAATAAGGAGAACTTTTAGCAGTATGTTTACACAAACGGGCTATGGTAATCATAAGAAGGCTTATAAACAAAATACTCTTCGTACCCCAGTCATCACAATCATATTTTATATAACTTTTTGAATAAAAATTACTGAAACTTTTACTGAATAAAAATTACTGAAAAAAACTTTCTGAATAAAAATTAATTTTCGTATATTGTTGCACAAATATCATCAGAATAAATTTCAAATAACATAATTCGTTATGGTTTTAGTTTATAAAATGAATACTATGTATCCATTTAGCCAAAGCGTCTCTGACTTACCAATTGCTAGTGTGCTAGTTTAATTTGTTTTGATAATTGTTAAGGTAATCTGGAACAATTTTCCAAATATAAGGGTGATTTAGAGTGCAGTGGAGTTTTTATATATGTTTTAAAAATAATATGGCGTAGACTATGATTTAGAATTAGATTTCATTCATTTTGTTTCCATTTTTCATATTATTGAGTATTCTTAAAAATTGTCTGTAAATATCTACAATAATTCAGAGTGATAATTTTGGCATTGTATATCTGTTTCTGTGTTATTCCACTTTTAAATGTAAAGCACGATTATATTTTATACAACTTTTTTCCGTACTGAATAGAAATAAATTTTCATATATTGTTGCACAAATATCATCAAAATATGTTTCAAATAGCATAATTCATTATGGTTTTAGTTTATAAAATGATTACTATGTGTCCATTTTGCCAGGAGCGTCTCTGATTTGCCAATTGCTTATGTGCTGGTTTAATTTGTTTTCATAATTGTTAAGGTAATCTGGAACGGTTTTCCAAAAAGAAGTGTGATTTAAAGTGCAATGCAGATTTTATATGTCGAGTTTTCTATGCCAAGTTCCACACGAAGCCCCCCCCCCCCCGGCCTAGATACCTCGCGCAGATAGTTGGCCATAACACCACATTTCAACATTTCTTTTCATTTTTAATGTTATTGAAAGATTATATGAGTATTCTTCAATAACATTAAAAGACAAATTTAACCTGTCAATAACATTAAAAGACAAGTTATCTTCAATAACATTAATTTAGTTTAATGTAAAATGAAAGTTTTCAGTATTAAAATGTTTATGAAGACCTAAAATAGTGTAGACTCTGAATTTTGATATATTCTCGCACTTGGATTTCTTTGTTAAATCATTTTTAAATGTTAACAAGGATGATATTATTGAAAAATTAATTTTTTTCCTGCTGTGAAAATACTATGCGAATGAATTTAAAAGTATATTTTATTTATTTATTTGTTTTTACAATTCAAATCACGGAAATCCGTTTAAAATGTATGTGTCGAAGAGAGGACTTGTAACTTTGTATGATGGTTTGTATATTTCTTTGATTTGTTTTAATACATGGAAAGGAGGTATTTATTACTTCTTTGTTTATGTTTTTTTTAAATAATTTTAAATGTAATCTGTAAAAAGTTGTCAAAAAATGTAATTTAAATGTGATCAGTATTTCCGTCTTAAAGTAGTGCGACATTTAATTAAAGTCGATTTAATTTATGGGTATTTCATCATGTAGTAAAATAAAAAATACTATTTTACATTAGTAAACATTATCTCTGATGAATGTTTGCAAGTAAATAAAATAATCCAGATTTTAGTATTTCGTCTCGTTTGTACTTCTGGGTATTTTGAAATATTAGCTGGAGTAATGTTTTGCAGAACAGTTTTCCACATTTGACTGCATGCATTTTCTTTCCTATGAAATTATCATTAAATACATTTCGAAAAAGATTTTACTTGTTTTGCTGTTATTAACTTAATTAAAATTCAGTTGTTCTTTCAGAAGGGAGATTTGCTTTCTCCATATGTGTACTGAAGACTGATTCGAGATCTTGAGTTCAAATACTTAATTTAAAAAATGAGTTCAAAAGATTTTTGAAAAATTTATTAAATGGAATTCCTTTTATTTTCATGAAAGTGTTATGTTAAAAAAGCACATTTTGAAATCTCAATTCTAAAATTTCTGAACCCCTTTATTATACTGACGGAGAGAAGGATTTTGTGTCCCCCCGTCCACCTCCGTAAGGATACGAGCCCCTCCAATAATTTTTACAAGTCGGCGCCCGTGCTTTTGCTGTTACTAAAATAAGGGGGGGGGGTAATGGGAAGGTCTAAAAGCTGCTAGAGGGTCCATGGACAAGGGGGGAGGGGTTAGACTCCCATGCTTTCTCCATTCTCCGAACCAAAAAAGGACCGAAGTGTCTATCTTCAGGACCCTCTGGCAGCTGTTAGCTCCTTACATTACTCCCGATTATTTTGGTAACAGCGAAACACTGGGGTGTCTGGTCTATGTGTATTCTTAGATCTGTTTTTCTACCTCTCCATAGAGAGCAGCATGCAGAGAACGTGGCTGGCTACCTCTATGATTCCCTCGTATGAAAAGGAAAAAAAAAATACATAAAAATCACAGGAAAAGTGAAGATGAAATAATTTAAGGCTTTTAGGGTAAAAATAAGGCTTTAAGAAAGCGCATGAGAACCCTGCTTTATGTCAAACTCCTTTTTTCATTGGACTTTTGGTATACAAGGTTAGAAAAGAAAATTTGTTCTACATTCTTTTATAATATATATGGTCAATTATAAAATTAATGGCATAAAAAGGTAACTGCATCATATCTAGCACTATAACTAAAATTAGTAAGTTTTCTTAAAGTCAATAATTTAAAAAATGCCTTACGGATGAAAGGTTTTATAATGCCCAGTGTTTATATATGTGGAATAAGTCACCTCAGTTATCAAACTAAACAACTGCATACCATCCTACCAAGGGAATCGAATTGCATATAAATATGAAAGTAGATAAATAATAATAAAGAAAATGCAGTGAGCTAAGGAACATATCCCCAAATAATTTTAAAATAAACAATAACAAAAAAGTGTCAAGAAAAATTTAGCAATAATTAAATAAAATTTCATTTGACTGTTTCTCTTTACTCTCATGAGTAACATGGTGCATAATAATTTAATAATTCCTGTCTCCAAGACTGTAGCACTAGAATAATCCGATTTTGCATGTTGACAATTAGCTGTGTATTTTTTCAACAAACATTGAAAGCAAAATTTCAACACACAGGAATTGAACCCTGGCCACCTGGGTGAAGAAATTTTAACCATTAGACGAATGAAATGTTGCCACAAATTTTTGCAAATGACGCATCAAAGATTGAATTTTCATTTTTGTTATTGGAACTTTCTGTATACAGGGTTTCCCAAAAAGGTGGTAACAGGCTTTTAATTCTTTATCTATTAGAGATAAATAGGCAGTGTAAATTGAAAAAATATTCAAAATAAGGTTGTAAATAGGACTCTAAGAAAAAATTCCTCTCATTAATTTTCAGAGTTACTTTTTAAATTTGTATACGAGCCCCGTACATAATAATTTCCAAATAGTAAAATGTGCCCCATCCACTCACAGGGTGTCTACCACAAAAAGTAAGCTTGATTTCTTGATCTTTTCTTGACCAAAAAAATACAAAACCCTAATGTCAAAAATACATCATGCTAGGGATGCAGAATATGTTTGATCCGGCGATTTAGGATCTGGGGAAATTTTGCAGAAAAATATACAACTGATTTTCATTTAAAGAATGAATTACAAAATTCTCCCGAGTTTTTCTTTCCCCTTCTCATTTTTAAAGCTATGTTTTTTTCAACTTTTTCACTGATCAGCCATTTGCTTTTCAGTTAACTTGGACCTATTGCTATTTTCTAAACATGTATGTAGCTTGTACATTGCAAATCTTTTTACATCCATGGTAACACAGAACTTATGCAAAGTCTACAACATATCATGAAATTTTCGCGAATTTTTCATATGGATTGAGGGAAATGTTGAGAATAAAAACATTTTTTGCACCCCCTGCATCATGCTGATATAGAATGAAGGTAAATTATACTTTTAAATTTAACACTATTAATATATATTATTAAATATTTATGTATAATAGCATTAAGTTGCAAGAGTTACTCAATAAAACAATACAATATAAAGTATTACCTAAAGATTATGATATTATGCAGTACTTTAAAAAGTAAATAATCGCCAACTAAAGTCAAATTAAAAAATATTTTAAACAAATTTATTTCTTTAAAGTTTTATATAAAAAGCATCTTGATTAATATTTATTTTAAATTACTTCAATTGTAATGTACACACTGCAATAACAATTGGAGAACTCGAGATTTTGAGTTGAATTACCAAAAATGTCTAATTTTAATTTACAGTCAAATATTATAAACTGCATCATAAAAAAGAACTTAAAATAAAATTGGCCATTTTCTTCCTTTATTTCGACATTTAGCCATGTAAAATGAGTCTAATTCAAATCTATATCCTTTCAAAATCACAGAATCAGTGCGATGTGATAACTTTAAGTTTGCATACAAGCTTTCAGATGCATTATGTCAGGCTGGTATTGTTTTCGTAAATTTTCAAACTATACAAGTGCACTCAAAAGCACTAAAATTAACTACAGAACCCACGCTACAAACAATCCGATTTCATGCGGATCAAAAATGTTTCAAGGAAAAGCTGTGCCTCAAGGTGCAAACTTTGGTTCAATGTCAAGCATTAGAATTTTGTCTGGATGAACCTTCTGTTGAACTTATGCAGCTCGACACGAATTATACGCGCTCGCAGAGTGCAGTGACGGCTACCAATTGGTTCGATTGGTTTCAGATGCCTGCTATGAACTCTACACTATTGATATTGAAAATCATGGGTTCAGGACTGTTTCTGATATGCTTATTAATAACGATTGTGTCAACAATTCTTACATGTTGCTGCCGATCACAATGAACTTTTTTATACGAACTATAATTTCAGCTAGGTTTCAAT
This sequence comes from Cheiracanthium punctorium, assembly GCA_038373885.1. Classification (NCBI taxonomy): domain Eukaryota; kingdom Metazoa; phylum Arthropoda; class Arachnida; order Araneae; family Cheiracanthiidae; genus Cheiracanthium; species Cheiracanthium punctorium. The sequence goes on along the minus strand of JAWZYV010012843.1, from coordinate 5,932 downwards.
TTTTACTGTCACGGTATTATTGCAGTTGTGATTTTTATATATTTTAAGGTGTTCACATTTAGTAAACAAATTATACCTTCTTTTATTCATTTGTGATTATTTCTTCTATTCATATTAAACTTTGTTAATATTTATGCATATATTATTATATATTATATTTGTGAAATAATTATTGTGCTATGATTAAGAAAATATGTAACGTACAACAGATATCAGTATAGTTCAACCAAGGTACAGAATATTTTATATCTTGCATAGCATGAATCATCATTTGTTTGTACTTTATTTAATATAAGGTTATTCTTTTATATATATAAATCTTTAAGACTACTAATTTAGTTCAAATTGAGATGTATCTGAGATAGTCTGGGAACTTAGTTTTATTACCGGGACTTATATATTTTTTCTTTTTTTTTTTCACTTTTTTTTCTTTTCTTTTGGCTAACAGAGGAGTGCATGTTAAAAGCGAGAATTTCGCTTTTCACGAAATTATTGTAGATAGGAATAAATACCCTTAACTAAAGGAGGAATATTACGAATCTCAAGATTCGTTTTCGATAAAGGGCTGTTGAGGTGAATATGAAAGAAAACTCACATAAAAGGGTAGTTGGATAAAATAAGCCTTTTCACTCTAAAATATGAAAACCAGCTCTAACGCGTACCAGATGTTGTTTTGCTTCGAACATACGAGAAGTGCAGAATAACAAATTCATAAATTTGTCTCTCTAACTATAAGATTGGAAAACTCAGAACGGTAGGTGAAAGAAATATCTTTTGAGAAGCATGCATCCGAATTTAGGAATAATGCAAGATGCACATTCACTTTCCCCTTTTCAGTATTCAGTGTGGCAGGAAAAGATTTTGTGGTTCATTGAAGTACGAGAAAGAAGTTTGAAGCGAAAGGGGACGAATTTATTAAATATTGAGCAGGTGAGACGCACAGATATTTTTATGAGTTTCGGAATATGAAAGTGTACCCATGTGTAAATGTTCAGTGTGTCTTTTTGTATGAGTGGTCAGTGGCTTTCGTGAGAAAGTTTACGTAAAAGTTGCAGAGTCCAGATTTCAAAAATTCTTGTTTACGAAAACAACATCTGCCGCTTAGCAGGTGTTAAATCCAGGTGGTAGCCTTGAAGGTGGATATTTAAAATTTTAATATTTTTATAAGAAGGGGTACTCTAGGCCAGTAAAAATGAAGGGAAGTGCCCTAAGGGGAACTCTAGCCACTGGAGTAGAGATGACGTTTTGCAGTTGAACAAGATTTGTAGAAAGGGTTTTATGAATGAAAAGGAAAGGTTATTTAAGTTGAGGACGGAGAGGAAAACAGTACATTTATATTCTTTCTTAAAGTTCAGTTCTTTTGCAGATTTTTATATAGTTCTTTTAGGTTTCATAGATTTAGTTTTTTTTGAGTGTACGAGGATCTTAAGGATATTTGTCTTCAGTTCTTTCAAAGTGCTTACAGTTTCCGCAGTTCTTTGGATAACCAGGATGAGCTGGATTTATATGGTGAGTGCGACATTTACTACCCTTAAATAAAGTGACATTCAAATTCTTAAAGTATTAGTCTTAAAGATTTAAATAATTAAATTTATTAGTAAATAAATTTGATGAATTGTGTATTTTAATGTTAAATAAATATCCATATTTAAAACTTAAAAATATGATTTCGGCCATTTATTTCACGATAGTGTTCGTAACTACCCGATTATATTTCTTTGCCAAAATAAAGAACCTGGGATTTAAATGGAATTAAAACAAACAGCACAACAGCCACCCGGCAATTAAAAATTCAAGAAATTTATATATATAAAAAAAATCAAAATTATGCATTTGTGCAGATATGTGATTTTAGTGATAAAAATCTAAAAATACTTAAAGGTAAATATTCATTTGCCAAAAGGATGCAAAAATGTAGAAATTATTAGCCATGAAACATGGAGATCAGCGATAATTATAATTTTTAAGTGGAATCCAAGTAATTGTTTAAAAAAAAAAAATGTGGAAAATAATCAAAACACTGAATTTAAAAGGGAATGAAGGGAGGAAAAAAAAATACTCTCAATCCAACAATTTTAAATTTTTTTTTCTTCTTTCTTTCTCTTTTTTTTTTTTTTTTTTTGGAGGTGGGAAGGTGGATAACTGATATACTTTTCTCAAGGCTTGAAGATTCATAGCTGCCAACTTTTGAAATTCACAAGGTGTAAAACAAAACGCAATTGACATATTGAACTTTTGTCATTTCAGTATACAACTATTTGGCAGACATCATTTTTGATGATTTCTGCTAAATAACATGTAAATGACATTTTAAATGAATTTTATAAATAGCATACGAACAGTATTTTAATGTTTTTCTATGAAATAAACACACAAAAGCCTGTTAAGTTTTGTCTATTTGCATAGTTTAAATAGTATAAAATATTAAAATTGACATAACACACTTAATATATATTTCTTGAAAAAAAAAAAAAAATACTGGATGCAAAATTTATGATTTTAAACCCATTAGGGAAGGGGAAAAAACAATTATGTAATGCATAAAAAGTAGTCCAAAATTACGCCTGAAAAGGAATAATTAAAAAGGCATAAACATGTCAAGTTATTTGCTTTCACAAATATTGTATTTTTATTAATCAAAACAGCCCCTGCTTCAATTTCATTATCATTATTATTATTTTGTATAACTTTCGTTCATATTTGAACCTGGGATCTTCAATGAAATTTTTTCTTTACTATTTTACATTTTTAATATGTGGTCAAAAAATAATTTAGATTTGAAATAAGAATGAATTTTATTCTTATTTCAAATTTAAATAGGAGATGGGCAATTCAGTAATCTTAAAATAAACAAAACCACGGAATTCTGCGGAAAATCTCATTAATAATAAATTTTAGGAGATTTTAATTTTAAAACGAAATATGGGCATATTTTATTAAAATAAAACATTTCAAAAATTCATTAAAAAGCGTAAAAAAACGGAAGTTTCACGTAAAATCATAAAAGTTGGTGAAACAACGTAAACTTTACGACGAAAGCGTAAAGTTAGTATAGTATGAGTAAGTATATTCAAGTGTGGTGGGGGATTTGTATCATAAAATACCAATTTTTTTTCCCTTAATACAATTAACACTTTTACAAAAATTGTGCAAGACCGTCAGTATGATTTATTTCAGCAAAAAACATAAAAAATTTAAGTTTTCCAATCGCAAAATTACGGAACTATAATAATAAAAATGAAGAAGTGGATGTTTCGATTATGGGAAAAAACATTTGTAAAAGCAAAAAAAAAAAATTGGCTTTTTTAAAATTCCTTTACAGGTGCAATTTTACAGTACTTTCATTTACAGTAAATTTTAAGAAATTATTTTTTAAAGCAAAATGCGGGTCGTAATTTTATTAAACTTCATGTATTAATTCAAGAGTGGTGGGATTTGCATTTTTAACTACCAAATTTTTTCACTTAATGAAATCTACACTTTTATAAAATTTGTCTAAAGCCGCCATCATGCTTTATTTCAAAAATAGCAAAACATAAAATTAAGTTTCGTAATCGTAAAATAACTAGAATCCGGTTTTGAAGACAAATTTTTCATAATCACGCAAATTTTCGGACCTGAAAATGACCGAAAACATTCCATATTAGATTTAAATTTTATCGTATTCGGTGTCATCTGCAATTTTTCTCTCTATATATATATGCTAGTCTGCAACTAGAGGAGAGGAAACGGGGCACTTGCCCCAGGCATAGTGCTGTTACGTCAAAATGGAAGTGGAAAGACAAAGGTTTCTACCGGGCGACGTGATCTCTAGTTGCAGCCAAGGTCAGAAGCAAAAATTTTGGAAAAAAAAAAATAGGGAAAAGAAAAAAAAGGAGCTTTTTACTGTTCTTTGGGAGATCAATCTATCTAGCTCTGTATATGCGTAATATTTGTAATAGGAAAGCCAGATTATCTAAGGCGTGTCTTAGGGGAAAAAATGCAAGAGCGCGACGTAGTTAAAAAAAGGGGGGGGCGATAGTATTTTCCATCGTACACGGTGACAGTGGATTTTCTACCGAAGCAAAAAGGCTTAATAATTATTATTGTGCAGCAGTTTGTAGTTACATAATTATTAAACAACTCCCGACACTTCAGGGATCGGAAAGAATTTGACCCTCTTGTCCAAATTTTTAATTTCCCAATCGATGAATTCAAAATAGTCTTAATGGCCCTCCCTACTCAGCATTTTCGCACTTTCGATTGGGCTTTTACTCAGCGCGTAGTACTGTGAAAATGAACATCCCAGGGGCACGTGGAGTCCACGAAAGACTTGTATTCTCGCAATCGTCGATGATTTCATTTTTGCTGAGCGGCCGCAAAACAGACACAAATTTTGAATTGACATTTTCCACCCCTTTCTCTGCCTAAAATTATTCTATAGCAGAGCTGTCATCCATTTGGCCCCGATGCTGACCGGAAATTCGATATTTTCAAGTAGTATTTCCCGCCGTGCGAAATGTTCAGGTACATTTCCATTCTGCTGGACACCCTGTCAGTGAATCAACTTTTTCCCTATTCTTTTAGTACATCAACGGGCAGGCGGAGTACCTACCCCAGACTTCCTGATCTGCCCATCTTTTGAACTTTCTGTGCAGCCAAAGTTTGGATGAATGTGTTTTGAAAATATGAAAAAATAAACAATAACCAAGTGGCATTCATTAATTACTTACAGCCTTTGTAAAACACTGTAAAGCGTCATTTACAGTAGGAAATAATTTATTGTTATGACTACTCTTCTGAATGACAGATTGTTTCTCTAATGGGATATTTTACGACCTGAAGCTACAACGAATGGTTTTAATCCTCTTCTCAGGACGGGAGGGAGAAGAGCGGACACTGAGCAGATGCCTCCCTGCCCCCTCCCCACACACCAATGATACGAGAATAAACAAATCAACTTCCTTCCTCACAGGAAATCACTCATAAAATCAAAATACGAATAAATGAAGTTAAGAAAAGATACATAAAATAATTTCTCACAATGAACTTAACGCAAAAAATTTGAAACGAAGAATTTGAACGAAATGGAAAAGCGTAGTTGAGTCGCTAATCGTGACCTAGTGCTTCATTTCTTGACCTTTTCTTAACTTTCGTGACCTTTTTCCATTTCTTGACTTTTGCATGATGGTAGACACCCTGACTCATGAGATGACATACAAAATTTGAGAATTGTATCTTAAAAACTGTCATAGATTTGAAGATAAATTTAATGCTGGCTTAAACCACTTTTCCATGGCTCTCGAAGGGAAAAGATCATTTCAAAGGATTGCATTTTAGTGGTCCTACAGAAACTATGAAAGAAAATCTTTTTTTTCCACTCTAGCAATAAATATTAACATTCAAAATAATGTATAGTCCCAGATCATCTTTCGAAGATATCTACGACATTGTATGATGAAAGGCTCAAATTTGGTACATCACCTCATGAGTGGCCTTGTGCGTAAACGATAAACTCTAAGTTTAAAAACTCATAGAAACTGAAACAGGGTTGACTTGTCAGGCCAGTTTCAGTAGCCTTTACGAGCGATTAGTTTATTTAGTTTCGTAGCCTAGGTGATGGTGTAAACAAACAAAGCGTCCATGTGGCAACAACCAACAACGCGCTTGCTTTGCTGCTTTTAGGAGTTATATCTGGTTTTATCGAAGCTCAGCGGGTATTTTTTGACGATGACAGTGAACATGAAGATATCGTAGAGGGCCTTTTCGCCTACAAATTTAAAAATAAAAAAAGGAATTGCACTAAAAATTATGTTGAAATAACAGTGAATAATTATAATAATCAAGATTTTCGGAGTCATTTCCGGCTAAAAAGAAGTACTTTCCAGCTTGTGGAAGTTTTTATTGATAAAGAAATCCACTCATATCTTTCTAATACTTCTGATTAATGCAG